>CM074138.1:1930021-1992968 GCA_037178625.1 Skeletonema tropicum | reverse complement strand
GACTGTTTGGTGTTGGAATACTGGATCTAGCGATTATATCGCCTTTTATTATGCAAGTGACGCTTCAGATCCTGTCTGGATTCAGATTGGTGAAAATCAACAGTGTGGAGGTGGAGGAGTGCAAATCATGACAGCTTCGTATACGTTACCCCAGGGGTCATTGCAAGCTGTTCGTGCGAATTTTATGTATCTGGGTAAGACTGCGAATACGACTGCGAATACGAATAGTTGCACGAATGGCCGCTATGATGACACGGATGACTTGGTAATCTCAGTCAAACCAAACCAAAATTTCAGTCCTCCGATGATGTTACCTCAAAATGTATCGCCTTCAATATCAAGTGAGTCGAGTTTTCAGAGCAGCGATGTTCCTTCCGAATCTGCTCAGCCTTCTTCTGAGCCATCGTTGATTCCCTCGGCATCTCATCAACCATTTGAATCGCCTTCAGTATCAAGTGAACCGAGTTTTCAGAGCAGCGACGTTCCTTCCGAATCTGCTCAGCCTTCTGAGTCTGAGTCATCGTTGAATCCCTCGGCATCTCGTCAACCATCATTTCTACCCAGTGAATCGCCTTCAATTTCAATATCGAGTGAACCATCGTCTCAGCCTAGTGTCGCTCCTACCGTATCAGCTTGGCCATCATCTGAGCCATCGTTGAATCCCTCGTCATCTCGTCAGCCAACATTTCTACCTAGTGAATCGCCGTCAATATCAAGTGAGTCGAGTTTTCAGAGCAGCGATGTTCCTTCCGAATCTGCTCAGCCTTCTTCTGAGCCATCGTTGATTTCCTCGGCATCTCGTCAACCATTTGAATCGCCTTCAGTATCAAGTAAACCGAGTTTTCAGAGCAGCGACGTTCCTTCCGAATCTGCTCAGCCTTCTTCTGAGTCTGAGTCATCGTTGATTCCCTCGGCACCTCGTCAACCATCATTTCTACCCAGTGAATCGCCTTCAATTTCAATATCGAGTGAACCATCGTCTCAGCCTAGTTTGGATCCTGCCATATCAGCTCAGCCATCAGTGGAGCCATCGTTGAATCCCTCGTCATCTCGTCAGCCAACATTTCTACCTAGTGAATCGCCGTCAATATCAAGTGAACCAAGTCAACCTGCTCAGTCATTTCCACCTAGTGAATTGCCTTCGAAACCAAATGAGCCACCGTCTCAGCCTAGTGTGGCTCCTTCCGAATCAGCTCAGATATCGTTGAATCCCTCCGTACCTGGTGAATTGCCTTCTAAGTCAAGTGAACAAAGTTTTAAGCCGAGTTTTGATCCATCAAAATCTACCCAACCGACAAGTTCGCCATCGTCGAAGCCATCCGATAGTCCAACATCTGCTCCTACAGGCACTCCCACTACATCGACGCCGACGAGTTCTCCATCGTCGAAGCCATCCGATATCCTAACGTCTGCTCCTACAGGCACTCCCACTACATCGACGCCGACGAGTTATCCGTCGTCGAAGCCATCCGATAGTCAAACATCTGCTCCTACAGGCACTCCCACTACATCGACGCCGACGAGTTATCCGTCGTCAGAAGCCATCCGATAGTCCAACATCTGCTCCTACAGGTACTCCCACTACATCGACGCCGACGAGTTCTCCGTCGTCGAAGCCATCCGATAGTCCAACATCTGCTCCTACAGGCACTCCCACTACATCGACGCCGACGAGTTATCCGTCGTCAAAGCCATCCGATAGTCCAACATCTGCTCCTACAGGCACTCCCACTACATCGACGCCGACGAGTTATCCGTCGTCAAAGCCATCTAGTAGCCCATCATCCATGCCAACAGGTACTCCGACGCCAGCACCTCTTACTAATCCGACATCAGCACCTTTGTCATCTGCAACAAATTTTCCTTTTATTTCTGGTAGTCAATGCGGACCTCAACTCATGAACTACTCTTATATGGGGAAAGGAATGTGCACGAATGCTGAAGGTGAGATACATAACTTACTTCGATTTGATGACGTTGTGATTGGAAGTGCTTGTGCCACCGCCTGTAACTGCGTGTCACAGTCACAGGGAGTGACTCTACGGGGGTTTGATCTTGACTCTCTGAATGGTCAATGCAGATGCCGTGTAGACAGTGGAGTTGATTTGAAGTTGGCGAAGACTGAATGCAATGCGAGCGCGAGGAATCAAAACAAAGGTGGCTTTGGGGAAGTTGCAGGTACCGAGTACAGGTGCCAATGACACTAAAAGATATTGCTGCTACAGATATGACCCAATGATGAATCCTCCAATACCTCCGCCAACGGTCACTCCCACAACAACTACATCCCAGCTAACAAGTTCTCCTTCACCAAAGCCATCTGATAGCCCAACATCTGCTCCAACATCTGCTCCCACTTCCATTACATCGAAGCCAACAAGTTCTCCTCTGTCAATGCCATCTACTAGCCCAGCAGTCACTCCAACTTCCATTACATCGAAGCCGACAAGTTCTCCTTCACCAAAGCCATCTGATAGCCCAACATCTGCTCCCACTTCCATTACATCGAAGCCAACAAGTTCTCCTCTGTCAATGCCATCTACTAGCCCAGCAGTCACTCCAACTTCCATTACATCGAAGCCGACAAGTTCTCCTTCACCAAAGCCATCTGCTAGCCCAACATCTGCTCCCACTTCCATTACATTCAAGCCAACAAGTTCTCCGTCTGTCAATGCCTTCTACTAGCCCAGCAGTCACTCCAACTTCCATTACATCGAAGCCGACAAGCTCTCCTTCACCGAAGCCATCTGATAGCCCAACATCTGCTCCAACTCCAGCAGACACCCCCACTTCCATTACATCGAAGCCGACAAGTTCTACGCTGAGGCCATCTGATAGTCAAGTAGCTAGTCCCACTACGTCAACGCCAACAAGCTCTCCTTCGTCCAAGCCATCTGCTAGCGCAGCATTTGTTCCATCAACCAATCCCACTTCCATTACATCGAAGCCGACAAGCTCTCCTTCATCAAAGCCATCTGATAGCCCAACATCTGCTCCAACTCCAGCAGACACCCCCACTTCCATTACATCGAAGCCGACAAGTTCTCCTACGCTGAGGCCATCTGATAGTCCAGTAGCTAGTCCCACTACGTCAACGCCGACAAGCTCTCCTTCGTCCAAGCCATCTGCTAGCGCAACATCTGCTCCATCAACCACTTCCATTACATCGACGCCGACAAGTTCTCCTACGCAGGGGCCATCTGATAGTCCAGTAGCCAGTCCCACTACGTCAACGCCAACAAGCTCTCCTTCGTCAAAGCCATCTGCTAGCGCAGCATCTGCTGTAACCGCACCACCGTCGCCTCAGCCGACCGAAGTGCCAACTGCACTACCATCACACCAGCCGACTCAAGATCCAACTGTACCACCATCGAATCAACCAACGCAAGTGCCAACTGCACTACCATCACCTCAGCCAACTCATACGCCGAGCATACCACCATCGCCTCAGCCGACCGAAGTGCCAACTGTACCGTCATCGCCTCAGCCGACACAAGAGCCAACTGTCCCGCCATCACCCCAGTCAACTCATACGCCGAGCGTACCACCATCGCCTCAGCCGACCGAAGTGCCAACTGTCCCGCCATCACCCCAGCCAACTCATACGCCGAGCGTACCACCATCGCCTCAGCCGACCGAAGTACCAACTGTACCGCCAACATCCGAGCCAACTCATACGCCGAGCGTACCGCCGTCACCTCTGCCAACGGAAGTGCCAACTGTACCGCCAACATCCGAGCCAACTCATACGCCGAGCGTACCACCGTCACCTCTGCCAACGGAAGTGCCAACTGTACCGCCATCACGTCAACCAACTCAAGAGCCAACTGTACCGCCATCACCTCAACCCACTCAAGAGCCAACTGCTCTACCATCGCCTCAGCCGACCGAAGTGCCAACTGTACCTCCATCACCTCAACCCACCCCAACCCCAACGCATGCACCTTCCAAGGCTCCAACTTCGTGACCAACTGCTACTCCTTGCTTGCCGCCAGGCACTGTGTCTGATCGGGAGTCTAGGCCCCAAATAATAGTATTTCATGCGATAGCTGCTGTGAGGGGAATTCTGATAGGTGTGGTCACAAATTCTGGAGATGAATTCCGAGCACTGGATGTCCACAATGAATACAATGAATATCATTATTATGGAATTGTTTCATTTCAGGAGACATCTTTTGGTACATACAACAACAAATTTGAGCTTTGTCGCGGTGTAGGGATCGTGAACTTTTTGTGTAAAATTATTACTTAGGGAAGATTGAAACCAGTTTATTTCATAAAAGCTTTCAATTTAATCTTGATGTTTTCCCTGAGTCGTACACTTGAAATATTGAAAATGGAATTCGCTCCTCAATTCCTTTATCTTTAACTTTATCTGACCAGTCACTGACCAGCACTCAGAGAGGCTGATTTGGATTATGCAGCATTTGATATTTGATACTCGAACTTGAAAACAAATGAATTGTATTACCTTGCTCCTCTCTTTTATGAATGATAATGAACGCGGCAATTGGCTGATGTTTATGAATAATATTCGACGCAAATTTTGGAGACGCGGCGATTTAACCTCTGAGGTAGGTGATGTTGAATTATCTACGGCTGGAGAGGAGACTCAGGATAAACTGTACAAAGAAGTGGTTCGATGATCTGAATGATATCAGCGGCTCGCATATTCATGATGGCGAGGCGGACGGTCTTGCTATACTCGCGTTTGAGGTTCGAAGACAATATGTGGTACCTGTGTGTTTTGCTTTTGTTTTGAAAGACAACGACACGAGACCATGTCGATGAGACGCCACCATAAGCGTTTACGCCTCAGTCAGCGTCGTTATTACCGCAAGGGACGACGCAAAGCCTCTCCTGACAGGCCCATAGGAGGGGGAAAGCTTCGGCCGCCCAGACTGCCCTCCAGAACATACTACTTCAACACATTCCCACCGACTGGCGACACTATTACTCTTTCTCAATACACCCTTTACACATCCACTCTACTTTTTTAGCCCTCTACAATCAACGTCTCCCACGTTACTCTCAACATCGACAATTTCTTCGTCAACAACGCATGAAACATTATCGGCCCATCGGTTTTAGATACAAACATATCCTCCCTAAACGTGTGTCCAAATTCACCCCTACACCATCCCTCACTGCACAACTTTTCTCCGACCAAATCCACCACCAATTATCAACACAGGCTAACACCACCACCATTGATGCTCACCTACTACCACCTGACCCTTCATTATGGCTCAACCACCCTCCTCTTCCACTCCTCCACTCCCAAAGTAACCCCACTATCTTACCTACCGCTAAACCCACCTCCAATTCCACCAAACTCACAGCTGGGACAGCTACAAGTACTCACATTCTTCTGGCGCAAGCTGCGCGCACCATCCTCAAAATTACCACGTCACAGCGATCCAAGACACGCCATCCTCCAGCTACTATCTAATTCCAATGTATTCCACCCTCTCCGACTCATCTGTTTTCTCTTGGGCTTTTCTTCCTCTCTGGTACCGGTACCGCTCTTCATGAAAGCCCCTATGGCTACAATGACGTCATGAGAATCACCACCCAACATGGCATTCAAGACGGCTACCCCACGCACCAACTCCGCTTCCCACTTCAATGAAATTAACTCTCTCAAGATCTTGTGACTAGAAGATCCAAGCCAACAGAACCACCCAAAACGTCAAGAACCATCACTCTGCCATCTCAAAACGAAGGATCACGCTGGCCTCCGTCAATTGCCCAACATCTATCACGGCAAGCAGTCACACTCGCTCTAAACAATCCATGGATGTGTCCGTTCGCGCACTGCACCCAACACCAACATGCTGACAAGCCTAAAGGTTTCGAAAATGTTTCAGCACTTACTGTAGCGCCACCTGTCTGACGAACACATCCATGAGCTTGACAAGCTTCCTTTGCCCTTCCTTAGAGAAACCAAATTATGTATCTGTCATCAATGTAACAAATCAAAAATATACAGCACTTCAAACGCTCTTCAAAAGCATGTAGCCGCCCAGCATACTTCAACTAGAACAAAAACGAACTATGATATCCTCACTAACTTCCTATTCGACGAAACAACCAGCTCTTGTCAACACAAAATCATTGGGAAGCAGCACTCGACTGGCTCAACTCTCACCACTTCGAACCGCCGCCTTTCAGATCCACACTCCTACCAAGTATAAAATGGCAGCTAGAAGAACTACTACTGGATTTGCTCGAAGATATAATTAAAGCAACAACTGAATTGAAAAAAGCTCCTCCCAAAACTAAAGCTTCGCTTCCATCATATAATGCCGATGTCGCAGCAGGTCAACTCATCTACCTGTACGAGCAACTCATCCTCGCACCTACTACTCACAACAAAAGTGATTCTGACACAACTCATCAAACGCCGCATACGACTCTTTCGCTCTGGCCAACTAGAAACATTACGAAGAGTCACGTACGGTAACATCTACCAATCCACCATGCACATCATCCTCCGACCAAGCACAACAACAAAAGCGCCAACAACAATCCGCTCAAAAAGCAGCAGATGATGATGACTTCAAGAAAGCAATCTGAAGATTTTATTGAAGGCAACACCCATCGCGAATTTGAATATGCCGACAACTGCATCCTCCCACACTGGATTACAAGCCAGTTCTACCCAGAACAAGATCTCAAGTCTACACTAGCCCAGTTACTTTCACACCCGATGAAGTCATCAAATGTATTCGAAATCTCCCCAAAGGCAAAGCTCTAGGCATCCAAGGTGACTCTCTTGACATAGTTGTACGATTAGTCAAGAAACGAGTACCCCAACAACACAAAAAGATGCAAACCTCCTCAACAGCGCAACACCTAGCAACTTTCTTTTCAAACATCGCAAACACAAACTTTGGCAACCATGAGCGTAATCACATCAATACCATCTACTTCGTCGCTTTTCACAAGGATGTCAACAACCCAAAGAAGTTAAGACCCATTGATGTCCCAAGTGCCATTCGCCGAATCACAGCAAACCTACTCATTACCAAAAACAAGTCTGACTTTGCATCCTACCTTCTTCCATTCAACTATGCTATTGGCGTACAAGGTGGCATTTCTACCATTGTACACACCATGCGCCTTGGAGTCGAGAAATACATCTCCAAACCTGAATCAACCGGCAACCTATCCACACGTGCACTTGTATCAGCATTAGATATCTGAAACATGTTCAACGCAGTATCCAGACATAAGTTAAGAGAAATCATTGCAAACGAGTTCCCTCATCTACTACCATTCACCAACATGATCTACAAAGACTTCCATACAGCCAAATTCAAAGATGAAACCAACACATGGCAAGAATTCTGAGTCGAAGAAGGCTTCACCCAAGGCTGCCCACTTTCACCTCTTTTTGCCGGGATAATCCTCACCAACATCCTCCGACAAACCAACACCGAACTAATGGAACGTGCCACCAAGCGACTTCAAAACAACCAACCACTTGACGACGGAAAAGGAGCTCCAATCATAATGGCGTACGTTGATGACACCAACTGTCTCCTACCTATTGACTATTGAAGATGTACATTTCTTTTTACAACGCAACGCTTCAAAGATCTCGGGATCCCACTTGGAGCTGTTATGAACACAGACAAGACAAGACAAGACAAGAATTATGACTACCACCTCCGTACATTTTCTGTTCTTCACGCTCACTTCCAATCCAACTACTCTGTCGCACAAAACCTCCAAGAAGCAATCTCACTTTATTCCACCAAAGATTCTGTAATGTATGAAGAAACACACGGTCTCCGCATCTTAGGCTCACCCCAACAAGCCTTCATCACTGACTACCTCGAGAAGATAAAAACTGATGCCGACAAGCTCTTAGAAGGTCTCGACGACGACCAAACCATCATCCAACTCTACAGACAATGCACATCTCAACGTCTTAATCATCTCTTCCTGCCGACGTCTACGCCCACGCTCATACTTCCATTTGCATCGGAGAAGCTTGGGACACATGGGATAGTACCACCGCCATAGCATTCGACAACATCAATGCACACATCATAAAATCCATCACCAACAAGGACACAGTGCCTACCCACTCACAACTCCTTATGAACATGAGCACAAAAATGGGAGGTCTCGGCCTCAATACTCCAAGAGACAAAGCCATTCCAGCTTCAATTCTAGCAACCAAAGGAACGCTCAACACAATCTATAATGGAGTATTTCTTGGACCGCAACGCACAAGATTCATGCTACCTGAGTCAATCACATCACTATATGCAGATAGAGAGAACAATCCATCCACCACCTTCCAAATCTTCAATAAATTTGCACCAGCAATAGCAAAGGTATGCACCGGAGACGATACAGCTCAAGGAATATCAACCTTCATCAACAACACACCACTACAAAAATGCCATGATATCATCAATAAAGAAGCATCCTCTCGCCTGTGTGGAAAAATGATCACCTACCTCCCAAGCGACAGCGCACACAACATCCGGAAATCATCGACGGCAAGATGGGTCAAGGACTCTTAGACCTTCCAAGAAGCGAAGAAGAAAATAGAAATAGACAAGACAACCGCCTCTTTATATAGATTCAACCTCCTCCGCTGTTTACGAATGAACATCTGGGAAACAACAGAACAACTCAAATGCCCCTTCTGCAAACAAGACTTCGATACAAAGGGAGACCATCTATATCAATGCAGCCACCTCAGCAAACAAATCAAAACAAAGATGCACAACAAATGGAGAGATATCTATTGATGTAACATGTAGCCCTTCAACGCAAGAAAGTAACGAAAGGCCACAGATCACTCTAACTAAATGTTTCTTATTTGCGTGAGGCCTAAGGGCGTTTTTGAAAACGGCAGTAAACTGCCTTTTGCCTCTCACGTACAATATCCATAGTGAGTCTTGATGGACAAATATGTCCATCAAGCCCCCTTGATGGACATATATGTCCATCACGGTTTTCCTAGGTGTCCCCCTTCCAGATGCAAAGATTTGTACGACAAATAATTTAGGACACTAGTATTTGTGGCTAATCTACAGAACCTCTTCTACATTTTCCTAAATCCCACAACACCTATCCTACACCGCCTACGGCCTACATCATGGCACTTCTACACCCCATGGGAGACCAGCCACTGCAACTACCGGTCATAGTCTGTTAGCGCATGTTATGAGCTTTCGTTAGAGCCGCCGGTCGGCGTTGTAGGTGGCGAATTATTCAAAATATAGCGTGTAGTGTCAAAAAATGAGGACATCGATCGCAGCAAGATATTATTTATGCACATTAAATGTTGGGGCAGATAACACAACAAATCAATGGATGCCGTGGCGTAAATCATGTAATGATATGTAAGGAAGGTATCTGCAACATGGCGGCATTAAAGGGCGGTCGTCGGTGTCGGCTGATACGTTATTAGGGCCGAGAAAGTTTGCTCGGACGACGCTGCAGACGATGTCATCGTTATATTTAAAGCCGTTTCGCTTCCCTGTTACTGATACTGCTACCCTCAATGATCAAAACAATAATCAGCTTTGATTTTCCGTCAGGTTGGACTATCCATGAGCTATGTCAACGAAATAATCCTTGCGTATCTACCTGTTTTGAAAGATATGAAAATGCTATTCACAACATCTGTTGGGTGGTTATTGACGCGACAAAATGGGGAGAGACGTTGTACGAGGCAGCAATCTTTGTTATTATACTATAAGAGCGAGGGGGAACAATAATTTGGTGACGTTCATCTTGACACTACGAATAACAAATCATTATTGTTGAAATACATGATGCTATCAAGTTCGAATAATTTCAAATAACACGCACAATCAGTCGACTCTTTCGTTATAGTGGCAATATTCATGGCAATAAATGATCATCTACACTGCCCACTTATAAGTGATGACTCAGAAATGTGCTGTTGCCCAAACTACTTTGTAAAGAGTATGAATATGCTGTTGACCTATTCAGCAGTAATCTGTAATTACCCTTCTAAGTGATACTTTGTTGGCATGCACCACCTCAAATGAGCATAACCACAGTCTCCAATGCAGATACACTATATCTTGTAGGATTTAGTAGTAAGATATTGTCGTGTAAGCCTTGATATCATAATATAAATTAAAGACTTTAAGTCCCTGTAGCATCTTGATGGCTGCCGTAATGGTGTCCAGAACCTCAATAAAGGGAGTGACATGCATGACCTTGGCACAAATTATGGCCTCCACTCACGTAGGATAGTTTTATGAAGGATATGGAGGGGTGTTACTCTATAGCTTCAATAATACCATAGATTAATTGACCCCCATTGACGCTTCGACGCATGCTCGAATTATGACGAAGTTCCATTTAGTGACCAAATACGTCGTCACATGCTGAATATCGAAGCCAACCGACTGCACCATTCGATTCTACGTTGAAAATTGGTCTAGGGACAATACTTGGGGGTCAGTAGGCTTATGGTGTATGGTGTTAAAGGCATTGTCCTTCTTGTAGCGGCATGGTGGTTTTGTGATGGGGTACTAGTGTCCATACGATACGTATGTGGGTTCCCTTGATAACTATAACTGTTTTTACTAAACAGTGGACACTAGTATTTTGCTGATGGACAAATTTGTCCATCAAGGGCCAAAATAACCCCAAAAAACTCACTATGGATATCCCTACCTACCCCTATGTGAGGTTTTTACCCGCACTTAGAATCTAAGTGAGGTTTAAACCTCACTTAGCGCTGTGCCAATAATGGATGCCATAGACGCCACCAACCGTCTAACCCCTGCATCAGGATCATCAACTGGACCAATATGATCAATGTTGACCGTTGGTTTGGGCCGCGGTAGTGTGTGTGGGGTTGTGGTGTAGCCTCATCACACGGCACCGGCCATCATCTTTTTCAGCCGTCGCCAAGCAGTTGTGGTGATGGTTACGTCAACTATAAACGTCCGTCTCGTCTCCCTCTTCATCACGCGATGATACTTCATATATATGGGGATGTTTCGGTGCCAGTATTCCTTCGGTTTGGGCTTGTATTCATGCTGAATTCGATAATCGCCGCTCGGTATTATTTTCCGCCCACAATAATAATCGTCGATCATCGACAAATGAAATGATTTAGATGGCCAGCACACGATAGTGAGGGCAGCCAAATTGAACAATAAATGCTCTGGGCTTGTGGAATGGACACAACTATCGCTGTTATGATGAGTCAACAAGTCGTCTTCAGAAGGGCAACTCAAAAAGCGCGTATTATTTCTGCAAACACGGAGAAGATTAGTGTTATTTCATGTTTAAATATTGGATTGTGGCGAAAATAGTGCGAACTGAGGGGGATTGGGAAGTGCTGTGTGGGAAGTAGCCGTTCATCATGGACAGTGGAGTGAATGCTGAAGGATATCATCTACTTGTGGGGGATAAATGTGAAAATTATTCACTACGCTGAAACAACGCCCATTTGATTATAAAATGTCATGATCGTCAATCGAATTATCCACAATAGTATTAAGTACAATAAGGCACTGTGAAATGTATACAATTCATTGTCCAGAGCACCTAATTGCATATAATGCAAAGATTTATCTTCATTCCAGCATGTTTCTACTCTAAAGTAGAGGTATTATCAACGCCATCGAGGGCAAAGTATCAGTTGAAATTATAGTAATAGCAAGCCCATGATACCTGCTGACGTTGATGATCATTGGTTCTGGATATAGAAGCATTCTGCGTAGTGCGTAGGCTCCAATTGCAGTGGACAACATGGTCTACCATGGTCAAGATCTGCTGGTGGTATCTATTCTACGAGTAAGTTAGCTAGTATTATGTACTTACTTACTCTTCTAGTTCTAAGTAGTGCGGGTTTTTCCCTCCCGCCATTTCTTCTCGCGATAAAAATACGCACAAAAAACCGTAGGGATAGATATCCCAACCATTTTGAAAACGGTACCTCGGTACCGTTTTTGAGTTGGACCCAGTACCCGTAGGGCTTGAAAACGGTACCTCGGTACCGTTTTTGAAATCTCGTTTGTTAGCGGGCAAAGCTAGGCAGCTCCTAACGGCGTTTTTTCAAAAAACTTGTAGCCCTTGTATGCAATAATAAGATCTATAGGCCACATGGCGGCTCATGCATTATTCACAAAAATATCACGAGGCCTAGTGCCTTTTTTGAAAACGGTACCGAGGTACCGTTTTCACCCTCACGTAGAAACATACCAGAGTTCCACACAAAACGGTACCGAGGTACCGTTTTCAAAAAATGGTTGGGATATGTAGGTACTCTGTCACAAAATTGATGAGGTAGTTTTTTCCCGTGCGCGCACGTCAGGACGTGCTCGTACCGCCGGCCAATCTCCGCCCACCGCCCACGCTACCCAAGGCCTTTTTGACGAACGAACGTGGGTCAGGTCTCCGCGCCCACGCCACGTTGGCTGTGCGTCGGCAAGGTTTCCGACTTCCGACGTGTGTGTTGAGCAAGCACAAGATGATGCGGTCGTAGCACAACTATGGTACCTATCCTACCACAGCAGCACAGTCCTACACCCACCCTCCTGGCACGCTGACAACTCAACTCGTCCTTCTGTGGCCTGGGAAAAGGGTGGAATCTTCAATTGAATTGTGACGCCTGTGCACAAAGAAAATTTTATGTGATGGATGCCATACCAAATAATAATCAGTCACAAAACAAGCTGCCGGAGCATTTTGACGCTTTGAAGGAAGGAACCACGTTTACATGTGACGAAGATCTAGTAAAACAGCAAATTATTTCTATTCTTGGACCACATGGTGTGAAGAAATTGGTTTTTGGAGATGGTTCAAGAACCAATCCTAATGAAGATACCAAACAAAAGTTTCCGCACAAAAGATGGTCATGGTGTTGTGGCAGTTGTGAAATGAAAGTTAGGAAAATGGATGATTCTCAACCTGGCTGCTGTGGTTTCAAAATAAGATTTTTGCTGGAGGATAAAAAAGCGGATCAACAACCATACTTGGAAGTGAAGGAATTCAAGTTGCCGCAGACATCTAACCACCTACTTGTTTCAAAAGAAGCTCGACAATTATCAGAAAGCAAGGTCATTAGGTCACAACAACAACTATCTCCTACGAAAGTGAGCTTACTTGAAGATTTGGGGAAAAATAGAGCGTCTGCTGAGATGGCAAGGAATCTACTCAGCAGTCAGCATGGAGTGACTGTGTGTAAAAACCTATTATTCCGCATGATGAAACAGGGACGTGACAAGGCTTGGGGAGCCAGTGAGACTGACTCATTGGTCATTTTTTGTGCTGAAGGAATGAAATTAAGGGAACAATGCGACAAGTACGGTGTCGGTGGAAAGTTTGACTTCGCAACACACGAAACAACTGGCAAACTCATTGGTTGGTATGCACAGTACCCACTGGAGGTGCTGAATGCAAGGGCGTACGCTAAAGATGCAGTCTTCGTGGACACAACACACAATGCCACTTCTTACAGCTTCAAGACAGGTCCGCCTGCAGTGATAGATTGTTTTGGGCACTCAGCACCTTGTGGAATGTTCCAGGTTCCGGAGGAGGAGATTGATTCAGTAGATGCTATGATGAAGGTGCTAGAACTTGATGTAGCTGGAGCCACGTGTTGTACTGATGGTGGTACTGCATGGCCTGAGGTAGCTAAAATGCATCATCAGTTTCATCTGGAGGACACTTGGCACAACAGCGACAATGGAAAGAAAAAGGCCGCAAAGCTATCAATCAAGAAGGACCGGGACAAGTTCGACCAGTTGAAGAAGAAGGTATTATATAGTGTTCTTGAGCAACAAGAACTTTCTGATACATTTCAGGAAATAAGATCACTCTCTACACCCAATGCAGTTACTGACAAAGGTGAATTGGAAAGATGGATTGATCAAATGGAGGATGGTCAAACAGTCCGAACAGCCACCCACACGACCAAATACTTTTCATGCTCAGAGAAGGGAGCTGCCTCTCGCTGTGAGCAGATGATGAGTAAGCTGAAAAACAGCGGGACAAGCAATAAAGAAATGAAATATTGGACCCTTGGAGAGTTGCAATTTCGTCATGAGCAAAAAGTGAAAAGCTATGAGACTCAGGTTACGGAGGAGATGGAGACTGCCATTAAAGATCGTCGTGTCCTATCCTCGTACGTATTGGATTGGGAGGCAAAAGAAAGGTCCCGTGCAGATGGACTTGAAATTGTCACAAGTGTAGAGGGTGTACCAAATCCTTTTCGGTTACAGTCGACCAAGAGAGAGATGCTTACTATCAACTTGGAAAGATGGGAAAATGGTGATGAAGTTGGGATGACCTTGGAGTTCTGCAACAACCCAGCAGAAGAATTTCGTCCCAACATACTGATTACTGCCATCCCGGAAGGTAGCATCTACGCTGATTCTGTGTTGGAAGTTGGAATGCGCATCATTGAAGTTAATGGTAAATCTTTTTTGACCTTTAATGAAGGAATGCAGTTGTTGAAGTCCACTGAGGGACAACTGAATTTAAATGTCGAGAAGTCCCCTTCAATTGGTACCATCTACACAATCCAGCGCAAGGGTAAAGGGGAAGACAAAAAAATGCTACGCACAGTATTCATTCCTGATTCAGAAGATCTACATTGTCAGAGCAACTACCACGTTCATACATGTTCCTTTATCAGATGCCGCTACATTCAGAGGGCATTAATTGATCACAAAACACGGACCATGAATGATCTGTCTACAATCCATTCACGCTGGCACCTGCGGAACAGCCCTATGTATGAAATAGTGTATAAAAGCCTTGTAGCTCTGATGAGAATTGACGGTCTGGGTGCCGCCGCTCTACCAGCCTTCCTGACTCGTCCAGCTATGAATCCACCAGAGTGCCCAACTGATTCGATTGCAGATTGTGCTAACGTTGATGACGACAGTGTTGAAGAGATACCCCCGAAAATTGTGGTACCTACGTCGAAGGCGAGGAGGTACAATGAAGCAATGTTTGTTTGTAAACAGATAGTTGAATTGGCAAAGGAAAATATGGAAGTGCACAGAATGGTGATGCCGCAATTGCAACAGATTTATCAGAACAGCTTGATGATGGCAAGAAGTACTGGCAGAGCACAGAATGCAAAGAAGCAAGTAGCCAAATCAGGTGCATCAGTACCTATTGCACCAGATTCCTTAAAGAAGAATCGAGACAAGTCTGATGATATTAATCTCGCCAATAAAAGAAAGAAACGAAGGAAAGTCAAGAAGACACAAGAAAAATCTCAACAACATAGTGAGAATAATGAAGATACACATGTTTTCGGTAGGGAAGATGAGAAGGATGATGATGATGACAATATTACACTTGCAACTCTAGGGAGAAATAAATAAATTAGTTTGTGTCCTGTAGGTTTACGTTTGTTTTGTAGTAGTTCGTAAGTTTTAAGTTGGCACTATAATAATAACAAAGTTGGACCTCTCGTATCAGCTACGAGTCTTCAGCACATCGCTCCTGAGCATGCGAGCGCAGTGCTAATGTGCTTATTATCATCACAAAGTGTAATGAACCACTAGACCCTGCTCAAGGAGACAAGAAAAGATACAATGTGGTGGAATGTCTCGTGATGCTCATGGCAAGGACAAAAGGTGGCAGCTAGTTTGTGCTGGTGGAGACCCCTAGGACATAAGGTACCTATTCCTTCAGTAGGCTTATGTCTAGGGGTCTACATACGTACGATGGAATAAGTATCTTATGTCTAGGGGTTACGAGAAAGTCCTGAAAGGAGTTCCTTAAAACTCATCCACCAGTCAGAGAAGCCACGGCTCCACTGCGCACTTACTGCGCTGGTTTCATTTCAAATTTCAAATTTCAAGAGAACCTACTATGGTACTTCACGTCGGCACCGGCCCTTTCACTTGCAATAATTGCATACATAATACCATTTGAGATTCGGTACCTCTACATATTAAATCATCACCATGGCAAGAGGGGGAGGAAGACCCGTGGGTGTCAAGAACGGCTACAAAGCCAAACGCAAGCAGACTTCGTCTCAAAAGAAAAAACAAGCAGAACGCTGCGCAGAGACGAAACAAAAGAATAAAAAGAAGAAGGAACAGCAAAAGGCAGCGGTCGAGAGAGCTGCACGGATGAATTTCTTTGCCCCGCGAACGAATCGATCATCTGGTGATTCTACTGCTGCTCCCATCAATAATGATACGACAACAACTGCCGCCGCTGCTGCCGTGAACACGTCGGCCGATGACAGAGCTGATGCTGCCGCTGAAGAGAATTCAACCACAACAGCGGTCACAGCTGTCGACAACAATTCCGCCACTCCTGACTACGACGTTGTTACTATCAATAATCCGGAAATAAACAATGTCATTGATCCTGCCAACGCAATTGCAGAGCTGGACTACAGCGAAGAAGAAGCAACAAAGAAGCATTCAGACGACTTTGAAGATGATACTATTCCAGGCATCCAGCAACGGTACGTGGCAGCCGTCCAGTCGACTCTTCTGCGTCGACTCTTACGTGACTCTCATTCCATATACTGCCTGCCACATTTGTAATGCGCTACATTCTCACGGGAATAATTATTATTCTGCTGTGTCTATTTATTAATTGAATAATTGAAGGAGACATTCCACACTTGATGTGGATAGAGTTATTTACATCACATCATGTGAGGCCATCACGGTACTTTTTCTAAATGAATCATGCCTCTTGATGTATTATTATTCTACACGCAGACGTACATTATCTTCTTCGACAAAAATATTATCATCGACGGTCCATGGGATAAGTTCTCTGGCGGCGAACCTTACATCGACAACAGCATACTACAGTAATGACTACTACTAGACTGCTACTACGGATCTTTTGACTTTTTGACATGGTCGAGCGAGATCTTTCTTTTTCTCTTCTCTTTTTCCCCTCTTCTCCCTCCTTTTCCTTAAAACTCATCCACCAGCACCACCTCGATGCCCAAAAGGTAGGTCGCAGTAGGAGTGAATTAATGAATGATATGGAAATGTTGTGCTCTGTGAAATAAATTAGTACAATAAAAGAATGTTAGATCTGAAGAATAAATGCATTCAGAGATGTCATTGATACACAAAAATATACTCACATTTTGTATCACTTTCTAAGCAGTGTCTATATACTTCTTCGATGTGGAGTGTTCCCCAACTCTCGAAAATGTTGTGCTAATCCTTTCGATAGCAATGAAATCATATTAGAAGATGGGATGCCCTCACAGCAGTAGAGTGCAGGAGAACACCAACCAAGATGTGATGTTATGCACACAATCATCATAGAATAAAGAGCAACCAAACATGGATGTAGCTATAGCTTTCCACAAGGATGCCCCCCATCACTACAAAACGAATGCACCGACCACCATTAATTGACAACCAAGATGATGCAAATATTGCAAGGAGTCTTGACTTCCTATAGATGAGCAGACAAAGCATCGAGTGATTATTATTTGAGGCTGCTACCATTCTTCTAAAATTCATTCAAAATTCCACCGTCAATTACTCCTTTGTGCGGGATTGTTTCTGCAGGCAGTGGCAATAATTTGTGAGTACTTTGGATACGTATAAAATAGACACATAGACTTGTTATTCACCTAGAATTTTTATCTCCGATGGGGTGAGATTGCGGAGATAGAGGACGTATTGTAGCAATTTGGCAGCGACATGGTTCGTGTGGCTTGAATTCGGTCTGCGGTTTGCGTTTCTTCGGTGGTTTGAATCGGCAGCGCAGGCGCCGCCGGGGCCCGCCGTTGCTTTTCTCAATCAAGATGCCTGTCTTTAACGAGTTGTAGTCGTGGGCGGTGGGCGGAGATTGGCCGGCGGTACGAGCACGTCCTGACGTGCGCGCACGGGAAAAAACTACACAAAAAAGGGGAGGGGCTACGTTGGGCACGGCTTTTCTGGCCACTGGTTCGGCACGCCCTATGATGTGACGATGGAGTGACTTCATTACCATATTTTTGCCGCCCTGAAATCTGATTTGCAGAATCAGAGGGGAGCGGGGAACCCCATCAAACGAAACTCGACTTGGCCCCCTCATTTTGCTAGCACTTTTCAAAACGGCTCACTTTGAACACAATAACCATGGAGACGGTAGCGGCTATGGTATGGAGCGGAACGGGGGTCGGCACCACCATAAACCGGCGGCGGACACCTCAGGGGACCAGGTGGTCTGGACCCGCCACGATGAGTTCCGCCACGATTTCCGCCACGATTCTTAAAAAGTTATTCCTTACTTATGGTATAGAGACTTTCCCATTCCGCCACACCCGCCATTCCGCCACGTGACTGTCTTGGTCACAATACTTACTTCCACACATAAGATTCTCTTGAGTTTGAAATTTGAATGGGCCGCCCTGGGCCGCCAGCAAAAAAATGACCTATGACATGAACCTACTTACTTACTTACTCAATCAATTGTATTGAGGACACATCTATCATTGCTGCTATGTCTCAAGAAGTAAACACACCTTGTCCATCAACCTCATTTGCGAGGTCGCTAAAGATCTATGATGATGTCTCATTTGGTAAAAAGAATGAGACTCGTCGCATGGTAGTTGATTTTGACTACGCTTCGTACTTTGAAAATTGCTCCATTACATCTGATCACTACAACGAAGACAAATGTGACTTCGACAAAATTACGGCTGAGTTATTCAAGCCGGGAGAAACGTGGAAGAGCAGAGATTTAGTTCAATCAGTTTTAAACGTTATTGAACAAAAGCATGGTTGGACTTCTACACTTGAAAAGTTGGAAATCAGGTGTAACAGGTTTGGTAGTGATGTTAGAACACCAAGACGTGATTTCACAAGTGGTTCACTGAAGGCAGGCTGCACATTTACAATTAATCTCAAGCCCTTGGTAAAGACACCATACTTTCCAGAGTCTCAGAAGGGGAAAGATAGGCCAATTCCTTCGTACAAACCTGAATGGGATCAGCCCGTTGAGATTGGCAATGGTACATGTACCACCCATGCTGGAAATTGTCACCCAGGTCGGCAGAATAGGGTTGTAACAATGTCTCGTGCAGGTGCATACGTCGAGAAAATGCCTGATGCTGCCCTATTTCAATTGTGCAATGTCTACGAGTTGTGTGGAAAGATATCATCTGCGATGATCAAGAGTGTCATGACCCCAGTTTGGCCTAGCTCAAAGATTGTGTCAAAGCAGGATGTATTTAACATACGGGTCAAAGTCCACAGGCTCATGCCAACGTTCCGCAGTTCCAATAAAGACTACGATGCTTTCAAACAGATCGTCAATAGTAGTAACTTTCTGCAAGGCATAGAGAATGAGGAGTTGAATGATGATGAGGCGTACCAGCTTGGGCATAGCGCATGGCTGATATGTATAAATTTTTGGCAGACTTCCTTGGAGAGAGTGCACCTTACCGTCCTTTATCCAACGTCAACATTGTCGCTGGGGATGGGTTCTTTGATCAACAAATGATTGAAGATCTAGGCTTCGTCAATGCACAGTTTGTTACGGACCAATGGCATCTGCTTGACTCTGGCTTACGAAAAATGTTTGGTAATAATGGCTACACCATACTCAAACATCACCTTGTGCAGATGGTAAAAGCCACATCCAAGGATGCATATGATGACATCCTCAGAAGCGCCTATGCTTTGCTAAGAGCTCACCCAATGAGAGATGGGAAGTTGGAAAAAGACTTGGCTACCTTTGCATCCCGTCGACAAACTTATGCGGCATATTGCATTGCCAATATACCAGGCAACCTTGGGCGTCATGGCAATGCTATCAGTGAATCCAACCATTCAAGTGCTCTTGCTCATCTTAACGAGGGCAACAAGAAAGGAAACAACTACTGCGAACATCCTATTGGTTTGATTCGTGACCTCTTGAAGCGGCAGAAAAATCACACGGCGAAAAAGAATAAGGAGCTTTTCGGTGATGCTCAGAAGATGAGGGTGGTAATATCAAATTTGGAACACGAACCTAGCACTGACAAGACCAAGGATTTATTGAGAGCTGCTCATAAGCTGTGTCGATCTGCATTTGAGCGCTATAGCAGTGCTCACCATCGAACTTGCGATTACCGTGTCGATCGTAAATATCAAGCAAGTCAAGATTTGTCGCAGCCCTTTTGCACTGCTGTGTTCAGTAACATATCAAATGAACCCCCTAGACTTTTTGTCGACCACTCAAGCAGGTGCATGTGTCAAGAATGTTTGGCCAATGAAGATATGTGCCCTCATGAGATCTTGGCTAAAGGAGGTTTTGATGAGTCGTTCTTTGAAGAAAGACACTTCTCGAGAGAATCTGTCTCTGGGTCAATAGTGGGTTGGGTTGAAGAATCCAAGTCAATTGATGCTATGCTTGGGTACGAGCCAGAAAACATTCCACAACCTGATACTTTGCCCGTTGGTGTTAGTTTTAGCTCTGCTGAAGACGCCGAAGGAGATGTGGGTGTGGTTGATGCATATGCTGGAACAGGTTCACCACAAGAGGTAAATGGACTTCCATCAGTCCATTTGCCTGAAAAGAGATTGGGCAAGGTAGAACCTATGAAGAAGCAGCGTGCGAAGAATGTGCTGGATACCACTTTGGCTTCGTACAGTGGCATGACGGATGAACAAAAGTTTGCAGTTTCAGGACTGCTACTGCAACTCGAAGATCTGCTCATATCTACCCCAAATTCCACAACTGTGACCACAAAGACACACCACGTGATTGTACCAACAAATTCTTGCTTGTCGACTCAGCCGAAAAATCGCCTCATGCATGCACATGAGCATGCAGCCAAGGCAAACAAGAAATTGAAATCGTCACATGCTTCATTACAAGACCAAAACGTTGGTCTTGTCGTTCAAGCTAATCCAAAGGCCAAGAGAATATCATGTTCATTCTGTGGGGAAGGACATGTAGTTACAAAATGCTACAAAAGACATCAGTTCAGCGCTTCTTCCAAGGAATATATTCTGACGTCCGCTGACCCATTGACAGGCACAAGTCTAATTCAGAGGATTGAAAATATGCCAGTCACTGAAGGATGCGGAAAGGGTGCCGCTCCTTACAATGTTCTCACAAAGGAAGTTTGTGGACACAACTTCATCATTAACGAGTGCAGGTGTATGGAGAATAAGAGTAAAATCTACAGTGTCAGCTTCATTGGAAAAGATGGTCTTGTGACGCTGATGGAAGGGAATCCGTCTCCAGATGTATGGATTACTTCTGCTGCTATGACTTGTCTCACAAACCATATGAACAAGAAGAAGAAGTATGTTTACGATAGGACTATACTCTCAACGTAGTCTAGGTACTTTAACTCATCTATGTCACTTCTTCTTTCGTCATCTCTGGCAAGGCATAACCGTAATGTTAAGTATTTAGCCATAAGATTTTGTAATTCAGTAGAATACAGTAGACTTGATTGAAATGCTCAGTAACTTACAGTGCGAGCAATCTACGACCTACGATTCTGAGCGATCTGACTGTTTGATGTTGAGACAAATTGATTATAATTACAGAACTTTGAATAATAATGGTAGATAAAACTCACATTTTCAGTTCATCTGGTAGTAGCCTTGCACCCACTTAGTTCCGGCAATGATACATCACAATCACATCAACAGCCCTTTTACGGACAAAACAAGCGCTCGAGTAAGAATGAAAAATAAACATTGGTGCCTCAACCAAATTCACTTGACTTCCCATCCACCTTTCGGAACATGGGTGCCAGACATCACATTGGGAGGCAGTTTCTATTCATATCTTCTCTCACACACCTCAATGGCTTTTCTTCCTCCTCATCCACCAGACATTCGCATCAAAGTTGGGCCAATTCATATACAGCCGGCTTCCTCGGCTGTTGGGCCAATTGATATACAGCCGGCTTCCTCGGCTGTGATGGGCCAATTTGATTATACCGCCGGCTTTCCCTCGGCGGTGGGCCAATTTGCAATTCCGCCGGCTTTTCCTCGGCTGAATTAATCGATCTCACCCATTCATCCAAACCGAAGAGGATCATAAATCACTGAAAGAAGAGTCCGTCGCAGTTGGTTTTATTCGATGTGGACGCCAAAACTATATCACCCACACCAAGAACGCTTTCCTCTCAATAATGGCTCTGCCATCAATGATTCTACTCCAAAGACAAGGAGAAGTTAATCTGTGTGTATGATTGTTTCGGCAGAGACAAACAGCAAGAATTCATGAGTAATGACTTTGGAATCTGATGAAACAAGCACAGAAAATTATTCACCTGGATGTTCTTGGCCCAACCATGCTGAGGGGAATTCAAATCAACAGTCTCTCGATGCAGGCAGGAATGATGACATTGAAGGCACACCAGCAGTAATTCTTGAGAATGTGATGAGCATGAGGAGCAGCCGAGATGATACGAAGTTAGAGGAAGCCACTCATTACAGAGAGAAAAGCAGTCAAACAGGATTAAGCCATGGAATAGCTTGCCCCCAAGACTGCCACCCTTTGTTCCTCCTGAATACTGTCCACTATCCATCACCGAGCAGCCGAGGTGATACGAAGTTAGAGAAAGCCACTCATTACAGAGAGATAAGCAGTGAGACAGGATTAAGCCATGGAATGGCACGCCCCCAAGACTGCCACACTTTCCTCCCATCACCGAGCAGCCAAGTTGATACGAAGTTAGAGGAAGCCACTCATTACAGAAAGAAAAGCAGTCAAACAGGATTAAGCCATGGAATAGCTTGCCCCCAAGACTGCCACCCTTTCCTCCTGAATACTGTCCACTATCCATCGCCCCCAGGAAATCTTAAATAATATCATAATTTCTTATAACGCCTGACAGCACAATGATAAATTGACGCTGATAATTAATTAGAAAACGCTGATGCCATAAGAGGAGATCGGGATAAGAGTAGTCGGCCTGTGTGCGGAGTTGTTTTTCGGAAATTATTCAGTAAGTAACAACATTTTTTGTGTAGAGCAGATAAAAAAAAATAGACACTGAATATTTACCTGGATTTTTTTTCTCGTAAGGAGACGGTGTGCTGATAGGATCAATGATGACATGGTAGTAGCATGAAATAATTTTCGTATGAAGTTGGATGGCGTCGTGGCTGTAGGAGATATTATCTGCCGTCATGCATGGTTTTGGTTTTGTTGTTATGCGGCGGATTTGAACGGTGGTGGCGGTTTGTTTATTTTGGATGGCTCCCGCCCTTGAATGGCTCCCATTGAGATGCCTGTCTTTGCATGTGGATTGTGGATGGTGCCTGGATGGCGGGTGTGGCGGAATGGGAAAGTCTCTATACCATAAGTAAGGAATAACTTTTTAAGAATCGTGGCGGAAATCGTGGCGGAACTCATCGTGGCGGGTCCAGACCACCTGCAGGGGACCCATATGGCCCCATGACGCGAAGGGATTTTGTCTCCAAGGTCTCTGATGTTATTTCTTGGTTTCCTCCTACAAAAGTGACCGTTATTTACATAAAAAGCGATATCTGCATAGGCCCCCTACGCAACCTAGACCTTTTGGCCATGAGCATAGTCTATTACTCGACAACCTGACACAATTTATGATATATGGCGACATTAGACGAGGCTGCTGCCGTTCAATCCGTCCGGAACCGTCGGCATGGCGGGCACCATTATTACAACACAAAATATGGCACCGTTGGTGGGGAGGATGACTGGAGGATGATATGAATATAAACACTTAAATGGTGAAACAGACATGACGATGGCTACAACACATAGTGGAGTTAATGGATACAGTGGCGTCTTGTCTCCGTGTGGTGCAGTTCAGATGGCAATCTGGCCGTGTTGTGGTGCTTGCGTCAGTCATATTATACAACACTGTGAGGGAGGGCAGAATACGTTGAGGGGGTACTGATGCAGAGGCTTTTACGATGACCTATCATCATGGGGGACTATACTTTCAATGCTCTGTAAATGATGCTGCCTTCTGCTGGTACTACTTTCAATATCACTCGCAATACTACGGCTTCAGTGGACACAATCAAGCTTACAATCAAACTGAGATATCGGGAGACTTACTATTCAGCTTTAGCCTCATCCGTGTCGTTGTTATTGATAACACAATTTGATTCTGTAACGTGAACAAATTGTGATACATTTGAATGAAAAAGTATATTATTGTTAAAGTAGGGGGGGGAGTAATGTAATCGTAGTAGGAAGAAGTATATAACTCACGTTCTACTAAGTGATAAATTAACCAGTAGTTCGACACACGTTGCTTACAGAGCCTAATGTTAAAGTAGGGGGGGGAGTAATGTAGTCATAGTAGGAAGAAGTATATAACTCACGTTCTACTAAGTGATAACTTATCCAGTAGTTCGATACACGTAGCTGGCTCAAGCCGGTCGGCTTCTCTGCCTGTCTCCAAGAAATAAACGTGTGTCCTTAAGACGCACTCGCAAACTCAACCAAATGAAGAAACAAACAATTTTAGAAGTGTAACTCAAATCTGTGAAAGGGAATGTTCACTGGACAATATTGGGATTGTCACAAATACTTCCGCGAACCGTGGATTCGTGGAAATCGCTTCGCAACCACTGATGATGGTGGCCTCGAGACTACCGAAATCAACCTCCATGATTTGGCTCTGCAAGATAAGTTATCACTTAGTAGAACGTGAGTTATATACTTCTTCCTACTATGACTACATTACTCCCCCCCCTACTTTAACATTGACGAATAACAAGAGAATGGATAAAGACTCCCGGACAGCCAACGCCAACCACTACGGAAAGAAGGATAAAAGAAGGGCGGCGAAGCCGCCCCTCCCCTTCCACTGGTGGTACGAACCCCACTGAGTCCGATGGCAAGAAGGGATACCAATTATTTTCCCCAGAACTGTCGGTGGTAGAAGCTGAAAATCCAGATGGAGCTCCAGCAAGCGATACTATATTGGAAAGCATTATCCCCCCTACCCTCGCCTGTTTTTTTCACACGGTGGTTATGGGTTTGCTTTGGCCAACAAGCAGTAATGGATAAGCACAATCAACCCGGCTCTATGCCCCGCTAATTTCCTACACCCCAAGAAGAGTGATGTGGAGCATGTGAGACAATGGAGTGTTTAAGTATGTCTTTCGCCCAAATCGGGGCCGTGTTGAAACTATGAAAAAAGAAAAAGAAATTTCAAAAAGCGAAAAGAGTGCCGTCGCCTGAAGTGCGGCAATGATGCTCCTCTCGACAAACAAAAAGCAATTGAAAAAGCATTCCTCCCAAAAGGCAGGCGCCAGGACCAATAAATATGTTGGTGAAAAGAAGGAGAATGCAGACGAAGACGACAGTGGTACGACTGCTGAAAAAATAAATAAGTCCGATGGAAACCCGACGACTCCGCAGTGAATACTATTAAGTCAATCTTCAAATGACTCTACCGATGATGAACCCTCCATTGACACCGAAAATATGTCAGAGGAAAACTCCATTTACAACGAAGGTGTAAGAGTGGTTCCAGTAAAGCACCCGATGTTGATCTCCCACTGATGACGGATGATGGAATGGTGGTATTATTTTCAAGAGACCGCTCCATTGACGACGACGGTGTATGAATACATCATGAGTGCTGATTGAAAATCATCAGAAAAGTCACAAGAATGCAAATACCTTCTGCTCCCCCACCACCACCTCTGCTGACACGAAACGTCAACCGTCAATTCTCACCCTCTCTTATGAGCTGGTTTATAGTTTGGCCTTGGCAACCCTACTAACTCCGAGATGAGGATGATTTTGACGCTAATAGATAACGGTGTGTGAGAGAACAGCGGTACTCAAATAATAAGGACGAAGTTGAAGTGAAACAGGTAGGCGTAAATTTGGTTTCACGCTGCAGAACTAACACTACTTCTCCTCCTCTTTTGCTCTTTAACACTTCAGATCCACCAACTACACCATTGCACAGCAGAAATGAGCTAAGCGATACAATGTAGTTCAGACCTGAAAATCAAACGATGTCGTCGGCCCTCGGGGCCCCCGTTCATGGAGTGCAGAGCAGCGTAATAGGGGGCCGCAGGTGCCCTTCTATTACAGGTGGGAAAATTCATTATTTTTCACCCCCATTATTCTACAGAGTTATAGGTAGGAATCAGTACATGTGTTTTTTAGTGAGAAGGTTTACTTTAGGGACACGTAGAGTCCTCGGTAGAGACTACCGGCGTAGGATCTGTATGTGTTCCTATGTAGAAAGCAAGAAGTACCTGTTGAAAGCGAGAAATTGACTGTACTAGATGCGCTTTTTGAGCATCTAAATCGGTCTGTACGAGAAAGAAATACAGGTTTTACACGGGCGTTAGTCGATTTAGTTTTTGTCTTTCTTCGTCACGAGAAAATGTCTTTTTGTAAAACTGTGCTTGATATATCGAATCGTGCGCTTGCAGATGTTTTACTGATCACCAGATGCAGACGCTTAATTGAGTTGTTGTATTCTTTGTGTTGAGAAAGTGTCTGTTTTGTAAAACTGTGCAGTGATCAATTTTACTAATCACCAGATGAAGATCCTGCGAAGTAATCACTTGGGATTTCATGATCCTTCTTCGCTTCTTTCCACTTCTTGTTCGGGTTGGTTATGATGTTGGTAATCCTGGTTGTCAGGTCTGTCCTGTCTTTGATGAAATTGCCCTTGATTGCTGCTGCGTACGATGTTTCTGTGATTTCTTCCAACTTTCTCTTGCTATACCTTGTCTTCGACTCTTCTGCCTTCCCCTCCAAGTATTTCACCCAATTTGCTCGCTTCTTGTACGATTCGCAGAACTGGCCATTTTGCTTTCTCTTGCAATTTTTTAATCGGTTCGTTGAAATGTTGCTTCCGGTCCAGTATATGGCACTGTCCGACGGGTATGCTTGATCTTTGGAGCCAAGTGTTTTGCCTCTGCTGGTAGCCACGTACATTGTTCCAAGAAACTTGCTAATCTCCCACAACTCATCTGCTGGATCTATTATCATGCGGTTCCAGCGGTCTCCTTTGTCGAATCCAGCTTCGAGTCCTTGACAGCGGTGGATGGTGATGGCGTAGGCAATTTGCAATGGCATGAATAATGCGGTGCAGCATCCTCTGTTGCAAATCTGCTCGTAGGGTGGGATTGGCACGTGCTGTGCGCAATAAGTTGGGGTAGGATGCATTTGTATCAGTATGAAATGAGTTAGTAGTGTTTTCGCAGAGAGTGGCAATTGTCTTGTGTCTTTCGTGTGTCAACTTTTACTCACCGTTGGGTTGTTCTTGTCCCATGGGTCCTCGCCTGGTGGTGGTTTGTATGTAGGGAAATCCACAACAATGTACTTCGGTAGGCTAACCTCACCTTTACCGTTTGGTCCAACGGAGCGATCCTTATCGTAAACGATCTCGACAACTACCCCAATAGCTGAGACGTACAATCCTGAGTTGGGATCGATGTTGGCTGACTCCAAGCAAACATGTGCACCTACGCACACATCAAAGGTGTAGAATAGCCTCCTGCCGTAAAAGTGCGACTGGTATGCTGTGTTATTGCCCGCCATCCTGCTGCTGAATTGAAACCTGAGCCTAGCTATTGGTACTTTCAGTCGTTCGTGTGTTTTGATCAGCATGTCTACGTAGGCAGTTGCATTTGTTTATTAGGTAAAATTGTTCAGTGATCGATTATACTAAAATGATTCAATAAGCAAGCGATACTTAGTGCGGCAGTGCACATGCACACAAAATAAACTCACATGATAGTTGAATCAGGAGAGGCCTTCTCTCCGACAGGTACCGGTTTAGACTTTTTCGTGACAGCACCTTTCTCGGACAAATCCGGTTCATCATCATCTTGAACAGGTTGATCACGGGAGCCCGAATGAGTTTTGTCTTCAAGTACAAGTTTCCCGTTCTCATCACTGGTGTGAAGTTGAAGGTTGAAAAAAAAACTTGTAAGTAAAAAGGAAAGACAGAATTTGTAAAACGGTACAATGAACAAAAATACCAAAATCATTGAACCACACGAAATTTAACCTTCTCTCTTACCAAAAATGCTCACAATTTGAAGTGTACGGCGCTTGGCTTGTACCTCCTTTCTGAGCAATAGCGGCAAACATTAAGAAGTTGACCGCTGCAGACACCAGATCATCTTTGTCAGTAGAATCAGTCTTACCAACTGGGACATTCGGGTAATGTTCAGACAGTTCATTCAGGATGTACTTGATTGACCCGACTTCAAAGACGGAAAGAGCAGAAAAGAGCAGTTGTTCCTTCTCCAACTTGGCAACGTCAAACCCATCGCCTAATGCAACAGACGCTAGCAGCAAGAAGATACGATCGTCGGTACGCACCAAACGCCAATTGATGTCTGTTACGCTCAATGCAATGACAGGAGCCGACGGTTTAGCGGCAGTCTTGACCCCTGACGAAGTAAGACGTGCATCGACATTGCTCCGATTCCGCACGGCACGGAAGCCCTTACCATTACTACCAACGGTGGATATAACTGGATTTGTGTTGCCAAACTTCATTATTTATTCGGACAATGTAGAAATGTGATGATGTAAATGATGCAATGCATAATTTATGAGAGCTGTTGAACGGCTCGACAACGTACAAACTGCCTACATAACCGCCGCCAACGCACCAGCGCAATAATCAGCAGAGAACAATGCAATCAATAACCAACCACGTCATGAAGTAAACGAGTTCCTTCGTAAGCTACGTCGGCAACACAAGATCTTGTGGTTCAACACATCGACAACACGTCGACAAAAAGATTCAGCTCAACACAAGACGTCGACGTGGAGTTAAGAACTGACGTATTGATCAGTACGTGGCCAAAGATCGGCAGTTATTCAAATGCAAACACGTCGGCAACCAACGTCGGCGTCTATTTAGACTTGCATCAATAGACGACTCGGCAGATAATGTAATTGAGCCAATGTCGACCTGAGTACTTGCTGCATGAACTTAAATACTTTTTTGTTCATTGGATTTTGCCAACACCTGACTTCTGGTACTTTGTGACGTAAGACGATTGGAATCAAGTGTACTAATTCCTTAAGTAACGAAGTTTACCACGTCACTCAGAGAAAAAATTAAGAAAATAGAGGGTGACGGGGATGCACACCGGAAAGAACGAAGAAGCTCATCGACAATCTGACTTAATTAGCCTGGAAAAGTCCTTTTTAGCACAAATCAAGCGATTTTTAGATCTAAATCATAAGATATAGCATCTAAATGACAATGAAAATGGGCATTTCAGCGGGGATAGGAGGGGGGAAAATCCCAACACTTCAAGTTGAAGTTCCGGAAGTAATTTGCTCGCTACTTTGGATCTCCCCGATGGAAAAGATATGCCTTGTACGCTGGCCCACGCCCACGAAACGCCAACAAAACTTACGACCGTTAGAACAATGACAGCTACCACGCCTTTTCTCATTCTTGAGACCTTTTGATTCAAATTTTTTGTGGCCTGTCTCCACGCAATTAGAACCGCTGATGAAGGTGGCTAAGCTCCACCGAAACTCGTAATTAATGAATCATAAAAGTTCGGTTATATTGCTTACTACCATCATCTGGAAAAACTCCTAGCTTGTAATAAGGACTTCGTGGCTTATTGCATTCAAGACATTTCTTTTCACATTGATAAAGATTGACAACGTCATTGCAGAGCAACTTTATAGCCGTATTCTATTGTAAAGAGACTAATTGGTAAAATTGTGCACAGCACAATTATACCAATTAAGGCCAACGTCATTGCAGAGCAACTTTATAGCCGAATTCCGTTGTATAAAGACTACTGACAAGCCACACAGCAAATGGCCAACAGCAAGATGACGACACAATACTTTACAGGCCCCGAGGGCCCGCGCTGAACCCGCCACATACACCGCTGCACGCCACCACTATCGCACCATTCTGCGCGCCCCTGTTTAATAACATACCCACCTCCCAGAGCAGAGGTCCAGCGGTTTGGGTTCCGCACGAGAGCACGTAGTCAAAGGATGAAGCTCTCAAAACAAAGCTGTTACTACATCAACCTGCAAAGCAAACGAAGCCAGAGTATGGTTGTCCTCTGTAACTACACGGCAGCTACTTACTTTACCGATTTGCGAAAGCATAGAAGACACATACTTCTAGAGTTACGTCCGCATCAAAGAAGGGTTGACTGCAGCCGCGAATGGCCGCAGGCGCAACCCCCCCAACCCCCCAAGGGGTGAGCTCATTTTTACTCGCCTCGCGGTGAAGTGGGCTCAATGACGGGTTGATTGCAATTGACTTATCTCTGGCGGTTACGTCCAAATCAACGACAGGTTGACCATGGCCGCAAACAAGAGCACGTAGTCAAAAACGACGAAGCTCTTGCACAAAAGCCATCGACATCAACCTTCCAACCTACGCGATCGGGGCTGAGAGAGCCGGTCGTCCTGATCTAGAGGAGGATCTTGACTCTGACGCCCCTTTTTATTTCTTGGAGACGCATCGAAGCCGGTCGGCTTCTCTGCCTGTCTCCAAGAAATAAACGTGTGTCCTTAAAGACGCACTCGCAAACTCAACCAAATGAAGAAACAAACAATTTTAGAAGTGTAACTCAAATCTGTGAAAGGGAATGTTCACTGGACAATATTGGGATGTCACAAATACTTCCGCGAACCGTGGATTCGTGGAAATCGCTTCGCAACCACTGATGATGGTGGCCTCGAGACTACCGAAATCAACCTCCATGATTTGGCTCTGCAAGCTACGTGTATCGAACTACTGGATAAGTTATCACTTAGTAGAACGTGAGTTATATACTTCTTCCTACTATGACTACATTACTCCCCCCCCTACTTTAACATTTTTGGCTCTGCAAGCTACGTGTATCGAACTACTGGATAAGTTATCACTTAGTAGAACGTGAGTTATATACTTCTTCCTACTATGACTACATTACTCCCCCCCCTATATACTTTAACATTGCATTTTGTGCTGATTTACACGTGGTATGGTGACGTGGCATAAATTGTCACATCATAGGGCGTGCCGAACCAGTGGCCAGAAAAGCCGTGCCCAACGTAGCCCCTCCCACAAAAAAGTAGCGATTTGAATTAGAATGGCTTAAATTTCATCAATTTTCGTCGAGGAAAATGCTACTTACTCCTATCGCACATCGTTGGAAAGCTTATTTCACGGCGGTTACAATGGAATTGAGGTAGGAGGTTGTTAAGCGGCTATTTGTGATGATATCCCAACCATTTTGAAAACTGTACCTCAGTACAGTTTTCGTGTTGGGCCCAGTACCCGTAGGCATTGAAAACTGTACTTCGGTACAGTTTTCAAGTACAGTTTTCAAACTCAACTTTGTTAGCGGGCAAAGCTAGGCAGCTCCTAACGGCATTTTTTCAAAAAACCTTTAGCCCTTGTACGCAATAATAAGACCTATAGGCCACATGACGTGTAATGCTTTATTCACACAAATATCACGAGGCCTACTGCCTTTTTTGAAAACTGTACCGAGGTACAGTTTTGCCCTTCACGTAGAAACATACCAAAGGTCTACGCAAAACTGTACTGAGGTACAGTTTTCAAAAAATGGTTGGGATATTGTGATAAAAGGAGGGGTGGCCTCAACCTGTCCGCGAAACTGTTACATATGTACCAACCAGATCGTTCACGCCGGACGTAGTTCCTACGTAAAATCTAGTATGTCTGTGTTACGTAACAAATCCACGGACACACTGGCTCTCACATCATGGGAATAGGTCGGCAAGAGTTCCGAAGACATTATAATTTAGTGTTTTCACATAAATCAATGAACTATCTTTACTCTCTAGAGTTTGCTGCCAGCTTCCGCTCATACCCGAACTAACTTTCCAACAGAAAGAATCATCTTGTCCTCAACATTTTTCACGATGTCTTTCTTGTTGAAAGTGTCGCCATACATTTCAACATCTGAATACTCATTCACATAAGTACTCATTCACTTCCAACATTCTTGCCAATACTTTGTATGATTTTGCTTCGTTCCGAAACTTTTTTGTTGACTCCTTTTGATTTTTGGTGACAAAATAACTGAAGAGTTGGGTGATAAAGTAATCTTTTTGGAGATAGATGGAAATTTGTTGGGGATTTGGGGTACCCGACCAGGAGATGGTCCGTGAAACTGTTACATATGTAACTGCTCGAGTTGATCCGCCGGACACTATAGCTTTGCGGACAGTTACATATGTAATTTGAAATTTGAAACGCCGGACATTTTGCGTTACATAGAGGAATTAGTATCGTTCTACTTACGAGGCCACCCCTCCTGTGATAAAGAACATTAAATTAACCTTAAACCTAACACTAAGTCGAAACTGAAGGGTGAAAAAAGGGCCTCTCGGACACTTGTGTAGGATGGTACTGTAGGAATTAATACCCAAATAGCTACTTTTTTGTGGGACTACGATTAACTTCAAATCGCTACTTTTTTTTGGACAGAGGGAGTAAGTACCAATTTCTGGCTAAGTACCAGTCTAAAACTAGTCTGTACCTTAAGTTTCAGCACATCTTTGCGCTCTTCGATCTCGGTCAGTTTCCAGCCGATTAAGCCGCCCATTGAAGCTGACTGCAGCTGAGATAATGCTTATTCATGCACGTCCAATTATAACTATGATCGGTCGGGTACGATATTGACTGAGATCGAAGCACTCAAAGAATGTTATATTGATTGATTTGGACGCTTTTAGACCCCGAATCAGTCTGTTCCTTTATCGCTAATATTCATCTTTGTCGCATAAAAAAACGTAATTAAGCCAATAGTTGGCGATAATCGAGATCTAACTCAATCCAAAAATTCAGCACATCTTTTCATTTCCATTTCACAGGCCGCAACATGGCCACTCGTCGACTATTTGACCTCCCTCACAGTAATCGGCCCTCGGGGCCCCCGTTCATGGAGTGCAGAGCAGCGTAATAGGGGGCCGCAGGTGCCCTTCTATTACAGGTGGGAAAATTCATTATTTTTCACCCCCATTATTCTACAGAGTTATAGGTAGGAATCAGTACATGTGTTTTTTAGTGAGAAGGTTTACTTTAGGGACACGTAGAGTCCTCGGTAGAGACTACCGGCGTAGGATCTGTATGTGTTCCTATGTAGAAAGCAAGAAGTACCTGTTGAAAGCGAGAAATTGACTGTACTAGATGCGCTTTTTGAGCATCTAAATCGGTCTGTACGAGAAAGAAATACAGGTTTTACACGGGCGTTAGTCGATTTAGTTTTTGTCTTTCTTCGTCACGAGAAAATGTCTTTTTGTAAAACTGTGCTTGATATATCGAATCGTGCGCTTGCAGATGTTTTACTGATCACCAGATGCAGACGCTTAATTGAGTTGTTGTATTCTTTGTGTTGAGAAAGTGTCTGTTTTGTAAAACTGTGCAGTGATCAATTTTACTAATCACCAGATGAAGATCCTGCGAAGTAATCACTTGGGATTTCATGATCCTTCTTCGCTTCTTTCCACTTCTTGTTCGGGTTGGTTATGATGTTGGTAATCCTGGTTGTCAGGTCTGTCCTGTCTTTGATGAAATTGCCCTTGATTGCTGCTGCGTACGATGTTTCTGTGATTTCTTCCAACTTTCTCTTGCTATACCTTGTCTTCGACTCTTCTGCCTTCCCCTCCAAGTATTTCACCCAATTTGCTCGCTTCTTGTACGATTCGCAGAACTGGCCATTTTGCTTTCTCTTGCAATTTTTTAATCGGTTCGTTGAAATGTTGCTTCCGGTCCAGTATATGGCACTGTCCGACGGGTATGCTTGATCTTTGGAGCCAAGTGTTTTGCCTCTGCTGGTAGCCACGTACATTGTTCCAAGAAACTTGCTAATCTCCCACAACTCATCTGCTGGATCTATTATCATGCGGTTCCAGCGGTCTCCTTTGTCGAATCCAGCTTCGAGTCCTTGACAGCGGTGGATGGTGATGGCGTAGGCAATTTGCAATGGCATGAATAATGCGGTGCAGCATCCTCTGTTGCAAATCTGCTCGTAGGGTGGGATTGGCACGTGCTGTGCGCAATAAGTTGGGGTAGGATGCATTTGTATCAGTATGAAATGAGTTAGTAGTGTTTTCGCAGAGAGTGGCAATTGTCTTGTGTCTTTCGTGTGTCAACTTTTACTCACCGTTGGGTTGTTCTTGTCCCATGGGTCCTCGCCTGGTGGTGGTTTGTATGTAGGGAAATCCACAACAATGTACTTCGGTAGGCTAACCTCACCTTTACCGTTTGGTCCAACGGAGCGATCCTTATCGTAAACGATCTCGACAACTACCCCAATAGCTGAGACGTACAATCCTGAGTTGGGATCGATGTTGGCTGACTCCAAGCAAACATGTGCACCTACGCACACATCAAAGGTGTAGAATAGCCTCCTGCCGTAAAAGTGCGACTGGTATGCTGTGTTATTGCCCGCCATCCTGCTGCTGAATTGAAACCTGAGCCTAGCTATTGGTACTTTCAGTCGTTCGTGTGTTTTGATCAGCATGTCTACGTAGGCAGTTGCATTTGTTTATTAGGTAAAATTGTTCAGTGATCGATTATACTAAAATGATTCAATAAGCAAGCGATACTTAGTGCGGCAGTGCACATGCACACAAAATAAACTCACATGATAGTTGAATCAGGAGAGGCCTTCTCTCCGACAGGTACCGGTTTAGACTTTTTCGTGACAGCACCTTTCTCGGACAAATCCGGTTCATCATCATCTTGAACAGGTTGATCACGGGAGCCCGAATGAGTTTTGTCTTCAAGTACAAGTTTCCCGTTCTCATCACTGGTGTGAAGTTGAAGGTTGAAAAAAAAACTTGTAAGTAAAAAGGAAAGACAGAATTTGTAAAACGGTACAATGAACAAAAATACCAAAATCATTGAACCACACGAAATTTAACCTTCTCTCTTACCAAAAATGCTCACAATTTGAAGTGTACGGCGCTTGGCTTGTACCTCCTTTCTGAGCAATAGCGGCAAACATTAAGAAGTTGACCGCTGCAGACACCAGATCATCTTTGTCAGTAGAATCAGTCTTACCAACTGGGACATTCGGGTAATGTTCAGACAGTTCATTCAGGATGTACTTGATTGACCCGACTTCAAAGACGGAAAGAGCAGAAAAGAGCAGTTGTTCCTTCTCCAACTTGGCAACGTCAAACCCATCGCCTAATGCAACAGACGCTAGCAGCAAGAAGATACGATCGTCGGTACGCACCAAACGCCAATTGATGTCTGTTACGCTCAATGCAATGACAGGAGCCGACGGTTTAGCGGCAGTCTTGACCCCTGACGAAGTAAGACGTGCATCGACATTGCTCCGATTCCGCACGGCACGGAAGCCCTTACCATTACTACCAACGGTGGATATAACTGGATTTGTGTTGCCAAACTTCATTATTTATTCGGACAATGTAGAAATGTGATGATGTAAATGATGCAATGCATAATTTATGAGAGCTGTTGAACGGCTCGACAACGTACAAACTGCCTACATAACCGCCGCCAACGCACCAGCGCAATAATCAGCAGAGAACAATGCAATCAATAACCAACCACGTCATGAAGTAAACGAGTTCCTTCGTAAGCTACGTCGGCAACACAAGATCTTGTGGTTCAACACATCGACAACACGTCGACAAAAAGATTCAGCTCAACACAAGACGTCGACGTGGAGTTAAGAACTGACGTATTGATCAGTACGTGGCCAAAGATCGGCAGTTATTCAAATGCAAACACGTCGGCAACCAACGTCGGCGTCTATTTAGACTTGCATCAATAGACGACTCGGCAGATAATGTAATTGAGCCAATGTCGACCTGAGTACTTGCTGCATGAACTTAAATACTTTTTTGTTCATTGGATTTTGCCAACACCTGACTTCTGGTACTTTGTGACGTAAGACGATTGGAATCAAGTGTACTAATTCCTTAAGTAACGAAGTTTACCACGTCACTCAGAGAAAAAATTAAGAAAATAGAGGGTGACGGGGATGCACACCGGAAAGAACGAAGAAGCTCATCGACAATCTGACTTAATTAGCCTGGAAAAGTCCTTTTTAGCACAAATCAAGCGATTTTTAGATCTAAATCATAAGATATAGCATCTAAATGACAATGAAAATGGGCATTTCAGCGGGGATAGGAGGGGGGAAAATCCCAACACTTCAAGTTGAAGTTCCGGAAGTAATTTGCTCGCTACTTTGGATCTCCCCGATGGAAAAGATATGCCTTGTACGCTGGCCCACGCCCACGAAACGCCAACAAAACTTACGACCGTTAGAACAATGACAGCTACCACGCCTTTTCTCATTCTTGAGACCTTTTGATTCAAATTTTTTGTGGCCTGTCTCCACGCAATTAGAACCGCTGATGAAGGTGGCTAAGCTCCACCGAAACTCGTAATTAATGAATCATAAAAGTTCGGTTATATTGCTTACTACCATCATCTGGAAAAACTCCTAGCTTGTAATAAGGACTTCGTGGCTTATTGCATTCAAGACATTTCTTTTCACATTGATAAAGATTGACAACGTCATTGCAGAGCAACTTTATAGCCGTATTCTATTGTAAAGAGACTAATTGGTAAAATTGTGCACAGCACAATTATACCAATTAAGGCCAACGTCATTGCAGAGCAACTTTATAGCCGAATTCCGTTGTATAAAGACTACTGACAAGCCACACAGCAAATGGCCAACAGCAAGATGACGACACAATACTTTACAGGCCCCGAGGGCCCGCGCTGAACCCGCCACATACACCGCTGCACGCCACCACTATCGCACCATTCTGCGCGCCCCTGTTTAATACGCAGGCGTCCGCACCAATAAATCACTGTGCCCCGTCCTCTCCACTCCCTTGCCATGCTCTGAGTTGAATTTTGGGCCTGGTATAGTCACCAATGACTCTCAGTACACTCTGAAATGACCGTGTGTCAAAAATAGATACTTCATCTTCATGACAATACAGTGCATATGGGGCACTAGTACTTGTCGCAAGGTTCCCCTCCCGTCTTGCAAAGCGTTATTATGGTCATAGAAAAGAATGGGTGCGGTTGGGATGTTTCGTCAACCGTTATTTGGAAGATAATTTGATGTGACGTAAATAATGACTTCACCCGGGAGGGGCGGATCAAAACTAATATTAGCAGCAGCAGTTATCATTGAAGAATCAGGTAACGCCACTGCATCAATCAATGAAAGATTCGTCAACATTATCGAGAGTTTCATCCACCGTGTGATAACTCTCTAGGGAGACAAAATATTTGGAGATTTCTTGGGGGGGGTGTTACCAGATTGGAGAAATCTTCCTTGTGTCTGCAGTCTACAGACTCTATTGCTTCTCATTAGTGAAAGATCCATCGTGGATGATGACTACTGTTTTGAGACAAAACAACAACGACGATGCTGTGCTGGTTTATTCATCATGCTGGTTTATGTCAACTTATATTATACACAAGTGGGACGGGAGATAAGTAGAGATGGTGGTGGAGTCGACTATGAGGAGTGTTAGTTTGTTGATCAAGTGAAGACGAAAGATTATGATGGGTTGTGTCTATAATTAGTAATGTGCCTATGTGAAGGCCAACTAATTAGACAATTCAAACTCCTACAATATCAATCTCTTCGTCTTCTTCTTCGTCAGATGATCCGGCTTCTGATTCAGCTTCCAAATCGTCATGATATTGCGTCACGAACTCTTCTGCTTCCTCCAAAGAAGAGAAGTGCTTCCGTGCCACCATCAGCTCTTTCAACTCAAACATCGGAACCCGGTCGGTCATGGCATCCTTCATATCCTTTAGAGGTTGCTTCGTTGTCGGGATGGAGGCGTCTCCTTTCTTCCACAATTTTTGGGACGGAGGTGGAGGTGCAGATGCAGATGCATGTTGATTCTTCTTCTGTCGCCTAGATTTTGGCCGCCGATTGTCATCATTACTATTGCTATCTTCATGGCGGCGCTTGCATCCACCAGCACCTAACGGCCGTTGCCCCTCGGCGTGCGGGAGAGAATCGCGATTGCGTGGAACTTTTGTCGGCATTGTCAAATAATTCGCCGCAAAGGTAGAGCCGCTGAGTTGTCTAGATGCTATCACTATGGTAATATTTAGGCGCTGTCATTTATGAATGCGATTAACATTGATATCATCATCAATGTTAATGCAGCGTGTGCGATCTGTCATTTATTATACGGTACGACTGGCGTATCTCGACGTATGTACGAGCAAAAAGATTTGCTGAAAATGAAATCGCACCTCAAAACACAGCAATTCAGCATTGTCGACAGTGCAGCATTCGATCTGCCCCTATACCGCCGCGGCGGCCGATTCCGAGCATAGCAACCTTCTCTACAATGTCCTCGCCGACTCCCACTGGCTTGGTTTCACTGGAATCGGACAAGAAGGCGTCCGAAACGGACAGATAGAAAATTCAGCACATCTTAAGGGACAGACTCGTTCTTAAAGGTACAGACTAGTTTTAGACTGGTACAGAAAACGGCAGTAAACTGCCGTTTTCAAAAAATGGGGGGAACGTGAAGTATGTTTGTCATGATAAGAAATATTAGTGATAGTACTTATTAGTAGTGAGCAATTACCAATTACATAGACGAAGATTAAGATGATGAAGCAACATTCAATCTCCCTCAAAGCCTACCGCTGCCCTAAAACTGGGCGTGATATCCATTATTCGTTCGCTCATTTGAGAGGACGAGGAGGTGGGCAAAAATCATCTTCACCTCTGCCGTCGTCGAACAATGAATCTCAAAACAACAACGTCGTCAAATATGATGAATCAAAATACACAACAATAATCGGTCCATCTGCAGCATGCTGGATCTTCTTCTATCCTGCAGGTTCAAATCGTCGATTGCTCGAAGCAGTTATATCTCGATACACTCCTGAATTTGTTTGTGATCGAGATGTATTTTTCATTTGTCTCAATCGTCCTGGGAAGGGTGGAACTTCTTCCTCTTCTTCCACTACCACCGGCACAACCACTATTTCGCCAGAGCAGGAATATATTCGTACAGCATGTGATGATATAATTACTATCATCGATTATTATCAGGTACCAAAAGTGTCGCTCTTGTATAAGTGTGCTGGGTCATCCTTTGGATATTGCTTTGCCAAGTTTCACCCAGAGCGAACGACAGGTTATATATTGGGAATATCTAGCTGGATCCTGCGGCATGATGGCAACCGTAACAATAACGATGGGGGCAGTGTGGATGACACTATTGATTATTCTACTCCGTCAAGTATGAATTCGAGAATACATTCATGGGCAATGCGTGGATACTTTGGAAGTAAGTCAATGGTTTCTTCGTTGGCAGGAGGTATGGTCGGCAGTGTCTCTGGCTTATTCACCAGTCTTCCACAGCACTGGATTGTTGACGGATTCAAGCAGGAATTATCCAATGATGAAAGGGTAGCATTTGATGAACAATATCCTGAGGATGGTGGTGAGGAATTTGTCAAGATGATGAGTTGGAAGTATGGGGATGGAGACGGAGATGGGAGTGTCTTTGTAAACGTTGTTGATGATGATGTTGATGAGTCTAACAACAGACGCGTCCCGTACACAAACGATGGTAATGCAAAGGATATAGCTGTGTGCCTAAGCACACAGCAAGAACTTGGAATGGAATATAAATCATCTGTGCCTACGCAAAAGAGGGTGCTACTGTGGCATGGAGAGAATGATAGAATGGTGAATGTGGCAGGCGCCGAATACTTGGAATCAATGTTGAGCAATGCCACTTTATCTTACGTGTCAGAAGGGACTCATCAGGGTACAATGTTCTTTTTTCCAAGAGATTTGATGCTTGAATTGAATCAGATCTCTAATTTGATGTAACAAAGTGATTGTTATGCACCCACAAACAGAACTGCACTGACCCGTTCTCCCTACTACTCTCCCCCAATAAGAACATTCTCATAATACAATAAAGGGAGCTACATTTCAAACAATCCAAGATTTGTCCGCTCGCCTACAAAACCCCACACCGCCAAATCGGACGAGCTCTTCCAGAGAGAGTCTGTGTCGTTTGCTTTCCCCGTTCCCGCTCTATTATCATCTGATTCTGTCAATTTTGTCAAACAATTATGAGGTCGTCGCTGTTGCTGCCATTAACAGTGTCCGTTGATGCCCTTCTGACAACTGATGGACAGAGGCGGTATGGTGTTGCTGGTAATGAAGGAGGGATGGGATATTTCAGGTGCGTTCACGACGAGATGGAATGTTTGATATCGATCTATCAATCGGTGGAGAGTTCATCCAAACATATCAGCGCGCATTCCCTCGACGGCCATCAGATGAGTCATTTGAAAAGGCATCGGGGGATATATCATCCTATTTTAAGAATGTTGGAATGGAGAGGGAAACAATGAACGTGTGAACGGTGGTAGGAACGCCTTGTTCAGGCGGCTGGTGGAGGAGGAGCGTACAGCGCAGATGCCAAACTCGATCAACAGATCTCTAGATTGGACACTTCACCGAAGATTCGTGGGGCAACGCAACAATGCACACTGAGAGAGACTGAAACCTGTTATACCAAAGAAAGAAACACAATCGACTAGAGGAGGATGGTTGCGGATGAACAGCGTTCTCACCAATGCGCGTGTGATCTCGGTCTCGGTTGATGTGGCCTCTTTCCCGCCCTTGCAAAGATAGTCCCGCTATGCAGGGCCTCAAAACCGCGGCCTCTACTGACAACTGAGAGGTTATGGGAGCTACTCAAGCAGGCTTTGGATGAGTATCCAGTGGAGAAGATTGTTAGGTTGTTTATCCGCCAGCACCAGACGCAGGTGGCGGTGGCTATCCTTGAGGATATTGAATGCAATGGAGGCGACGACTTCGTTCAGCGTCCAATCATAAATTTGTCGCACTCGCTCTACTCAACTGAAACTGTAAATAAGTAGTGTAACAGAAATTTTAAATTACGATTACGTCTGGTACTCCCTCTCAGCCACATAAGTAGCGACATTCTGCTGCGAATGAATTGATTCTATATCAATTCTTGAAGAAATTTCATGCTAGTTTTCATCTTGTTGTGACTACCTCCCAAGCACTGCCTGCCATCAGCTACTCCTTGCTGAAAAATTACCTAAATACTCTGTTAGGGTGTCGGAGCTGTTGCTGTTGGTGTTGGGCCAAGTTGGGCCGAGATGATGCTTGTGAGTGATGTTGACCGCAAAGATGATCACAATGGTCTATGTTTATCCCGCATACACAACGGATGGCAGCAGCGATGACCAAACCATCACCATTCCTTGGGCGATTTTATCTTGTCAACGAGGCAATGCTTGGAGTGGTCGGATTTGGCCACTTGGGGTAGGGGCTAAAATTTTAGTCCCGGTCGAGGGTATCCTCTCTATCTCTGACTTTGTATTTTGCGAAAGCGAGTGCCGGTTGGGCAGTTGTCCGTACTCCAAAAGAACCATCAATCTCTTGCAACAAGCAGCACGGTTCGCTTTCACACACACACAATCAAACCAATTCTCAAATCTCATCATGTACTACATGTACAACTTACTTATGCAGGCGCGGAATTCGAATGACGAGGAGCCTAACCTGCTATCTATGCACTAAGCAATCGCAGCCACGACGCTGTAGCGGCTTTCCTTTCTTGCATGAAAAAATCGAAAATGCATTCTTCTTGGGGAGTTCTCTTGATCTCTGATTTTTCACTCGCTCGATCGTACCAAAATCAAAATGAAAGAATATGTAAAAAGAGTCAGCAAAACGGGCCGGCGGCACCCTGTTTGTGTAGCCTTTTTTGTATGTGTGTAGCCTTTATTTGATCACCGTTGACCGTTGAGATGAGAACACTACAAATTTGAAAAAGGACATGAAGATCAATGCATGCAACAGTTGTAGTACTTATGTTGTATCCATCCTGGAATACAAATCGAAATCTCAGTCAGAATGCAAGAACATCAAAATTATAGGCAAGGTGAACAGCAAAATCATTGCGCAACAGGTGGTGACGGTGATACACAACAAATGCCACCACCGATTGACATTATCGAATTTGAAAGCAGTGGGGAGTTTACTGCCCCTAAAACTGCGGCCTCCTCGCAGCATGTTGATTATCGTCAACCGCATCAATTATTAAATAATGCCGATGGGCGGGAAGATCAGGATAGAATTTTGGCTCAGAATGAAGACCGTATGAGATGGATCGAAGAGTTGCTGTTGTTGTTATTCCATTTTTGATGGTGGTGGACCGGGCGGTGCTGCTGAAGAAGCAGCGGGATAGAGATGATAGAACCATTGACTTATTTTTGCGGAGAATAGAATATCTTTTTTGTGGATAATCAAGAGAAGGGAAGGTCGATGATGAATCTGTGGTCAATGGAAATTCTTCGTGTTCTGCTTTTCTAGAGTGAATACCAATCAATAATAATGCTCCTCTTTTTTACCAGTATGGTCTTCTTCCTTTAACGCAAGCAGATGTTTGTGATGTCGGCTATTGGGTTGCGCTTCTGATTGCACCGCTGGCGTTCGTTGTTCTGTTCTTTTTCTGATTCTATATCTTTTCGCGTTCAGCGTTCAAAGATTTTTAAATCAATCAGTGGACTCCCCGGGTGGATAATTAGACTCAAAGAGAGTCACAAGCCAATTTAAGGTAATATTATTTTGATATTACATAATGACTATTGGATATGATAATGATAGGGGTTAATAATCTTCAAACATGATTCATCGAAGGGAACCACTTACTTTGGAAAGACATACATAACCGTTCACCAATACACATAGGTAAATTTTGAACACATTTAAAATGTTTCAAAATATGTCATCACATAAGAAATCAAGTGGGTGTGTACAATTAAGTACTGATTCCTAAAAAAAAAACAGAAGTTTGAAACGGTACCAGGATGATTTACCAGGGTTGAGTGCCGTATCCTCAAGAATATTCTTCTCTATGAGATCATTTTTCTGACGGAGGAGTTTGTACGATATAGGCCTCTTGGCCATCAAACACCAACACCCGCACGCACAAAATAATAATGCTGTGCATACCACTTGCTGAGATGACCTTCTTGCCACTTGCCACTCTGCCACCCATTGTGTCATCTATCCTGGAATACAAATCGAAATCTCAGTCATAATGCAAGAACATCAAAATTATCAACAAGGTGAACAGCAAAATCATTGCGCAACAGGTGGCGACGGCGATACACAACAAATGCCACCACCGATAGACTTTGTCGAATTTGAAAGCAGTGGGGAGTTTACTGCCCCTAAAACTGCGGCCTCCTCGCAGCATGTTGATTATCATCAACCGCATCAATTATTAAATAATGCCGATGGGCGGCAGGATCAGGATAGAATTTTGGCTCAGAATGAAGACCGTCATCACGGTGAAAGCTGTCGAGATAATGACAGAGGGCGTCGACACAATGGTATTAAAATACCTGAGCGCCGAGAAAAGAAAGGAGATGAAGATACCATTGCGAGTAGAGATGAATCTGCCCAGACAAATAATATCATGAGAGGCGTTCGGGGCATATTTTTGATTATTGCCATGTTGATATTATTAGGTGAGGTTTAGTACTCTCATGATTTTATGTTTCATGTCACAACAAATCCATGCCAAAGTCAATCTAACTTTTGCTCCTCGTATTCACCTCTTCAAACGACCGGTGGAATAATTAATTGGGCAAAGTCGCTCCGATACTCTTCCTCACACGACATCAAAGAAGTGTCAGAGAAGAGATAACTCGGTCCACAACAAATTCTGCAGATCCCCCGCCTGAAATAACGAATAAGTATTTACAAATTGCAGAGGGCGAAATTGCAGAGGGCGAAGAATTAATAATTCTGCCAGATCTTCGTGCCGGTGACAGTTCAATGCAGTGGACCGAACCCTCGAATCCTCTCAATACTGATATTGTATCATCGGAACAGAATTCTCTCCCGATTCATCCAAAAACTAGGTCAACTGCGGATCTACAAGCATGCATGTGCAATCTTAGACGCCAGTGCATGTCAGAAAATGTTGTAATGAAAGGCAAAGCATTCCTGATTTGCGTTTACTATCCGGAGGAGGGAGGGGGGGATCAAGCTCGTCGTTTGCAACATATCCCGTACATGAATGTTACACACTCGGCAACAGGAACGATTTTTGAACCGATCACTTCAGATTACACACGGACAGGAAATTTAATAGCTACATACATGAGCCCATGGATGACAGTTTGGAGCTACGATGACTCTACGTTCATGACGCTTCGTTTGGAGCAATTGCTTGACTTCTGGTTTGAATCCAAAGGAACAGTCGATTTCGCTGGTGAAGTGCTAGTTCAGACAGACGGAGATGTTACGGATCCGCTTGACTCCGATGTCATGCCCAGGAGGGAACGCAAAGAATATTTCCACCTGACTGCTCTATTGATGGATAACCCTCCTTGTGAATCTTCTATACCTGGCAGCTTATCAGTGTCGATACATGAAGGGAATTCAATTGTTTTTGCATGCACATGTGATGATACGCACTCTTGCATTGATTTGAATTTTGACTTACCTGATGAGAGCGCTGCTGCCTCAATGCGGATATGCATCATTCCTCAACAGGGCAATGATGAAACAGTAGACATTGTCAGGATCACGCAGCTGAGACTGGATAAAGAAGGTCCTTGCGGATTTCCTTTCGACGTGGTCAGTGATGGTGTGGCGAGTCCGCTTGCAACAATAGAAGAGGTGAAGGGTGACAACAATTCTGGTGTGACAATGTTGGTTGCTACAATTATTCTCTTTCCGCCTCAGGTCCTCAATCCATCATCGATCACTGTGTATGGGACTGTCGAAGTACAGTTGCCTGATTCTCAGTTTCAGGAAGTTCCCTTCGGAACACTACGCAATGCTGTTGCAGCAAATGAGCCAACGTCGCTGGTTTCTTGCCTTTGTGAGCCGAGTTGTCAACCCAGTTTCATTTCGTCGAAATCGTTACAGCCATCAGTGGAGCCATCGTTGATTCCCTCGGCATCTGTTGGGCCATCTTCAATGCCGAGTGGAATGCCAACAAAGTCAAGTGAGCCAAGTTCTCAACCCAGTTTCATTCCGTCTAAATCAGTACAGCCATCAATGGAGCCATCGTTGAATCCATCAGCATCTGTTGGGCCATCTTCAATGCCGAGTGGAATGCCCTCAAAGTCAAGTGAGCCGAGTTCTCAACCCAGTTTCATTCCGTCTAAATCAGTGGGGCCGTCGTTGAATCCCTCGGCATCTGTTGGGCCATCTTCAATGCCGAGTGGAATGCCCTCAAAGTCAAGTGAGCCGAGTTCTCAACCCAGTTTTATTCCGTCTAAATCAGCACAGCCATGTGATGATTTGAATTATGAGTGCATTGCTGATCCATCGCCATTGCTTCCAAATGAGCGTGTAAAACTCTGCCTTTGGGCCAGACCACAAACTTCTGCATTCAAAAGTGGAAGTGTGAACGTTTTGATGGTTCAGAACAGCAACAAAAACTTGATTGTGAGAGGAGACGTTGCTGAGGGCACAGGAACAACCATTCCCTTCAAGAATGAGACATTGATGGTTATTGAAACATTCTTAGACGCTGCTTTTGATATGTCTCAGAACTTCGTGGAGTTCAATAGTTTCGCTGTGTTAGACACAGCTAGCTTCTCAAACGATGTTACATCATATCTACGTCTACCACTCTACACTGAACCCAATAACATCATGCCTTCTGCGTCTCCATCGTTTTCTCATCGCCCGACATATGAGCCAACAGAGGAGCAGACTATTAGGCTAGAATACTGCCAATGCGATAATGGTAGGAATTGTTTGGGAGTAGAAAGTGTCACTCTGACTCAATATGAAAGAAATATTCGTATTTGTTTCAAGGTATTGCCCTCAAATGCTCAAGTGGTTGGTACTATTTTGGCATCAAATTCAGCGGTGTCGATACCATTGACGACATTGCTTGATTCGGACATGGATGGAGGACTAATAACTGGTGAGGCCCCCGATGAGTCGTTCGAATCTTCTATGGGCTCACAGTTCGAGGTCTTGGGGAAATTTAGCGTAGTTGAAGGTGACAGGAATGCTGCATTAGGCCTTTCTGTCATTTACAAGGTAGAATCTGTTGAGTCATCGGCTTACTGCTCATCGTCACCGGCACAGCTTCATGCTTGCGCTTGTCAGTGTGACAACAATAACAACTGCGTCGATGGATTGATCCAAACTCTAGCATCACGAGGTGCGTATTTCCAATTGATTAGAATCGTCTTTGTCTTGTTAGTCCAACTGATCGTCATTCCTATCTTGCCATTGCACCGCAGATGTTCGCCTTTGCGTCTTCTCTTCACCGTCTGGAACGAAGATCGATCAAGTAAACGCTCTTTTTCTCGAGACTATGTCAGGGGACAGAAAGGTTTCAGAGTCATTTTTGCAGATCGTTATTCGTGACGATAAACCTGAAACTGCTGAAACTTCCTTAACCACAACCCCTGGTGGACCTGGTTCTTCGTTGCGTGTCATCACAACCTCTCTGGAGGAAGCCTTCTTTTCGGACCTAACTGGCTCGCGCGTTGTGCAAGCAAGGGGATCTGCAACAGTGTTTCGGGAAGGTGATGGATATAGCCAGAATGTAGAGATAAATGCAGTTGCATTGACCATCACGCAGGAATTAACACCAGAGCCATCGCGTCTTCCAACCCCTGCACCAACAACTTTGAAACCAACGCCAGTTCCTTCTACTACAAAGCCAACTCCAAGACCGACATCAGCGCCTTCACATCTTCCCACTTCGCCGCCTACTCCTCAGCCAACCAATGTAGTCACTTCATCTCCCGCAATTACTTTAACAGCTCCGCCTTCTTCGAGACCTCCATCTTCTGGACCGACTAGTCAGCCAACGCCTTCTCCAACACTTAATCCCACCATGCCTCCATCTCCTGGACCAACCAATCAGCCCACGCCTTCTCCAACACCAAATCCTACCATGCCTCCATCTTTACCGCCCACTAATCAGCCAACCTCTTCTCCAACATCAAATCCTACCATGCCTCCATCTTTACCGCCCACTAATCAGCCAACCTCTTCTCCAACATCAAATCCTACCATGCCTCCATCTTCTGCACCGACAAATCAGCCAACCTCTTCTCCAACATCAAATCCTACCATGCCTCCATCTCCTGTGCCCACAAATCAGCCATCACCTTCTCCAACATCAAATCCTACCATGCCTCCATCTCCTGTGCCCACAAATCAGCCATCACCTTCTCCAACATCAAATCCTACCATGCCTCCATCTCCTGTGCCCACAAATCAGCCGACGCGTTCTCCAACATCAAATCCTACCATGCCTCCATCTTCTGCACCGACAAATCAGCCATCACCTCCTCCAACACTAAGTCCTTCCATGCCTCCATCTCCTGGACCAACCAATCAGCCGACGCGTTCTCCAGCACCATCTCTCCGGCCATCGTTGAATCCCTCTGCGTCTGATGAGCAGTCTTTAATGCCGAGTGGATCTCCGTCAAAGTCGGGTACGCCGAGTGCACAGCCAAGTATAGTGCCTTCTAAATCTTCACAGCCATCATTGCAGCATAGCTTGGCTCCCTCTGCGTCTGGTGAGCCATCTTTACTGCCGAGTGGAACTCCATCAAAGTCGGGTACGCCGAGTGCACAGCCAAGTATTGTGCCTTCTAAATCTGCTAAACCATCATCAGAGCCTAGTTCAAACCCCTCAGCGTCTGGTGAGCCAACGTTAATGCCGAGTGAATCTCCCTCAAAGTCAAGTGAGCCGAGTAGTCAGCCAAGTATTGTACCTTCAAAATCTGTGCAGCCATCATCAAAGCCTAGTTTGGCTCCCTCTATGTCTGGTGAGCCATCTTCAATGCCGAGTGAATCTCCCTCTAACACAGTTGCGCCGAGTGGTCAGCCAACTGTACCTCCATCAAAGTCAAGTGTGCCAAGTTTTCAGCCAAGCATGGTGCCATCTAAATCTTCAAAGCCATCAACAGAACCTAGTTTGGCTCCCTCTCAGTCTGGTGAGCCATCTTACAACCCCACTGAGGCTCCCTCAACATCAAATTCACCAAGTTCTATGCAAAGTTCATTTCCATCAAGATCTCCGCAGCCATCACAGAGATACGAACCATCATTGCCACCCTCAGCATCTGCGCAACCATCATCAAAGCCCAGTTTGAGCCCATCTGGAGCACCGTCTTCAACTCCCTCGTCCAATCCATCCTCTTCTGGTGCGCCTTCGTCTCAACCAAGTAGCACCCCTTCAAAATCGAGCCAGCCTTCATCGGAGCCCAGTTTGGGCCCATCTGCATCTGGAGCACCGTCTTCAACTCCCTCGTCCAATCCATCCTCTTCTGGTGCGCCTTCGTCTCAACCAAGTAGCACCCCTTCAAAATCGAGCCAGCCTTCGTCGGAGCCCAGTTTGGGCCCATCTGCATCTGGAGCACCGTCTTCAACTCCCTCTTCGAATCCATCCTCTTCTGGTGCGCCTTCGTCTCAACCAAGTAGCACCCCTTCAAAATCGAGCCAGCCTTCGTCGGAGCCCAGTTTGGGCCCATCTGCATCTGGAGCACCGTCTTCAACTCCCTCTTCGAATCCATCCTCTTCTGGTGTGCCTTCGTCTCAACCAAGTAGCACCCCTTCAAAATCGAGCCAGCCTTCGTCGGAGCCCAGTTTGGGCCCATCTGCATCTGGAGCACCGTCTTCAACTCCCTCGTCCAATCCATCCTCTTCTGGTGCTCCTTCGTCTCAACCAAGTAGCACCCCTTCAAAATCGAGCCAGCCTTCGTCGGAGCCCAGTTTGGGCCCATCTGCATCTGGAGCACCGTCTTCAACTCCCTCGTCCAATCCATCCTCTTCTGGTGTGCCTTCGTCTCAACCAAGTAGCACCCCTTCAAAATCGAGCCAGCCTTCGTCGGAGCCCAGTTTGGGCCCATCTGCATCTGGAGCACCGTCTTCAACTCCCTCGTCCAATCCATCCTCTTCTGGTGCTCCTTCGTCTCAACCAAGTAGCACCCCTTCAAAATCGAGCCAGCCTTCGTCGGAGCCCAGTTTGGGCCCATCTGCATCTGGAGCACCGTCTTCAACTCCCTCGTCCAATCCATCCTCTTCTGGTGTGCCTTCGTCTCAACCAAGTAGCACCCCTTCAAAATCGAGCCAGCCTTCGTCGGAGCCCAGTTTGGGCCCATCTGCATCTGGAGCACCGTCTTCAACTCCCTCGTCCAATCCATCCTCTTCTGGTGCTCCTTCGTCTCAACCAAGTAGCACCCCTTCAAAATCGAGCCAGCCTTCGTCGGAGCCCAGTTTGGGCCCATCTGCATCTGGAGCACCGTCTTCAACTCCCTCGTCCAATCCATCCTCTTCTGGTGTGCCTTCGTCTCAACCAAGTAGCACCCCTTCAAAATCGAGCCAGCCTTCGTCGGAGCCCAGTTTGGGCCCATCTGCATCTGGAGCACCGTCTTCAACTCCCTCGTCCAATCCATCCTCTTCTGGTGTGCCTTCGTCTCAACCAAGTAGCACCCCTTCAAAATCGAGCCAGCCTTCGTCGGAGCCCAGTTTGGGCCCATCTGCATCTGGAGCACCGTCTTCAACTCCCTCGTCCAATCCATCCTCTTCTGGTGTGCCTTCGTCTCAACCAAGTAGCACCCCTTCAAAATCGAGCCAGCCTTCGTCGGAGCCCAGTTTGGGCCCATCTGCATCTGGAGCACCGTCTTCAACTCCCTCGTCCAATCCATCCTCTTCTGGTGCTCCTTCGTCTCAACCAAGTAGCACCCCTTCAAAATCGAGCCAGCCTTCGTCGGAGCCCAGTTTGGGCCCATCTGCATCTGGAGCACCGTCTTCAACTCCCTCGTCCAATCCATCCTCTTCTGGTGTGCCTTCGTCTCAACCAAGTAGCACCCCTTCAAAATCGAGCCAGCCTTCGTCGGAGCCCAGTTTGGGCCCATCTGCATCTGGAGCACCGTCTTCAACTCCCTCGTCCAATCCATCCTCTTCTGGTGTGCCTTCGTCTCAACCAAGTAGCACCCCTTCAAAATCGAGCCAGCCTTCGTCGGAGCCCAGTTTGGGCCCATCTGCATCTGGAGCACCGTCTTCAACTCCCTCGTCCAATCCATCCTCTTCTGGTGCTCCTTCGTCTCAACCAAGTAGCACCCCTTCAAAATCGAGCCAGCCTTCGTCGGAGCCCAGTTTGGGCCCATCTGCATCTGGAGCACCGTCTTCAACTCCCTCGTCCAATCCATCCTCTTCTGGTGCTCCTTCGTCTCAACCAAGTAGCACCCCTTCAAAATCGAGCCAGCCTTCGTCGGAGCCCAGTTTGGGCCCATCTGCATCTGGAGCACCGTCTTCAACTCCCTCGTCCAATCCATCCTCTTCTGGTGCTCCTTCGTCTCAACCAAGTAGCACCCCTTCAAAATCGAGCCAGCCTTCGTCGGAGCCCAGTTTGGGCCCATCTGCATCTGGAGCACCGTCTTCAACTCCCTCGTCCAATCCATCCTCTTCTGGTGCGCCTTCATCGGTTCCAAGTTCAAGCCCTTTGGTGTCCCCATCTCTCTTGCCTAGCGGATCTCCGTCAAAGTCTTTTTCGCCAAGTGCACATCCGAGTTTTTGGCCTTCTAAGTCTCTACAGCCATCATCAATGCCTAGTTCGAATCCCTCGACGTCTCCATCTTCATTGCCCAGTGGATCTCCGTCAAAGTCTTTTTCGCCAAGTGCACAGCCAAGTTTTGGGCCTTCTATGTCTGTGCAGCCATCATCAATTCCTAGTTTGAACCCCTCGGAGTCTCCATCTTCAGTGCCCAGTGGATCTCCGTCAAAGTCGGGTTCGCCAAGTGCACAGCCAAGTTTTGGGCCTTCTAAGTCTGTGCAGCCATCATCACGTCCTAGTTTGAACCCCTCGGAGTCTCTATCTTCAGTGCCCAGTGGATCTCCGTCAAAGTCGGGTTCGCCAAGTGCACAGCCAAGTTTTGGGCCTTCTAAGTCTCTACAGCCATCATCAATTCCTAGTTCGAACCCTTCGGCGTCTCTATCTCTCATTCCCAGTGGATCTCCGTCAAAGTCGGGTTCGCCAAGTGCACAGCCGAGTTTTGGGCCTTCGAAGTCTGCGCAGCCATCTTTAAAGCCTAGCTCGAATCCCTCGGCTTCTCCATCTTCAATGCCTAGTGGATCTCCGTCAAAGTCGGGTTCGCCAAGTGCACTGCCAAGTTTCATTCCGTCTGAATCTGCGCAACCCTCACATTTGCCTTCATTGGCTCCTTCGGCATCTGTTGTTCCGTCGTTTACACTGAGTGCATTGCCCTCAATGTCCAATTCGCCGAGTTCTCAACCAAGTTTTATTCCAACTGAATCTGCGCAGCCATCACACATGCCATCATTGGCTCCCTTGGCATCTGGTATGCCATCATCTTTTCCGAGTTCTCTGCCAAGTGTGGCCCCACCATCTGGACCTCAATTCGCTTTTTTCGATTCTGCGCTTGGTGCACCCAGATGTAGTATTGGTTCGTCATGTGACTCAGGAATTCTTCTGGATGGTCGAGGAACTATGACAAATGGGATTGAACCCAATAGACCAAACACCTTGAACTCTTGTAATGATGGAAATTTGGGAGTGTACCACATTGATGAATCTCTTGACAAGATTGTTGTGACGCAGACCTCTGGCAGTGGTGATGGCTTTACTGAGGGTGTTGTTGTTACCATCTCAGCGACTGTTTGGTGTTGGAATACTGGATCTAGCGATTATATCGCCTTTTATTATGCAAGTGACGCTTCAGATCCTGTCTGGATTCAGATTGGTGAAAATCAACAGTGTGGAGGTGGAGGAGTGCAAATCATGACAGCTTCGTATACGTTACCCCAGGGGTCATTGCAAGCTGTTCGTGCGAATTTTATGTATCTGAGTAAGACTGCGAATACGAATAGTTGCACGAATGGCGGCTATGATGACACGGATGACTTGGTAATCTCAGTCAAACCAAACCAAAATTTCAGTCCTCCGATGATGTTACCTCAAAATGTATCGCCTTCAATATCAAGTGAGTCGAGTTTTCAGAGCAGCGATGTTCCTTCCGAATCTGCTCAGCCTTCTTCTGAGCCATCGTTGATTCCCTCGGCATCTCATCAACCATTTGAATCGCCTTCAGTATCAAGTGAACCGAGTTTTCAGAGCAGCGACGTTCCTTCCGAATCTGCTCAGCCTTCTGAGTCTGAGTCATCGTTGAATCCCTCGGCATCTCGTCAACCATCATTTCTACCCAGTGAATCGCCTTCAATTTCAATATCGAGTGAACCATCGTCTCAGCCTAGTGTCGCTCCTACCGTATCAGCTTGGCCATCAGTGGAGCCATCGTTGAATCCCTCGTCATCTCGTCAGCCAACATTTCTACCTAGTGAATCGCCGTCAATATCAAGTGAGTCGAGTTTTCAGAGCAGCGATGTTCCTTCCGAATCTGCTCAGCCTTCTTCTGAGCCATCGTTGATTCCCTCGGCATCTCGTCAACCATTTGAATCGCCTTCAGTATAAACAGGGGCGCGCAGAATGGTGCAATAGTGGTGGCGTGCAGCGGTGTATGTGGCGGGTTCAGCGCGGGCCCTCGGGGCCTGTAAAGTATTGTGTCGTCATCTTGCTGTTGGCCATTTGCTGTGTGGCTTGTCAGTAGTCTTTATACAACGGAATTCGGCTATAAAGTTGCTCTGCAATGACGTTGGCCTTAATTGGTATAATTGTGCTGTGCACAATTTTACCAATTAGTCTCTTTACAATAGAATACGGCTATAAAGTTGCTCTGCAATGACGTTGTCAATCTTTATCAATGTGAAAAGAAATGTCTTGAATGCAATAAGCCACGAAGTCCTTATTACAAGCTAGGAGTTTTTCCAGATGATGGTAGTAAGCAATATAACCGAACTCTTTATGATTCATTAATTACGAGTTTCGGTGGAGCTTAGCCACCTTCATCAGCGGTTCTAATTGCATGGAGACAGGCCACAAAAAATTTGAATCAAAAGGTCTCAAGAATGAGAAAAGGCGTGGTAGCTGTCATTGTTCTAACGGTCGTAAGTTTTGTTGGCGTTTCGTGGGCGTGGGCCAGCGTACAAGGCATATCTTTTCCATCGGGGAGATCCAAAGTAGCGTAGCTACGTGCTTTGCTCTGAATTACTTCCGGAACTTCAACTTGAAGTGTTGGGATTTTCCCCCCTCCCATCCCCGCTGAAATGCCCATTTTGATTGTCATTTAGATGCTATATCTTATGATTTAGATCTAAAAATCGCTTGATTTGTGCTAAAAAGGACTTTTCCAGGCTAATTAAGTCAGATTGTCGATGAGCTTCTTCGTTCTTTCCGGTGTGCATCCCCGTCACCCTCTATTTTCTTAATTTTTTCTCTGAGTGACGTGGTAAACTTCGTTACTTAAGGAATTAGTACACTTGATTCCAATCGTCTTACGTCACAAAGTACCAGAAGTCAGGTGTTGGCAAAATCCAATGAACAAAAAAGTATTTAAGTTCATGCAGCAAGTACTCAGGTCGACATTGGCTCAATTACATTATCTGCCGAGTCGTCTATTGATGCAAGTCTAAATAGACGCCGACGTTGGTTGCCGACGTGTTTGCATTTGAATAACTGCCGATCTTTGGCCACGTACTGATCAATACGTCAGTTCTTAACTCCACGTCGACGTCTTGTGTTGAGCTGAATCTTTTTGTCGACGTGTTGTCGATGTGTTGAACCACAAGATCTTGTGTTGCCGACGTAGCTTACGAAGGAACTCGTTTACTTCATGACGTGGTTGGTTATTGATTGCATTGTTCTCTGCTGATTATTGCGCTGGTGCGTTGGCGGCGGTTATGTAGGCAGTTTGTACGTTGTCGAGCCGTTCAACAGCTCTCATAAATTATGCATTGCATCATTTACATCATCACATTTCTACATTGTCCGAATAAATAATGAAGTTTGGCAACACAAATCCAGTTATATCCACCGTTGGTAGTAATGGTAAGGGCTTCCGTGCCGTGCGGAATCGGAGCAATGTCGATGCACGTCTTACTTCGTCAGGGGTCAAGACTGCCGCTAAACCGTCGGCTCCTGTCATTGCATTGAGCGTAACAGACATCAATTGGCGTTTGGTGCGTACCGACGATCGTATCTTCTTGCTGCTAGCGTCTGTTGCATTAGGCGATGGGTTTGACGTTGCCAAGTTGGAGAAGGAACAACTGCTCTTTTCTGCTCTTTCCGTCTTTGAAGTCGGGTCAATCAAGTACATCCTGAATGAACTGTCTGAACATTACCCGAATGTCCCAGTTGGTAAGACTGATTCTACTGACAAAGATGATCTGGTGTCTGCAGCGGTCAACTTCTTAATGTTTGCCGCTATTGCTCAGAAAGGAGGTACAAGCCAAGCGCCGTACACTTCAAATTGTGAGCATTTTTGGTAAGAGAGAAGGTTAACCTTCGTGTGGTTCAATGATTTTGGTATTTTTGTTCATTGTACCGTTTTACAAATTCTGTCTTTCCTTTTTACTTACAAGTTTTTTTTTCAACCTTCAACTTCACACCAGTGATGAGAACGGGAAACTTGTACTTGAAGACAAAACTCATTCGGGCTCCCGTGATCAGCCTGTTCAAGATGATGATGAACCGGATTTGTCCGAGAAAGGTGCTGTCACGAAAAAGTCTAAACCGGTACCTGTCGGAGAGAAGGCCTCTCCTGATTCAACTATCATGTGAGTTTATTTTGTGTGCATGTGCACTGCCGCACTAAGTATCGCTTGCTTATTGAATCATTTTAGTATAATCGATCACTGAACAATTTTACCTAATAAACAAATGCAACTGCCTACGTAGACATGCTGATCAAAACACACGAACGACTGAAAGTACCAATAGCTAGGCTCAGGTGTCAATTCAGCAGCAGGATGGCGGGCAATAACACAGCATACCAGTTGCACTTTTACGGCAGGAGGCTATTCTACACCTTTGATGTGTGCGTAGGTGCACATGTTTGCTTGGAGTCAGCCAACATCGATCCCAACTCAGGATTGTACGTCTCAGCTATTGGGGTAGTAGTCGAGATCGTTTACGATAAGGATCGCTCCGTTGGACCAAACGGTAAAGGTGAGGTTAGCCTACCGAAGTACATTGTTGTGGATTTCCCTACATACAAACCACCACCAGGCGAGGACCCATGGGACAAGAACAACCCAACGGTGAGTAAAAGTTGACACACGAAAGACACAAGACAATTGCCACTCTCTGCGAAAACACTACTAACTCATTTCATACTGATACAAATGCATCCTACCCCAACTTATTGCGCACAGCACGTGCCAATCCCACCCTACGAGCAGATTTGCAACAGGGGATGCTGCACCGCATTATTCATGCCATTGCAAATTGCCTACGCCATCACCATCCACCGCTGTCAAGGACTCGAAGCTGGATTCGACAAAGGAGACCGCTGGAACCGCATGATAATAGATCCAGCAGATGAGTTGTGGGAGATTAGCAAGTTTCTTGGAACAATGTACGTGGCTACCAGCAGAGGCAAAACACTTGGCTCCAAAGATCAAGCATACCCGTCGGACAGTGCCATATACTGGACCGGAAGCAACATTTCAACGAACCGATTAAAAAATTGCAAGAGAAAGCAAAATGGCCAGTTCTGCGAATCGTACAAGAAGCGAGCAAATTGGGTGAAATACTTGGAGGGGAAGGCAGAAGAGTCGAAGACGAGGTATAGCAAGAGAAAGTTAGAGGAAATCACAAAAACATCATACGCAGCAGCAATCAAGGGCGATTTCATCAAAGACAGGACAGACCTGACAACCAGGATTACTGACATCATAACCCGAACAAGAAGTGGAAAGAAGCGAAGAAGGATCATGAAATCCCAAGTGATTACTTCGCAGGATCTTCATCTGGTGATTAGTAAAATTGATCACTGCACAGTTTTACAAAACAGACACTTTCTCACCACAAAGAATACAACAACTCAATTAAGCGTCTGCATCTGGTGATCAGTAAAACATCTGCAAGCGCACGATTCGATATATCAAGCACAGTTTTACAAAAAGACATTTTCTCGCGACGAAGAAAGACAAAAACTAAATCGACTAACGCCCGTGTAAAACCTGTATTTCTTTCTCGTACAGACCGATATAGATGCTCAAAAAGCGCATCTAGTACAGTCAATTTCTCGCTTTCAACAGGTACTTCTTGCTTTCTACATAGGAACACATACAGATCCTACGCCGGTAGTCTCTACCGAGGACTCTACGTGTCCCTAAAGTAAACCTTCTCACTAAAAAACACATGTACTGATTCCTACCTATAACTCTGTAGAATAATGGGGGTGAAAAATAATGAATTTTCCCACCTGTAATAGAAGGGCACCTGCGGCCCCCTATTACGCTGCTCTGCACTCCATGAACGGGGGCCCCGAGGGCCGATCAAGTAAACCGAGTTTTCAGAGCAGCGACGTTCCTTCCGAATCTGCTCAGCCTTCTTCTGAGTCTGAGTCATCGTTGATTCCCTCGGCACCTCGTCAACCATCATTTCTACCCAGTGAATCGCCTTCAATTTCAATATCGAGTGAACCATCGTCTCAGCCTAGTTTGGATCCTGCCATATCAGCTCAGCCATCAGTGGAGCCATCGTTGAATCCCTCGTCATCTCGTCAGCCAACATTTCTACCTAGTGAATCGCCGTCAATATCAAGTGAACCAAGTCAACCTGCTCAGTCATTTCCACCTAGTGAATTGCCTTCGAAACCAAATGAGCCACCGTCTCAGCCTAGTGTGGCTCCTTCCGAATCAGCTCAGATATCGTTGAATCCCTCCGTACCTGGTGAATTGCCTTCTAAGTCAAGTGAACAAAGTTTTAAGCCGAGTTTTGATCCATCAAAATCTACCCAACCGACAAGTTCGCCATCGTCGAAGCCATCCGATAGTCCAACATCTGCTCCTACAGGCACTCCCACTACATCGACGCCGACGAGTTCTCCATCGTCGAAGCCATCCGATATCCTAACGTCTGCTCCTACAGGCACTCCCACTACATCGACGCCGACGAGTTATCCGTCGTCGAAGCCATCCGATAGTCAAACATCTGCTCCTACAGGCACTCCCACTACATCGACGCCGACGAGTTATCCGTCGTCAAAGCCATCCGATAGTCCAACATCTGCTCCTACAGGCACTCCCACTACATCGACGCCGACGAGTTCTCCGTCGTCGAAGCCATCCGATAGTCCAACATCTGCTCCTACAGGCACTCCCACTACATCGACGCCGACGAGTTATCCGTCGTCAAAGCCATCCGATAGTCCAACATCTGCTCCTACAGGCACTCCCACTACATCGACGCCGACGAGTTATCCGTCGTCAAAGCCATCTAGTAGCCCATCATCCATGCCAACAGGTACTCCGACGCCAGCACCTCTTACTAATCCGACATCAGCACCTTTGTCATCTGCAACAAATTTTCCTTTTATTTCTGGTAGTCAATGCGGACCTCAACTCATGAACTACTCTTATATGGGGAAAGGAATGTGCACGAATGCTGAAGGTGAGATACATAACTTACTTCGATTTGATGACGTTGTGATTGGAAGTGCTTGTGCCACCGCCTGTAACTGCGTGTCACAGTCACAGGGAGTGACTCTACAGGGGTTTGATCTTGACTCTCTGAATGGTCAATGCAGATGCCGTGTAGACAGTGGAGTTGATTTGAAGTTGGCGAAGACTGAATGCAATGCGAGCGCGAGGAATCAAAACAAAGGTGGTTTTGGGGAAGTTGCAGGTACGAGTACAGGTGCCAACGACACTAAAAGATATTGCTGCTACAAATATGACCCAATGATGAATCCTCCAATACCTCCGCCAACGGTCACTCCCACAACAACTACATCCCAGCTAACAAGTTCTCCTTCGTCCAAGCCATCTGATAGCCCAACATCTGCTCCCACTTCCATTACATCCAAGCCAACAAGTTCTCCTCTGTTAATGCCATCTACTAGCCCATCTGTCACTCCAACTTCCCCTCCATCAAAGCCGACAAGCTCTCCTTCATCAAATCCATCTGATAGCCCAACATCTACTCCAACTCCAGCAGACACCCCCACTTCCATTACATCGAAGCCGACAACTTTTCCTACGCTGGGGCCATCTGATAGTCCAGTGGCTAGTCCCACTACGTCAACGCCGATAAGCTCTCCTTCGTCCAAGCCATCTGCTAGCGCAACATCTGCTCCATCAACGACTTCCATTTCATCGAAGCCGACAAGCTCTCCTTCGTCAAATCCATCTGATAGCCCAACATCTACTCCAACTCCAGCAGACACCCCCACTTCCATTACATCGAAGCCGACAAGCTCTCCTACGCTGGGGCCATCTGATAGTCCAGTGGCTAGTCCGAAGCCGACAAGCTCTCCTACGCTGGGGCCATCTGATAGTCCAGCGGCTAGTCCCACTACGTCAACGCCGACAAGCTCTCCTTCGTCCAAGCCATCTGATAGCCCAACATCTCCTCCAACTCCAGCAGACACCCCCACTTCCATTACATCGAAGCCGACAAGCTCTCCTTCGTCCAAGCCATCTGATAGCCCAACATCTCCTCCAACTCCAGCAGACACCCCCACTTCCATTACATCGAAGCCGACAAGCTCTCCTACGCTGGGGCCATCTGATAGTCCAGTAGCCAGTCCCACTACGTCAACGCCGACAAGCTCTCCTTCGTCCAAGCCATCTGCTAGCCCAACATCTGCTCCATCAACGACTTCCATTACATCGAAGCCGACAAGCTCTCCTTCGTCAAATCCATCTGATAGCCCAACATCTACTCCAACTCCAGCAGACACCCCCACTTCCATTACATCGAAGCCGACAAGTTCTCCTACGCTGGGGCCATCTGATAGTCCAGCGGCTAGTCCCACTACGTCAACGCCGACAAGCTCTCCTTCGTCCAAGCCAACCGAACCGCCGTCGCCTCAGCCGACCGAAGTGCCAACTGCACTACCATCACCTCAGCCAACTCAAGAGCCAACTGTACCACCATCACCTCAGCCGACCGAAGTGCCAACTGTCCCGTCATCACCTCAGCCAACTCATTTGCCGAGCGTACCACCGTCACCTCAGCCGACCGAAGTGCCAACTGTCCCGTCATCACCTCAGCCAACTCAAGAGCCAACTGTACCACCATCACCTCAGCCGACCGAAGTGCCAACTGTCCCGCCATCACCCGAGCCAACTCATTTGCCGAGCGTACCACCGTCACCTCTGCCAACGGAAGTACCAACTGTACCGCCAACATCCGAGCCAACTCATTTGCCGAGCGTACCACCGTCACCTCTGCCAACGGAAGTGCCAACTGTACCGCCATCACGTCGACCAACTCAAGAGCCAACTGTACCGCCATCACCTCAGCCCACTCAAGAGCCAACTGCTCTACCATCGCCTCAGCCGACCGAAGTGCCAACTGTACCTCCATCACCTCAACCCACCCCAACCCCAACGCATGCACCTTCCAAGGCTCCAACTTCGTGACCAACTGCTACTCCTTGCTTGCCGCCAGGCACTGTGTCTGATCGGGAGTCTAGGCCCCAAATAATAGTATTTCATGCGATAGCTGCTGTGAGGGGAATTCTGATAGGTGTGGTCACAAATTCTGGAGATGAATTCCGAGCACTGGATGTTCACAATGAATATCATTATTATGGAATTGTTTCATTTCAGGAGACAATTTTGGGAGAGGATTCAAAAAATTTTAGCTTTGTCGCTGTGTAGCGATCTTGAACTTTTGATGGTGACGCAAATAATATACTTCGGGAAGATTGTCCAATAATAATGCAACCAGATATTTATTTCATAGAATTTTTCTCGAAAAGGCAAAAATAACAAACTATCGGATTTAGAACTCCTTATCAGAATATGCCTTAACTTTCTGATTTGGATAATGCAGTAGTTGATACTCTAAAACACATCACTTGCTCCTCTCTCTGGAGTTCCTATCCTGTGAAGAACAAAGAAGTAGAGAGGTATTTAGGAAGTATTTCACTCTGTTTATTGCACTGAATCTTCCGGCCTCCCGGGGTACGATATTACTTTTGTGAGTCAATTAACAAGTGGTGTAAATACTTATTCAATCATATCAACTTGCTGGATCAAGGGCCCTTATGGAACATAATTGGGACTCAGGGATATCACTCACAAGAATCAGGATACAATGTTCTTTTTTCCAAGAGATTACAATTTACAATAGATGTTTGAATCAAATCAGATCTCTATAATGATGTAACAAAGTGTTTCGTAAGCACTAACCCTGTTCCCCCTCTTACTCTCCCCCAATAGGAACTTTTTCATAACCTACAATAAAGGGAGCTACATTGCAAGCAATCCAAGGCTTGTCCGCTCGCCCACAGACCCCGCACCGCCAAATCGGACGAGCTCCAATAGTCTTTGACTTTTGCTTTTCCCGCTGTATCATAGCCTCCAGATTTTCTTGATTCGATTGCCATTCTTTAAGCTTAGCTTTTGCGTCGTCATAATCTAAATCAGCGTCTCTCTCCAACAAACAAATCAAGTCTGCGAATTCTTTGCTATCTGGACTTAGGTCTCTAAGACGATTTGCTCCATCTTCCGACCCGAGGCCCATTGCGTCAATAGCATTCTGAAGAGTTTTGAGAAATGCTGGGTCCATGCCGTCAAAGATATTTGTTGGGACTTCAATATCTTTCTCCTCTGCAACATCTTCTGGCTCAATATCCACTTCGTGCTCTATCTCAATCATCTGAGTTGACTGAGCATGTTTGATAGGTGGCAAATCCTGATTCTGGGCCGTAGCCTCTAGTGATTTCCTTTGACCAACTATTGCACATGATTGTCCACCTACCCTTGACCTACGTGAATCTAGGAGCTGTTCAAGGCCTCTCTTGATATCATCAAGGGTTGAATTCAACGATACCATTGCACCGGTCGTCTTTGACTGCTGACTGAATCGCTTTGCCACAACCTTGTAAACATATTTTCCCCATGTCACACAATCGCGCCCGTTTCCAAATGATGATCCGCTTTCGTCAATGAGCCGCTGGGAAAGTTCCAAAAGTGCATCAGGATCTGGTTCGTTTAGCGGAACATCTGCCCTTTTCAGTTCAGCAAGGAGAAGGTGTGAAACAGCTTTCGTATTGAAGTCATCAAAATGCACTCTCTCAGAAAACCTCGATTTGAGACCAGGATTGGTATTCATCATTTGCTCCATATCCTCATCGTAGCCAGCCAGAATAACCAAAAGCTTCCCCTTGAATTCTTCTTCAGTCAGGGCCCCGACCAATTCGTCAACCGCTTCAGTCATAAACGACCCTCCCCTAGAAGGGTCCATTTGGTACGCCTCATCTATGAAAAGGACTCCGCCAAGACTTTTACGTAGAATATCTCTTGTGCATTTTCCTGCCTGACCTGCATACCCCGTAATCAAATCACTTGCTTTTGCCTCCACCAATTCTTCTCCGGGCAAAAGGCCCAATGCATTGAACATACGCCCCATTTTTCTAGCGCAAGTCGTCTTGCCAGTTCCAGGATTCCCCAAAAACAAGTAGCAGTGACTGACGCCACATGAAACAGCACTCTTTCCCTGAGCTTGAGAGAATTCCACCGTGCTCTTGAGTTCAGCCATCTGCTTTTTCACTGACTCGCAACCAATCAGGTCATCAAACAGGGAGTCCAGGGTGGCTGCGTCTACACCGTCACCGCTGTAATCGAAATCTTCCGCAGTCAATTCATCATTTTGCTGATCTCTGCGTTGCATCGAAAGAATACCTTTTGAGAGAAGGTTGTCAACTGCTCCTGCATTGCCAAAGTGGGGCTTCGCCCTAGATTTCGCGAGCGTCTTCACAGCTCTCTTTGCCACCTTCAAACTCAACTTCACGCCACGCTTTTTGGCAGATGCCACTATAATTCTCACAAGCGCTTCGTCATTGAAATCTGGAAAGTTGAAAGCGTCATCGATCTGGAAGCGCCGTGATAAGCCAGGATTTACATGTTGCAACATATTTTCCATCTCCTCTCTGTAACCAATCATTACAACAGCAATATCGGCGCCAGGCTTGGCTTGGACCTTCTCTACAATTGTGTCGATTACCGCAGTCTTGTATGGATCATTAGTACCACCTCCTGTTGGGCCTCCTGTGTATAGGCTGTATGCTTCATCGATAACTAGGACACAACCTTCAGCACTTTTCAGTATGCCTTGAGTGATTTTCTCAGAGGAGCCAAGATGTTCGCCGACAAAATCTGATGCACATTTTAGGATAACTTCTCCCTTGGACAGTAGCCCTAAGTCAGCCAGAATCCGACCGTAGAGAGAAGCAACTGTCGTCTTTCCTGTTCCAGGGTTGCCTAAAAAGAGACGGTTTAAGGACACACCCAATAGTTCCTTCCCTCTCTTTTCACGCTCGGCATTCCTAAGCACTAAATTGAACAAATGTTCGACGGACTCTTTTACCGGTGTCAATCCTTCCAAATTCTTCAACTCTGTCCACGCCATGCTCTTTGTGAGAGAGTCAGCTGTAACATCTGGTCCAAGAAGGTCTTCCTTGGAGAATCTGAAAATATCTACGCCAGAATTCATTCTTCGCTCTTTTGTGATGCGGATCGCCTGTCTATCCCTCGCAGTTTCGAATAGAATCCGAACCGCCCTCGCATTTCCAAAGCCACGCTCTCCTCTTCGCCGACCAAGTCGCTTTATTGCAAGCTCTAGATGCTGCTCATCGCAGTGAAAAGGATTATCACGCCTGTTCTTCTTTGTAGACTTGATAGGATCAGGAGAGCCCGGATAATGCTTCTGAGAAGATCCACTATCACTCTTCCAGCTGTTGTCCTGATGAACCCACATGTTGCCTTTCTCGTCCACAAGTTCGAATGACCTCGTCCCAACTCTTTTAGGGTCAACAGTTCTGTTTCCATACTTGTCGCTCCAACCAGAATTCTGAACGTAAGTCCATGTCATTCCATTACGACATTTAGTAGTCTGACCAGCATTAGGGGGTCCT
>CM074138.1:1640861-1929521 GCA_037178625.1 Skeletonema tropicum | reverse complement strand
CTCGGATAGCTGTAGTAATTGCTGTTTTGGTAGGTTGACGTGACCTTCTTCTCTTGCTTCTCCTTCTTTGGCAACTTCCGCTGAGGTGGTTTGAACTCCATCATATCGCAGAAAATTTTCTGAAGCTCATCATCAGTGTAATCCTCAAAAATGAACCTGTAAGGAAACCGTGACGGGAGGCCCTCGTTGTGTTCGAATAACTTCTCCAGGGGCTTCTTGTACCCAGCAAACACCCAAACTAAAGATCCATACTCAGTTTCAAGGCTCTCAGCAAGTGGAAGAATGAAATCCAGAACTTTCTTTCCTTCTCTATCGTCAGCTAGCTGATACGCTTCGTCAACAAAAATAACCCCCCCTCCATTGCTTTTCATATCTTCCAATAGATCTTTCAGCCCCTTCACACCGCCTTGGATGAGTTTTGCACCATTTGTCTCTTGAAAGAGCGAACCCTCAGGTAGAACAAACAGCTGCTGTAGAAACAACCCATAATGTCTTGCAATTGTTGTCTTTCCCGTTCTACGAATTATTCACATAAAAGAAGGGGTATTTGATGTGAGTTGTGTAAAAGTCAAAACAATACAGGAAATGATATCAACTAATGCACTTACCCAGGATTCCCTTCAAAACGAACATTATATGAAGCCGCGGGTCCATCCCCCTGCTCTTGAGAAAGCTTGAATCGATGGTACATACTCAACAGAGCCTCTTTTACTGCCTCGAGACCTGTCATTTGCAAAATAGCATCACTCATGACTTCAGGCGCCTTGGGATCATTGCTCTTGACATCAAGCCATGCTTCGCGGGCAGTTTTGTGTGATTTGCCAATGGTTGAACCTTTGGTTTGTGGATTCAAAGATTGCGTACAAATCGTTTCAAGCTCGGCAGCCCAGCTCTGTGGATAATATTTGTTCACGTTTGCATCCCTGATGTAGGAAAGAGCCTGTTGCGCAAATTCACGCGCTTGTAGTGGGAACTTCTTGGACAGATCCATCGCCCTTGCAGTCAGTGTAAGGGCATTGGTAGTATTATCTGACGTCTGAGAAAATGGTGGGGATGAGGAACTACCACCAGGGTTTAGTTCTAACTCTATCATAAATCTCAGAGCATCAATTGAGGGTGACTTGACTGATATTTCATCCAAAAGGTCATCAGCTTTGAGGGCGCCCTCAGCAATATAACGTTGGAGAACTGCAGTGACAGCTGTTTCACAATCTCTCGACGTATGCTTCACAGAAGACATGGGCGGTAAAATAGAAGAAGACGCGGAGTCAGATATCGACTTTGGATTGTACTGCTGTGAGGTATTTGACGGCTCGAGTATTACCGAATCATCATTATGCTCATGCGACTTTGGATTTTCTACCTCCTCCGTTTCGACGGGCTTCGTTTTCTGCACTTTGGGAGGTCGATCAGATTTATTGTATGCATCGCGCAGCCGCACGTCAATCTGATTTTTCTTTTTACTCGCAACAAACTCACAGAAAGGCATGCATTGCAGTACATCTTTGAGCTTGCGCTTCTTCTTGCTGTGGATGGGCATGCATTTGTTGGCATCATCATCGAAGACAGACCCGAATTCATCTCTGTACATCTCTGAAAAATTGGACAAGCATACTTGATGTTGCCTTTGGAGCAAGGCTAATACGTTCCTTTTCAGAGTGTCTGAAGACGTATCATCTGCAGTCTCCGCAGCATCAAGGAACTCATCATCAGTCCCGGACTCAAGAGCAAGAAACCCATTGAGTTCCTCTTGAGCCAATGCAAGCTCCCTTTCAATGCCTGCAAGCTCTTTGCCACGAGCGTGGGATAGCTTGACTTCCTCTACCTTTCTCTTTACCTCTGCCAATCGCTGATGTTTATCCTGCAGCTCCTTATTCAACTCCTCTTCCCGTCTGATACAAGCATCTTCCTCTAATTGAATGGCCTTACATATCTTGCATTCACTTCCAAATCTACCCTTGTAGCACGGCCCGGAAGCATGATGACCCATGGGGCAAGTCCAAGTAATGTTGCGATAACATTTCGGGAGTATTTCAGAACTGCATCGCTTCGACAAAGCATGCCCGCGCGAACAGACATCAGGACACATCACAGGACATTTGGGGCATGGTCCAGGGTGACAATTCTTTTGGCAAGGATGATTACACTCGTCACGCTCCCTCAAGCACTTCTTGGTGCATCCGCCATCGCGGCAGTAAGTTTCAAAGTCTGCAGGGCTAGAGAGGATTGCTCTAGATTGGTGGTTCTGACATAGAACTGGTAGACCATCAAAAATACAGCCACTTGCATCAAGATGCGAGAATATTGTCTTCCATAGTAAACCACCTTTGAGCGGTGACAGGGTTCCTTTTGCCTGCTCTAGAGTAGCTCGATTGCCAAAAATGATTTCACATTCCCTCGCTCGTGAGAGCATAACATTTACTCTTTCCGGCTCTTTCAAGAAACCGATTTGTCCAAAGTTATTACTTCTAACAAGAGATACTAGAACAATTTTGGCTTCTTCTCCCTGATAGTTATCGATAGTAGCAACACGGATGGCTGGTTTAGACGGTGGCAGACTGCCTCCTTTTTTTGCAGCTGCCAATTCTTCTGAAAAGTTATCATCTCCTCGAAATTGCTCACGTGCTTCATTCAAATCACGTTCATCCAAAGAAACTCTAACACACTTTTGCAAGTCAGCCTGTAGCTTCATCATCTGCCCAAGATAAGGAGTCAGGACTACTATGTCATCGTGAGAATAACCTTGCTTCAACATGTATTGCACTGTTTTCAGAATCATAGCTCTCTCGTGCGAATTGGTCTTTGAGACAGATTCCAATGCATTCACGTTTTGCTCGTCTTCAGAGAAATGATGATTCGCGAAGATCACACGGGAGTCAAGACCTAAAGGTGCAGGGTGAGAACTAACTTTCGGTGCGTCTACAAGATCTTTGTATGTGAGAAGTTTTGGAATGCTGCTAATCTCCGGGTGCATTCGATGCTGCACTCCTAACGTCGCTAAACGGAAATGTGGTGTGGTAGCAAGCCTCTCAAACAAAGAACGATTCAGGTCAAACCCACGATTCGATTCCACCGTGAGCGGATAATGCTGGCATTTGGGGCGGAGCTGCTTGTGATCACCTATCATCACCAAGCGCTTCGTACTTTGACTAAGACTGAGTGTGGAAAGAAGCGATTTATTGTGAGCACCTTCCTTAGCAGATGTAATAATCTACAATTCCTTTGCCTTTGCCAAGGACAGTTAGCACATACCTTGTCAAAATATCTGCTTCCCTAATTTCTCCAGCTTCTTCGACCAACAGTATTCCAGCACCAACGCCGTTGAGGAGAGACTTGCACATCGCAGCTTTGGTCGTCGTACAACCAATGACTCTAGCTTTGGACAAAATGTTTGCGTCGGTGATTTGTTGAAGGCCCTTTAGCTCATCTCTCGCTGTTTTGATAGTCTTCAATGCCAAGGCAACTTCTTCCCTCTCACTTTCATAAAGCTGATGCTGCCACATGAGCTTTTGAGCCTTTCTCTCGGCTGGAGAAAGCTTCCATAGTGCACCCATAACTTTCTCCCTCAGAAAGGCCGGGGGATCCTTATTCTTCAACCAGCACTTCCACAAAAAGTCTTCCCCAGTTATACCAGCAGTACGGAACCCATCTGCGTCCTCGATCACATCGTCTGGAACATGGAGCCTAAATAACGCCAGTTCGGGAGAACAGACCTTAGATGCGAAATGAACCATAACTAATACAAGGACAAAATGCAAAAAAAGACTTACTGCTCCCAACTATTCTGGTGATAAGTCTTAAGAAAAGGCTCTACTCTGTTCCACCACTTTTCTCCGATTTCTCGTGACAGTATTTTCTCATGATGCTTGACATCCTTTTCAGCTTCTTCGATCGTCTTCTTTAGTTGGGCGTATCGGCGCGTTTGCTCCCTAGAAAATGGAGCCTTTCCACTGCAGCTCAATTCACGCAAGTTATACTCTGAGAGTCGATCACTTCGACTTCTTCCTCCCATGCGAACAATCTTTTTGACCCCTTTATCCAAGAGAGATTCTAGAAAGTCGTCCAACGCGTGATTGGTAAATGTCACAACCAAAATGGTGTGATGCGTCGATGCAAGGAATATTTCGGCCAAAAGAGTTCCAATGAAACTCTTCCCGGTACCTGTGATGATTGTAGAAATAGATATTAATTGACAAGCACTTTAGGCAACTAGTTCACGAGTACATGTGTAATATCTCACCTGGTGGACCTTGTATGAGACATAGACGGTCGTTAAGCGCAGCGCAAAGGGCCTCATGTTGTCCATTGTCTAGTTTTTCAACACGGTCCTTCATCGAAGCTGGTATTGCAATTGGTGCGTCAGCAGCAGGAAGACTTCTTTCAGCATTGACGATTTCATTTTTGAATGGCACCTCAGTCATCATCTGCAGCCCTCGCAAGATCGGCTGGTATGCAAACAGATCAGCAGAAACGACAACAAGCCTGGTTGGCGGCATGGAACGATCTGATAGCTCCATGAGTGTATTTTGAATGTCTTCGATTGACGTGAATGAGATTCCAATCGATGGCTGATCTGCTACCAAGTTTTTCTTCTCACGACGTACAATCGTACCAAATCTGAGAGGCTGCCATTGATTTTTCTCATCCCTCCTTTCCAGACAAACAAGGGCATCACGGGGCAAGATACGCCTGTTTTGGTCCCAATAATCTTCTTTCTCCTTCTTTGACTTCATGGAATGTACACGAAACCATTTAGGCAGCTGAATCTTAAACATGATGCAAGGATCAGTCTCGCCTACAATTCTATCCCTCCTTTTGTCGCCGTTACCATAAATGGCAGCACCCGTCTCAATTGCTACCGGGCGCACCCCGTAGATAATGTCTCTCTGCTGTTTCTTTGGATCGTCTTCGGAGATTATTCATGTGTGTAAACGAGAAGAGCAAGTGCATTGAAAGGATGTAAGTGAGTTGACAGGAGGGAAAAGAAGATTTTTTAGTGAAAAAGTCACTTCAAAGATACCTTTCTCTTCTTTTGATGGTCCAATGAGATCCTCTCTTAAAAGACGAAAGTGACGATCCAAAACAAAAGCTTCAGTGGCCGACCCATCCTCCGCAGGTAGCGGTAAGTACGGATCGGCAGCGCAAACAAACTCTTGACAAGTGGGCACAATTGCAATCGACCGAAAGTCTTTTTTGTCATTATCGTGGCGCCCTCCTGCTGATTCCATTTGAGTGTCCCTAATCTCTGTCAAGCTGACTTGCACTTTATTGCCTTCGAGGATAGTCTGAAGGTGACCCGCACATCCAGCTCCTTCAAGCTCCTTTGCTATAGCTATCACATCTTTATCTTTCCTTGCTTCTTCGTTGTCAACAGCTAGTTTGCCGAAGAACCAAGCCAACGCCGTCCTCTTATCATTTTGCCCGCCTGCAATCCAATCGGTTAGAATGGACCTGATGGAAGGCACAAGAAAATTAAGATTGTACAGTTTTAGTATGATGGAGTTCATGGGAATCTCATAAACTGGTTTGTTGAGATCTTCCTGTGCAAGTCGCTCTAGTAGTGGAAGCAATCCCTCCTCAAATAAAGATGCGTCAAAGAATTCCAAGCACTTCCGGAGTGCACTTGTACCGGCGTGTTCATCGAGACGATACAAGAGTGCTGGTGCAGAATCTGAAGCTGCAAACGCCAAGGCAGCTCTCATCAAACGCTTCGCTTCATCCACACTCCGAATCACAGAGTCTTCGTGTTTCGTCAAAGCGTCAAAGAAACGGCGCTCTTCATTCCTCGGCTGTGAATGCCCCGTTTGTCCACCTCCATTCCGGTTTGGCGTGCCGTATTTCCTAGCACCGCGATGATACCCAGACCCAGACCCCCCATTCCTTGAGGATTTGCCCCCTCGGCGGCCTGATTGGCGAGGCATAGCAACGTGATAGTTTGTGTTGTCGTTGTTGTCTCAATTCAACTCTTCTAACATGAAATGAGGCTTCCAACTCTGTGTGAATATGTTCACACACTCGATGAGAAAATTTCACAGCTCTTAATCGAAAATGTTGATTCCACAGTGGCCCGCACATGTTTCTCTGGCCGACGAAACATGGGAAATTGAAACCGAGGGCTCAATAATAATAAGTATGTCATTTACCCCCAAGATTTTCTCTCCATCGCCGTCATTCACCAATCGAATTCATCGCCAGTGTTCCGTTCGAGACGTTACCACATGCTTCACTTTCTCCATCAAGACCACTTTCAAGAGAAGTCAAGCAGTTCTTTCATTCTTTGTTCATGTTTTTTTTCTTCCTTATTCTTCTTTCCACTTCTATCTTCATTCTATCTACACGAAATTGCTCCTGTTTGAATGAACTCTTTTGCTCTGTTTCACCGCCGTATCCCAATAATCGAGAGAGCCACGAGCTACCTCAAATTTTATTATGTTCAACATAGATGCAACAGCAGTTCCATCGTAAGTAGTCGCCGCCCTCCTCCTCGTCATCATTCATAATCAGAGATGCTAATTACGCCTTTGCCACTGCCTCTGCCTCCTCGAGAGTACCATCTCTTGTCCATCTTCACTCTCTCGCTGTACTACTACAAAGAGGTTGCCGTCAACATTGGATTTCTGACTCATATTGATTTATTTTGTGACCCTCCAATGATTGAGCGGTAAAAAAAGGCCAGAACTCCCCCGGATCTTGATAGCAGTTACGTACTCTAGAGCTAGAGAGAGAGAGAGAGAGACAATACACTTAGTCTCCATCCCTCCCCCTCGAACTACGAACTAAGAAAGTACAGCGGTTTGGTGGTTTTACCTTACTAACATCAGCCTTTTCCAGGCCTTTTCCTTTTCTTTTCCATGTTGTCATTTCCATGTTGTCATTACCAAGCTGACAGCTGAGCTGAGCTGACAGCTGCCATCTGATTGAGAGCATCTGAGATCATCTTCGATCTTCGTCATTTTCATTTTGGGTTCCCTCCTGGCCAAAACCACTAATTAGTGGTCGTACGTAGATGGTATATAGAGGGCATTCTAACACCTCCCAAACCCTAACATTCAAGGAATACACCACCAAAGACCTCTACAACAGAGTCCAAGTCCAAAAATCCGCAATGAAAACGCCCAAATAGAAGTAGAGATAGCTATATACACACCATAAAATCGCTATTTTAGTGACCACTAATTAGTGGTCGAGAATTATGTGTTGTTGTGTAATTGTTTATGCTTCCCCCAACAAACAGTGCACATGGGAACCTTCTTATGATATGTGGAGTAGGTTTTGACCTCTATGCGGCATGTGGCACGCCTATCCTTGATGTACTGTGTGCCAACCTTCTGCCGACATTTTGTAAAATCTGGCTTGAATTCAAGCACGGGCTTGACCGTCTAGCTCGCCTGTTGGGGCGAATAGGAGAGCAGGAAGCTTTCCTGCACTGCATATGATGTTGTTCTAACATTTACTTGGCTGATTGACGACGAAAATCACGTTGGGGTGGAGAATTCTCAACTCTAGTATGCGATATCTTGACACGAGAAGGGCGCAAATTAGCGCAAATTCTGCTGAAATGAGGTGTAGGCGCAGGTTTAGCGGAGATAACAGCCAATCAAAGGATATCGTCGTGTACATTAATGTCGTTGTGGTCGCTGTGCAAGAGATCACCATCGGATTTGCATTACTTATTGGCCAAACATACATCATAGAGTGGTGATTTGGTGCTGATGGATGCCAATTTTTTTTTGGAAAAAATGCGCTACACCACAACCTGGCATCACCTGCAGCCGCCCTGTCATTAATTTGGACCATTCCACCAACAATATTCCTATAATTAATATCATATGATGCTGTCTTTGTTTTTATTCCATTTAAAGCGGTTGATTTGTCGAATAATTATTGAATATTGCCATTATATTTGTGTCGATAAATCGTCATCATCGCATCCCCGTCGCTTCAATTCATGTGAGATGCTAACCAAAACGAACTCTCTTGGGTAGATGGGCCGCTTTCCATGTCCCCATCTGTAGATAGGTTGGCCGCTTTGGGTAGGGATCGTTGTTTTCGAGTACAATACCGTCGTATGTCGACTGCAAATAACTTTGCATGGTGGTTGGGACATCATCCGGTTGCCGGTGAAGTTTGTGCATGATTGTTGTAGGATCCAGGCCATCTCGATGCTCTTCTTCGACCACCTGGTTAGCCACTCATATTGTGACTGTTGTGGTATGCTTTCTGATGGGTAAAAGCATCTACTAAATGCAGATACGACGGCTCGTATGCTGGGCCTCTTTCGCCATGGTGATGGTGTGATGAAATGTGAGTTCTACGGGTGGCAACATTTTTGATATCAATTCCTACGTACCCCCAAGTTGAAGTTGCAAAACTTCCGAAAAAAACTCGTCGGCTGTTCGCCAAATTTGTCAGTAGGCTAGTGTTTGAACGTTAATAGGTTGGGCCCTCTCCAGGGAACACGTGAGATAATGGGTGTACGCATTGTCAAGACATTGAAGAGGGTGCCACCTGAATTATAGAACGTTTGAGCGATTCTAAGTGTGTCGTAGGAGTACGTAAACTGACCACTAATTAGTGGTTTTTCCGCTAATTAGTGGCCCCAGGAGGGAACCCAATTTATTTACGTCATCTGGCTGTGTCATCTGTCATCTGTCATAAATCAGATTAGATTCATCTCCAAAATGAAAATGGTTTTTAACCCATCCCTGCCATACCTCATTCATACCTCATTTTGACTTCCGGCCGTAACTTCGTCAAGAATAGGCCGATTCTTATGGTTCAAAGACCAATAAGTTTCCATTCAGTGAGTTTAGAACGCCTCTGCAACGTGTCATGGTGATATTCTGACCAATCCCCGAGATATTGGGGGTGCCATTTCAGTAGTATCTATTGATCAAGGATCAAGGACTATTGATGTTTAACGATTCTACTTATCAAAAAATGGGTCACAAATGATGGTAATGCGAAGGAGGATAGCGTCTAAGCATACAGCAAGAAAGAATGGAATAAATTATGATGCAAAAGAGGGCTGTGCTATTGTGGCATGGAGAGAGTGATAAAATAGAATGGTCAAGTGGCAGGCGCCGAATACTTGGAATCAATGCTGAGCGAGCAATGACTTTTATCTTATTTGTGATAAGGGACTCATCAGGGTACATTATCTATGGAAGCTACCATTCGCCATACTATATATGATAGTACTTCAGGACCGATCTCGCTCGCTCACAATAGCTGAATTCCCTTCAGCCTATGATTTCAGTCTCCATCCTCTTTGCGACACTACCAATGCCTCAATAATGAATAACCTGTTCCAATCTATCTGTTAATGCAATGTATGAATCCACAGATCTCTCCTCTATCCTCACGGAAGAATGAACAATGCAATTGCACGAATCAAAAGATAGGAAATCGAGCTGCCAAATATCCCATCAACCACAGCTAACTCAGTCCGTTTGTTTCGTCTCCACCAGGGGAAGCGACGTCGTGCAGGTGCTTCTACAACTTCTGTAATTACTTGGACAGGTTTGGGAGCAAAGAGTTTGATAGCAAAAGGCAAGAGCTGGTGGATCATCGTGCTGACGACCAACCCTGCTGCGGCAGAATATGCCTGTCGTACAGTCACGGCGTGACGTGTTGACTTGTTGTACTTCATGTCGAGGTTGAGTGCCTGGTCACCAGTCAATCCACTATCATCGTCCTTATCCCTTTGATCAGTGTCAGCGTGTTCCAACGTGTTCAATTCCTTCTCCATGAAATGCGAGCGACTCTGACACCACCCCAACTCCTCATTCATCTCCTTCATCTTGATAGATTCCTCTGTCAGTGCCTCCCCCAATTCCTTCTGTTGCACGACGCACCGCTGCAAATCAGCCATACGAATAAAATACTTCATGTCAACACGTTCCATCTCCGCCTCAAGCTCTTTTATGGAAGCATCAATTCCCTCATTGCGATTGACCAAATACCTCATTGTTCCTTCTGTATCGCCAACTTTCCTTCCCAAAACATCCCTCTTCTCACTCAACTTTGCAATAGTCTTGGCATTCGCCTTCCTCTCCGCCTCTCTCACTGCAGATATTCCATCTGCAACATCCACCCTCCATTGATGCTCCCGAGTATTAACAAATGTTATCACTGCAACACCCAAAATCGTTGCCCCCACCAATAACAGTCCCCTCCTCAACTTCATCAATTTGCGAGTACGTACATGTTTGGATCGGAGCGACTCCATACCCTTTTCCAGGACGTCCATTTCTTGTTCATGTTCATGAATTAGCATGGCGATTCTGGAATCTTTCGACTGGATGAGTGATTGGATTTCATTTTCACCCAGTCCTCCCTTGGTATCGTTTCCACGCATCGATTTCCCCTTGGCACTTAATCCAGCTCGTTTCGAACTGGGCAATAGACCATCATCAGCACCACCACCACCACCACCACCCTTGGCAGCAGCACCAGTAGCCGTCCCCTCTCCCGCACTACCCTCTTTGTACAACATCGCATCCGGTCCAAATGGACGTATCAATCCAAATGTACGTTCCGTCACACGATCCACAATCTGTGCTTTAATACTATCATCTCCACCCACATCCAAAATTTGCAATGATTGCATCCCGGCAACAATGAGTTGATAACATTGCACAAACTCGGGAAAGGAGATACCACGCCTCTCCACATCATCATCATCTTCTTCTTCTTCATTATTGGCCATTTGTTCCGCTCGATACCGCTCCTCAGCCTCCACCAACGCCGTCAACAACATGATCAACTGTGCATCCGTCGTAATAACATCCCGCTTCCTCCCCACAGCGGAAAAAGGGTTTCCACTACTTACACCACTTGCGGCAGAAAACGAGTTGAAACTGTTGACACTAACTTCATCGTCAGTGGATGATGGGGGTAGAGATCGGTTCCAGGGAATGTTCATGCGGAGGAGACACCGCCTAATTTGACTGTAGGTTAGCATTATTCGTTGTTTTGCAGTGCCACCTCTTCTCCCATCATCATCATCTTGTGGTGGTGCCGTTTTGTTGTTTCGGACATTACCACCACCACCGCCGCTGCTGCTGCTGTGACGGCCCAGGTATTGGACACGATCAAAGACACCCTGTAAATGTTTGGTGGTGACATCATATTCGTAATCTTGTTGTCGGATCATTTCTTCGTAGGTGGAGAGAAAATTGACATAGTAGGTTTTTTTGTTGGAGGAGGAAGCAGAGTTGATGGTGGAGGATGTCATTGTGCTCTTTCCGCCATCTTTGGAGGCAGCATCATTGGTGGTGGGGGTGGCGGTATAGGAGGATGTGGTGGTGGCGGTGCCGCTTGTGGTGGTGGTGGTGGTTGTTGTTGCTGTTTTGATGATGGAAGGATCCATTGGGGGTTTGCCCGTCTTGTTGGATGACATCATTATGTCCTTTGCACCAGCAGACGACGACTCATCATTTTTTATTTCACTTTGCTTGATGGTATTGTCATTACCATCTCCATCGGTGGTGCTGCTGCCTGCCTCATTTTTCTTCCTAGTTTGATTATTTCTTCTCCTCGCAGGAAACAAAGGCACAGTATTTTCCGCTTCTTTGGATGCCATTCCATGACTAACTGCATCCAATCGTTGAGCCGATTTGGCTAAAATGCGCTGGCGTCGTTTTTCTGCCCTTTGCCTAGCTTCTTCTGCGGAGACCATGATTATTACTGAATATTGCTATTTTGTTTCTGCGGTGTGATTCTTCTGTTGTTTGGTGACAAGAGCCGTGTTCACGACGAACGGTAAGTTGTCGCTATGCTCCCCTTGATATTACTCTTATGATGTGTGTTTAGTATTCATTTGCTGCACAAAAGTAGTGTGGCGAGTATGAAAGAAGACGACAACGTTAGTGTCGATGCACCAGGCGTACAATAATTCACGTTGACGTTGAAGCTGCGCTGCCAACAAATCTTTATGTAACCTTGTTTCTGTCCATGGCATGTTGATGCTCACAAAAATGTGACTGTCTCGATCGATGGTGATTCTCAGTAAAAATGCCAATGAGAAGAAACGCCGGAACATCTTTTATTGTGACGTCAGATTATGTAAAAGTACACGCGTCCTGTTTTGTAAGTACCGGTCGGCGCGTAAAAGTCTATAGAACGGTATGTTTTGAAAATATCACGTTGGGAATTAATATGTTTATTCACGGGACATCCATAACCGGTAATGCAAATTCAGGGAAGCTCTGTTGCCAACCTCCAACCTCGCTCCACTTCCAACTGCCGAAGCTGGAAGATCTGCATCAAGAAACGCACCCAAAACCATTCATCATATCACTCTCCGCCAAAGTTGGCCGCATTGGCAATTGGCTTTGCTCGACAAAAATACGTTACAATTTACAATACTAACACATCATCATCACTTTGTTGTTGCCTCACGTCATTCATCGGTATCTCCTCGTAGTGTAGACAATAACATGAAATTGTTTGGTAGGCATAAACAGCACCCAGAGCTCCAGCGGCAATCCTCCGATGATAGCTACCACTCATCCGCCGGATTATCACCCAACTCTCAAACCCATCGGCGGGCACCATCGTTCAAATTTAACGAGTGGTCGTCAATGGAACGTCCCCAAGGAGGCCCCAGCAGCGATGCTAGCGTCAAGTCCTCCCGTACCAATGCCACGGATCCTCTGGATGTGTCTTGGAGCTCTAGCTGCAGCGGCATCCTATCCCAAGTAGACATGGTGATGGATCATCGCTGGCCGCCGGAATGTAAAGGTAGCAGTGATTGTGATGGCGACAGTGTAGAAGACAAGAGGTCTTCGTGTCCACTCGAGATTATTCGGCTGCTATCATTCAGTCCGCCGCGAAGGACGAAGAAGAGGGCTGACACCGCTGATACTGCATCATCATCATCGTCATCATCTGATGCGGACCACGAAGACAGCGCACGCATCGACCTCCAACAATTGGAGGATCTAAGGAGAGGGTCACCAAGCCCTTTGTTGGGTCTGCAGTATTTGCCAGATGAATTTATATAACCATTGGGTGAAGGGCATGAACAATTTAGAGCCCATATCTCATGTGTATAGCTGTATAGTTATGTAACCGTTTAAATATATAACTTATTCCTGTTTGATGTAAATGTTGTCCAATCTAATTATGTAGGTATAACTTCACAGCCGCTCTGGCAAAGCGTCATGCCCATCTCTATCTCTAATTATCAGACACCACGCAAATAATAACATTGCCCGAAAACAATCAGCACTTCCACGTATCACATCAGACCACCAATTCAAGAAAGTTTCGTCGCTCATTTGCTTCCTTTCAATAACATGTGTATGCGATGAGTAATAGGCAGCTGTAAAGAAGCATCTATGCTGATTATTTTCTACTTTGATGGATAGATGTGAGGAAGGTCTATCGTACTCCATAGACGATTGATTTTGAGTAAACGAACAGGTTTTCTGCTGAACCAAAGATCAGAAGTTTGAGCTATTACAAACATTTTGACATTTAAATATCAATCCCATCATAATTCATTTGCAAACATATCATATGTCGACGAAAATTGAATCATCGTACGCTCCGTGCTTCTTACAAACCCTTCGTCGCTTAGCTTGGTTTTGGCACCCGGCAACACTGCAAAGTTTACGCTGGATAGTCGCACCATGTGTGATGCAAACTCCTTTCGCTTTAGCGAACCTCGAACATACTTCGTGGCTGCAACGTTTGTGTATAATCTTTGGCTTGTGTAGAGAACAAAATCCACGTTTCAAAGCTTTATTGTTACATTCTGCATAGTTGCAAATAGATGTTGGTGGGCGTGGCTTCACTGGACGTGGCATTATAACATGCTGCTTGCAGTATGTTCCAATTATTGGAACATGCTCTGAGCATCCAACCTGTCGGCAAGTCTTGACTGTCTTCGTATTTATGTGCTTTTTGCAACGCAGCCCCCCCTCTTCCATAGCATACCTGAAGCACCCTTCATGTACACAGTGCCTTTCATCCTTTCCACCACAATTACGGTCGACAACTTCGAGGAGTCGAAGCTTTGACGGAGCATCTGGCTTCGGTGGTTGTGACTCACTCGAAGCAAGCGTGAAATTATTATTGCTCTTTGGAACTGTTTGCTTTCTAGGTACATTTTTTTCATGTACATTTTGCTTGACACCCGTTGGCAGGATCGTCATCTCTTCATCTGACCCCTTCTCTCCAACACCTTCGCTATTTACTTTGTTCTTACCACACGGCTGACATACTAATGGATATAGATACGCCTCGTCACAATGCCGATGGCAAACTCCCCCAACCTTAGCGAGATCTATACAGCCTCTGTGCAAGCAAAGCTTGACTCTGTCCCCCTCATCAGAATCGCTTTCTTCCCCATCATCCTGAAGACAATTTGAACATCCATCCAAACAACAAAAGTCTTCGTCCGGTCCTCCATGTAATTGACACAATCCCCAAAACGTTTTATTGATGCAACCTTTATAATAACAAAGTCGAACAAGACCTCCATGCCTGGCACATAACCCCCATGATTTAGCTTCATTTAAACATCTACCACGGTCACCAATATGGCTGCATCGTCTAACAGTAGTGTGTTCATAACACGCTCCGCCAAGTTGAACATGTTTAGTGCATCCTTCATGATGACATTCTTTTATCGTTGCTCCGTGTCTACGACATACTCCGCCATTAATAGCTTGTTTGGTGCAGTTGTCTACGCTGCATTGTTTCTTGGACCACGGTGCTCCATGTTTTATGCACACTTTTCCGTCTTGTGATTGACTATTACATCCGATCACATTGCATGGTTTGGCACCGTTTTGTAGCCAGCACCTTATATTCCAGCACCTTATATTATTTAGCCTTATTTAGCCCTTTTCTTTATGTCGGATCAGGCATCATTTTTTTTTTTTTTTTTTTTAAGATAAATAAGTGATTAGTTTAGGATGGTATTCAGGAGCTGTTTACTGGGCAAGCTGGATCTGAACTTGCCCATTTTAGGTAATAAGAGGAGTGCAGTCTAGGTATCTCTAGTTCAGTGGCAAGTCCGCACTCCTCTTGTCACCTGTGCTAGGTGATGGTATGTTCCTCCTCCCTCCTACTCTCAACTGCCTCTCGACAGGTGAGAGTGAGAGTCCTCACTCAACCTCTGCCACCGCAGGGGTGGGGGAGAGGGGATTACTCCCCACTCCAGGTGTGCCATCCCGTACTAGAGAATGTCAGCACATTATATTCAGATTTCCACGTGTCAGGCCCTTATATCATTGGTTTCTTTTTCAACTAGAGAATGTCAGCACCTTATATTCTGAGTTTCCGGAACTGTTCTTGGGACGAAAGTTAATGGGTATGATTCATAGCTGTAATGGTTAGGATCCATAGCTGTCCGGACGATGACTCCATCATTCATAGAAAGAAAATTTACCATCTTAGGTCGTACTTAAGATTAGAATGAATTCATCATTGCAAGAGTACAATACTGGTTCAGACTAGTACCAGTGCAATATTATTGTTCAGTGTAGTGTTACCGTTTTGGTTCATATTTTAACCAGTGTAGTAAGTGAATTAGAATCTAATTGGTTCAGAATGGAACCAGTTAGTTCCGGTAGGAAGTGAATTAGGACAATGACTCCATCATTATTAGATGTGCAGAAAATTAATCTCGATGATCCATAGAATGAAATAATAGCAAATGTATTAAATTACTATGGCAGATCGTACTTCAGATTGGACTGATTCCATCATTGAGGTATCTTCGTAGTTTCGTATGATACTGGTTCAGACTAGTACCAGTGTAATATTATTGTTCAGTACAGTGTCATCTTTCTGGTTCATATTTTAACCAGTGTAGTATTCTAATCTTATGGTAAATGATGATGATGGGTGCTCATGAGGATAACGGGACAAGCACGGTCCGGGCTGTCCTCCACAGGTCGAAACATATTGGTTGAGATTATAACATTGGTTCTGGTAAGTACCAGTGCAATAAACTATTAAGAATAAAACATTGGTTCTGGTAAGTACCAGTGTAATACACTATTAAAAAAAGAACATTGGTTCTGATAAGTACCAGTGCAATAAACGATTTAGAAACCTAACAGAAGACTACACGTGGAATTCCGAATATAAGGTGCTGACATTCTCTAGTAACACAAAAAAATAAGGACAAAGAAGAAATACTAAAAATGGGCTGTATAATATAAGGTGCTGAAATATAGGTGGTACTAGACAGCAAAAAAACAAGATATAACGCATAATAAAAGGTGCTGGTGGAGAAAAAAATATAAGGTGCTCGCTACAAACCTATTGGTTTGGCTGGTCTACTCTTGCCCTTCCTCTTCCTTTTTGAAGGTGGCGAAGAATCATCACCGTTATTTTTGGACGATTGCTTCCGACTCTTCCTCTTTTTAGTTGAAGCAGTTGTAACGGCATCGGAAGAGCTGAATTTTCCCCGTCCTTGTTGCTTCATTTTCTGTTTCGATTGTGGAGGTGGGGTTGTTGCGGCATCTGCTACAGCTGCATCTACGATCTCCTCCAGGAATTCTTCCGGGATGACAGCGTCCCCCTCCACTTCTGCACCAAGGAGGATTGGGGGCGGCTCATAGGCTGACATGAGTGATTGCTTTATCCACTGCTGCACTACTATATAAGTACCAACCATGACCATGCCCCATGCCAAGAACATTCATTCACTCCACGCTACTTACACGCTTTCCGATTTCCGATTCAACTGGAGTTTAAGTTATTTGGTACGCACGTTAGTCATTTAGAAGGAGAAGAAAGAAGTCAATACTTTTCTTGTTTACAATACCAGTGATACGTATCGTAGTTTACCGTAGCACAAAAATAACCTAACGCCCCACCCACCCATCAGAACGTCCAAGTGGACGATTGTTGGCTACTACGGGCCGAAGATGTATCATCTGCAAAGTTAAAAAAGAGTAAAGGGGCCGCCGTGGCAACTAGTGTTGGGTGATGACTTGGACTGTGGGCCTGTGTGCTCTCCGTAAAGAACGGATAGGGCTTTGAGTGCGGCTGATCAGTGTGCGAAGCAAACTTCTCTGCCGGCCGAATAGGCCATTTTCAATCATGCCTTCCTAATTGCAGGGACTGCGCCAGTGCAGCTAGCTGCTCTTTTACATTGAATTTCGTGTCTGCCATGATGCCCTGGGCAATGATGCCTCTCTCAGAGGGGGGCAGCTTTCCTCTCTTAACGTACATACATACACATACACACACTTCAAATGTGCATTCAGAGCATGCAATGTTGGGGCAGATTAAAGAGATCTAACATTTTACTTACTACAGCATTACAATATATAGAACTTATTGTGAACATCTCTATCTTCCTCAATCGAAATCTCGATCACATTCGTAAGAATATCTACTTCCCCGGCAGCCTAGGGGTGGTTGGACCCCACGCAATTCTCATGTCAAGAGTTTTTGAGAACCTGGTATTCAAGTTTCCAACGACCTTCTCTTCAGCATCGCTGTTCCAACCACCGTCATCTTGAATAATGGGGGAGTCCAGTCTCACCCTCATAGTTCGTAGTAACCTTCCCCAGTTGGAGTTGAACTCGCCACTGGAAGTGCATGAGTAATGATTGAAGAAAGAGTTGAGCACAAGCAATCAGGAAGAGAGCAAGGGTTGAAACGAAACGAATGAGATAGTTAAGCACTCACACAAACGTCCTTGACTTGGCCAATATTATCATATCCGCAACACTCGCAATATTCCTATGATACCTCTTGAAACAACTATCCTCCGTTCCATCACTAAACCCAGCCTCTCCATCACCATTCAAATGAAAGGAGCTTTCATCCGTGGGATTAAAATAGAATGACAATTCATGGCAGTCATTCCACAATACCGTTCGCTCATCAATCCGATTGGGCAAGTTGGCAATCTCCTCCTTCACTACGATCGGATCATCAGTGGCAACGTACACAACACGTTTGATCCTCTCCGTTACCTCCCCCAGTTCATTCATTGGGCATTCCACCTTCCTAAATTGATCCAAATAGTGAGCAAAGGGGACGTAGTTCGTGGGCAAATTCTCGGTGTCCGTATGACCGTGATACCTCCAATACCTCGCAACTTCATTCCGTGCCTCCTCGATCAATTTATCCCCACGTCGGACATGAATCGAATCATACACTGGATTCTTCGTCCCTATCGTTTGGAATAGATCAAATGACTTGATGAGCATTTCCACATCCCGAGCAATCCATGGCTGAAGTCGTAAAAATCCCGCCTTGATCATTAACCCCACTGCATAATCCCACATGGCCGCATTGGACAATGTGGAGAATATCCGGGCCTCAGTTAATGTAGCACCCAATTTGACGGCCCATCGCTCATTTGACATGAATTTTTTGCCGGATCGGAAGTATCGACGTAATGGTCCCCCAGCTGTGGCTATGACATTGACTGTCCGTCCATCGCTCTCCGCACATGTGATGGGAGCATTCATTGCAGTTGATTTGACAGACATACGAACCCAATCTTGGTAAGTGTACGTGTCGGCACAGGGAATGGGACATCCACCATTCAACCATGTTGGATGATCGATGAGTCTGGAGAATCCTCCTGGAAAGTTTTCTTTAATTTGCCGGCTGTCCGATGGTGATGATGAGGACGCAGCTGCTGGGGATGTCATGTGAATTTCTTCGAATGCATCCACCGGACAACCAAATTGAGATCCACCTGCAAAGGTACTCACTTTATTGGGAGGCTCGAGTAATAAAACATTGCGGTTGAGATATGTTCCAATCAATGTGGCCATGATGTAGGTGTTGATTTGACTACCATGACCGTGGGAAGAGAATTTTTGAGGATCTGGCAAATAGAGGAACAGATTTTTGCATTTATCATCATCGGCGTTGGCGATGGCCTTTTGCTCAATGGATGGATCAATGTCATTCGCACCTTGGAGTGTAGAAAAATACTCGATGTCATTAAAGGATAATGAACTGCGTAGGAAGAAGGAACGGGAGGGGTAGAAGGAGGAGAGGGAGCCCTGCAGATTCAATATGAACGGTGACACGGCCACACTGAGCAGGAGAGTGGCTGCGTAGGGCCTTGGGATGGAAGAGCGCTGCTTACTAGAGGAAGGCATGGTTAGTTGGTGTTCCGCTCGCTGTTTATTCAGTACTCATGGTATGTATTCGCTTGGCTTCGGCGCTGGTTGCCGGCCATGGTGAGTGGTGTTTGTATGTGGCTGGTGTTGGGGTCATCAGAGGTCATCACGCAGCGCTCTTGTTTGGTGTCAATACAATCGAATGAAGACGCCAAAATGGTCATCGCGTAGGGCACATAAATACAAGGTTGTTCAAGTCATCTGGGTCTGGGACATTTACATAAAATTAAAAATATCATCTCTTTAGCCAAATCAAATCACGGGTGGCATCTCGAGTGGTGATGAGTTGCATCAGTTCCGCCAGATCATTGTCATCATAGACATGGTTGTATCTCCAACGGTTCTTGATGTCACTGACAGTGCGTTGAAAACATTGGATTTGAGGCAAAATGATCGTGGCGATGACATTTGCGTTGAGGGGAGCACCATGAGCTTCGTCCAATTCCGCATTGCGTTGCTGCAGGACACCCATGTTGTGGGTAGAGCTATGCGTGAATTGGATGCGGAAACGGAAGAACTCCAACATTTTGGTGAGGCAGTCGGCGGGAGTTGGGGTGATAGCTTTGTTTTCAATCATATCATGCTATGATCTCCTTGATGCGGTAGTCATCAACATTTTTGGGACAGCCTCGTGTGTCGTGAGTGACCAATTTGGCTGTCTCTTCACCAAAGATTGTTCCAAGAATGTTTGCCAACTGCTTCTTATATCTTTGCTCCAATCAACATGTCTCTTTTAAATGTAGAGGGGGCCAAGGGTAAATAAATAGGGTTTGACTCAAATTTTAGCGGGAAATCTCCACCGCGATGTTCACACGTAAAAAAATCAAAGAAGATTTACCGTCTCGGGGGCAAAACCAAATGCGAAGCTCAATGCCGGTCCAAACATCATGATGAACAGCACCAACGCCGCCGAGGCAAGGCAACCATGGTCCACACTGCCGCCGCTGAAATAGACCAAGTTATTAGCCGTAATATGGGACGATCGTTGGCTGGTCGTCACTATGGATTATTATGTATGTGCTGAAGCCCTCGCCGCGTCCATATCTGCCGAGGGGAGACAGCATGGAGGCAATATTTGACGGTGACGTCCGTCGAGCGTCGGCCACGGAACAGTGCTTATTGAACGTCCCATGGAGCGTTTCTGCTGGATCCAAGCACGACAAGACATACATAATAATCCATAGTAACGATCAGCCACCAATAGGCCGATATTACAGCTAAGAACTTGGTCTATTTCAGCGGCGGCAACGTCGACCATGGTTGCCGTTGTTTGAGCGGTGAATGACCAGTTCGAGCTTGCAATGACGGGAAACGACGAGGCAAGCGAGATTCAATCTTAGGGAATTAAAAGTCGTAGCGGCACCCTTACTTAAGGAAAGTTGTGTGTGTTCGGTGATCACTGCTGATCAGTATTAGGTACAACGTAGGAATACGTAGAAATGGACCTTGTGTTACACTTTGGTTTTGCCCCCGAGACGGTAAGCGTCACACTCTCTGTGACATACCCTATTTATTTACCCTTGGAGGGGGCCTGGCGGAGTCGGATCAATTTATCTATGCGTCGTGATACTTGCCCAAAAATGATAATAAGTAAAGCAATACAGCTGTCCATCTCTGAGTAGATCAAGAGTCTGTTTCCAAATAGATACCAACGCTACCAAGCTCTTCTGTCCTCGCAGGATTTCTATCAAAAATTTGTAGGAGGAACATCCTTACGTACTCAACAGTTCTATTCTCATGTATGTAATCAAATCTCTGGCCGGTATCTCCTTACTGGTTCTTGAATAATGCTTCACCTTTACAGTTGCTCAGACATACTAGCAAGGGCCCGGTACTCTACGTCTTCTCAAGCTCCCACTTTCACTTCACAGTATTGAAACTTACCGCCAAGATAAATCGATGGCTTCGTAATAAATGATTTCTTCAGCCTCCAATGTCGACCGATTTATGACTGCTTCACATTACCAGATGCTACATGTACGTCATTCCTGTACAACAAGAACAAGGCTTCCTCTTTCCATGCACTCTGATCCGTCTCTCGCTATGTAGCAGAACGAATCATACATCGGAGTTAGATTCAAATACTTACTCATTTCTAGCCACCTGCCTGCAACACGTTTTCTGCAAATCGCTTGCCGGATACGAGCCCGCTTTCCTTCCATTTCAACGCCAAATTCGAGACCGCACTTATTTATTTGAGGGCATTATAACATGTATCTTGTTCCTGCGAGCACTTAAAGACATATCATCACAACGTAGGCGAATGCAATTCTAACACTCTCACAACGACTTACCCCATAAGCATAGATGAAAATTGTTGGTCCATTCTTGGACCCACCAACTCTCTCCCCTGAAATATGGCCACTTGTAAACGTATCCCGGCGTCACTCTTATCCAAGTGAATTGACCGCCTGATCCCATTCTTCATCGCAAGTGCCAACAGTTCTTGTTACAAATCACTGCCATTGTCTCTATAGACAAGGGAGATCTGCAACTGACCGTGGAGCTTCAATAATACATCATGCATGTGAGGCCTGCATTTGTCCTATTCTTGTTGCCGTGGCTGCCCCACCGTATTGTTACGTGGTCCTACAAGCCATCCTGCGAACTATTCTTGAATGCAATGGTCCTCGCCTTCTCTCGCGTTTTGCAGGGAACACATAATCATGCAACCTCATCATCGATCGTCCTCGCCGTAACATACTCAGAATTCCCATGCATAGGTTGTTTACTTTTCAGATTCTGTCGTTTCCACTGCTTCATAAGCGCAGTGCATTTGATTAAGAATTTCCATTCTCCTATCGATCGACGAATCTTCTTCTGGTGTCATCCGTCTTGATATACTTCTTCTCTTTCGAGGGAAGAACACATCCACGACGACGACTAAGACTCTCTCCAATCTCATAGGGCAATGTCCACTCATATCTTCTAATTTCTCGACGGATATTCCAGGCAATGATATGTGCTCCATACTTCTGTGTAATCACATCTGGATACTAACTGAACATAATAGATCATAGCGAGAAGGGCTGGATCGGTCTCGTAGACACAAGTTGTCTTACTCAATCCTTGTCAACATCGTGACGTAGCACCTTGCACCACTGACGTCCTTCCTCTCCTTGAGGGAGAAAGAAGCTACACAACATCAAGTAATCCGCAGATGACACACCACAAGTATGCTCCCCTGTCGCGTCACATAGTCAGCTTCATGGAGCGCAGTAGTAGTCCTCTCGAACCTCATCAACAAGCAATGCAACGCACATGGATCCTCGTGCCAGCTACTTCTATCCTTTGGATCATCCAACCTTATCTCATAGAGTTCTCTCGAGCCTCTTCCTCTATCATAGGAAGCGTCACTTCTCCAGGCAAGTCCATATTAATAGCGTCTCCTAACTTCCGTCGAAACCTAATAATTCATAAAAGCAAGTTGATGATTCCTTTCAGCACACATAGCTGAAAGCTCAAATTTCCTCTCAGCACACATAGCTGAAAGCTCAAATTTCCTCTCGGCATACCAAGCCGAAAGCTCTTGCGCGAGAGGTCAAACGCCTGTGCGTCTCCTTGGAACGCCTATTCCACTCTGACAAAGTCCAGCGTGCCATAACATTACCATTGTTCTTAAGTATTTCGCCCCAAACACCTACTCAACTTCTCTATCGACTGCGGATCCTTTCTGTCTTCCAAATCATCATACAGCGTTCCAACCCGCCAAAATTGCAGAGCGTATCGATATTGGCCTGCTCAGTCATAGCCGCCGTATCCTTCGCACTTAGATCGAGACCGTCAAGACGGTGGGCATCATGATCATGAGGTTCATGCTCTTTACCCTGCACTCAATACAACTGAGACATTCGCTCTCTAACAATTCTGCGCAAGTTCCATTCATCAATTGGAGCCAATAAAGCGCCCCCAAAAGGTATGCCAATGAGATCTCTCTCCAGTAATCACAGAGTGGTACCTACTTCATAAGCACTGCCGAACCCCGAGGATCGTAGACGAAGTGTTTAGTACGCCAACCTCTTCTCAATTACCTCAAGAATTCAAATGCTTCTGATTGATGCCCTAGGTGAATGAAAGCAAACCCCTCTTTCGTAGACATAATCCTGTGCAGATGTGTACCTCAAGTGCTCCTCAAACGTTGTATCGGTGAAAACAGAATCCAAGAATCGCATCAACAAAATGTTCGATCGTTGGTGGGACATTATCAATGTCAATAGGGATGAGCCAGCTCCGTATTGTATCAGATGCGTTGATATTTGGTCGAGCATCCTCTGATGATATCCTTCAGACCACATCTTACTTAGGATCTCCTGTCTCAAACACACTGAAATTACTCGCTGCTCCAATGATAGCACCAATGTCATTTCACGATAGCTCATATATCCTGCGACTTGGGCCGCCGATATGCTACCAGCTGCTACTCACGCGAATGTAGATGTAGCTAATACAAAACGTCAGCAAGTTACTCCTCCATGCGGCAACTTAACGCCGACTAAAGTGATCCTGCATAGACTGCCTCATGCATCCATACTCATTCCATTCTTCATCTACTACAACAAGATGTAGGATGTCACGCCGCCTCGGGAGTGCGTCATCCACGATCGGTCCATGAACATCAGAAAGCGACATCCTTTCTGACCACACACTCTAGAATGTATGGATTTACACAATGCCCAAATACCTTCGCCAATTCCTCGTCTCTTATCGCCATAGCCCGACATTCTAAATTCGATGCATCAAAAATAGCGCTTAATGCTCTGCCATCGACATCAAACTCATCGGGGTCACTTAGGTTCATCGTGGCAACTAGTGTTGGGTGATGACTTGGACTGTGGGCCTGTATGTGTGCGCTCTCCGTAAAGAACGGATAGGGCTTTGAGTCCGGCTGATCCGTGTGCGAAGCAAACTTCTCTGCCGAACAGGCCATTTTCGATCATGCCTTCCTAATTGCTGGGTCTGCACCAGTGCAGCTAGCTCTTTTACATTGAATTTCGTGTCTGCCATGATGCCCTGGGCAATGATGCCTTTCTCTCTAGGCTAGCTAAGTAGGGCGGGCGAGATTTCCTAACTCTGAACGTACATCACACACTTCACATGTGCATTCAGAGCATGCAATGTTGGGGCACAGATTAAAGAGAGCTAACATTTTACTTACAGCATTACAATATATATAGAACTTATTGTGAACATCTCTATCCTCCTCAATCGAAATCTCGATCACATTCGTAAGAATATCTACTGCCCCGGCAGCCTAGGGGTGGTTGGACCCCACGCAATTCTCATGTCAAGAGTTTTTGAGAACCTGGGTTTCAAGTTTCCAACGACCTTCTCTTCAGCATCGCTGTTCCAACCACCGTCATCTTGAATAATGGGGGAGTCCAGTCTCACCCTCATAGTTCGTAGTAACCTTCCCCAGTTGGAGTTGAACTCGCCACTGGAAGTGCATCAGTAATGATTGAAGAAAGAGTTGAGCACACGCAATCAGGAAGAGAGCAAGGGTTGAAACGAAACGAAACGAAAGAGATAGTTAAGCACTCACACAAACGTCCTTGACTTGGCCAATATTATCATATCCGCAACACTCGCAATATTCCTATGATACCTCTTGAAACAACTATCCTCCGTTCCATCACTAAACCCAGCCTCTCCATCACCATTCAAATGAAAGGAGCTTTCATCCGTGGGATTAAAATAGAATGACAATTCATGGCAGTCATTCCACAATACCGTTCGCTCATCAATCCGATTGGGCAAGTTGGCAATCTCCTCCTTCACTACGATCGGATCATCAGTGGCAACGTACACAACACGTTTGATCCTCTCCGTTACCTCCCCCAGTTCATTCATTGGGCATTCCACCTTCCTAAATTGATCCAAATAGTGAGCAAAGGGGACGTAGTTCGTGGGAAAATTCTCGGTGTCCGTATGACCGTGATACCTCCAATACCTCGCAACTTCATTCCGTGCCTCCTCGATCAATTTATCCCGACGTCGGACATGAATCGAATCATACACTGGATTCTTCGTCCCTATCGTTTGGAATAGATCAAATGACTTGATGAGCATTTCCACATCCCGAGCAATCCATGGCTGAAGTCGTAAAAATCCCGCCTTGATCATTAACCCCACTGCATAATCCCACATGGCCGCATTGGACAATGTGGAGAATATCCGGGCCTCAGTTAATGTAGCACCCAATTTGACGGCCCATCGCTCATTTGACATGAATTGTTTGCCGGATCGGAAGTATCGACGTAATGGTCCCCCAGCTGTGGCTATGACATTGACTGTCCGTCCATCGCTCTCCGTACATGTGATGGGAGCATTCATTGCAGTTGATTTGACAGACATACGAACCCAATCTTGGTAAGTGTACGTGTCGGCACAGGGAATGGGACATCCACCACTCAACCATGTTGGATGATCGATGAGTCTGGAGAATCCTCCTGGAAAGTTTTCTTTAATTTGCAAGCTGTCCGATGGTGATGATGAGGACGACGCTGCTGGTGATGTCATGTGAATTTCTTCGAATGCATCCACCGGACAACCAAATTGAGATCCACCTGCAAAGGTACTCACTTTATTGGGAGGCTCGAGTAATAAAACATTGCGGTTGAGATATGTCCCAATCAATGCGGACATGATGTAGGTGTTGATTTGACTACCATGGCCGTGGGAAGAGAATTTTTGAGGATCTGGCAAATAGAGGAACAGATTTTTGCATTTATCATCATCGGCGTTGGCGATGGCCTTTTGCTCAATGGATGGATCAATGTCATTCGCATCTTGGAGTGTAGAAAAATACTCGATGTCATTGAAGGATAATGAACTACGTAGGAAGAAGGAACTGGAGGGGTAGAAGGAGGAGAGGGAGCCCTGCAGATTCAATAATATGAACGGTGACATGGCCACACTGAGCAGGAGAGTGGCTGCGTAGGCCCTTGGGATGGGAGAGCGCTGCTTACTAGAGGACGGCATGGTTAGTTGGTGTTCCGCTCGCTGTTTATTCGTACTCATGGTATGTATTCGCTTGGCTGCGGCGCTGGTTTGCCGGCCATGGTGGAGTGGTGTTTGTTGTGGCTGGTGTTGGGGTCATCACAGGTCATCTCGCAGCGCTCTTGTTTAGTAATGGTGCTCAATTGTCAATAAGACGCCAAGTAAATGGTCATCGCGTAGGGCACCAAGGTTGTTCAAGTCATCTGGGACATTTACATAATTAATAATATCTCTTCAGCCAAATCACGGTGGCATCTCGAGTGGTGATGAGTTGCATCAGTTCCGCCAGATAATTGTCATCATAGACATGGTTGTATCTCCAACGGTTCTTGATGTCACTGACAGTGCATTGAAAACATTGGATTTGAGGCATAATGATCGTGGCGATGACATTTGCGTTGATGGTGCCCCATGTTGTTGGTGGAGCTATGCGTGAATTGGATGCGGAAACGGAAGAACTCCAACATTTTGGTGCGGCAGTCGGCGGGAGTTGGAGTGATAGCTTTGTTTTCAATTATATCCATGATCTCCTTGATGCGGTAGTCATCAACATTTTTGGGACAGCCTCGTGTGTCGTGAGTGACCAATTTGGCTGTCTCTTCACCAAAGATTGTTCCAAGAATGTTTGCCAACTGCTTCTTTGCTCCAATCAACATGTCTCTTTCAGTGTAGAGGGGACCCGGCGGAGTCGGATCAATGTATCTATGCGTCGTGATTCTTGCCCAAGAATGATAATAAGTAAAGCAATACAACTGTCCATCTCTGAGTAGATCAAGAGTCTGTTTCCAAATAGATACCAACGCTACCAAGCTCTTCCGTCCTCGCAGGATTTCTATCAAAAATTTGCAGGCACATCCTTACATACTACATAATGTACTCAACAGTTCTCTTCTTATACTCCTATGTACATCAAATCTCTGGCCGGTATCTACTTACTGGTTCTTGAATGGTGCTTCAACTTCACAGTTGCTCAGACATACTATAGTCGCAGCACCAGTATTGTCCGATGGTGTTACGCCGATTCTGTCGGACATACCTGTATCGGACAGTTTGCGTACAGGGTGGTGTATGTAGGCATAACATGTACTAGTACTGATAATTGGGGCCAAAGCTAGTGAGGGCAGATTGTCTTTCGCTTCCTGTACACATTTTAGACATGTTTATGAAATGATCCACCAATTAGACCGCTGAAAGTGTCTGCGTCTGTAATGTCTCTCTAGAGCGACTTGCAGCTTCGTCAATGCGGAAGACACCGCCTTTGTGCAAATTACTTACACTTACAGCAGCGGTGATTCCCAAGCATAATACATCAATTGCGTTGGAAAGAGAGTCGGCGGCACTTGGGAGTGTTGGATCAATGTAATTACTCGTTATGCAGTGTATTAGAAATGTTACGTCATGCAGTTATACTCATCACTTTGCCGCCTACTACGTATGTACCCATAGGTACTGGTAAGTAGGTGTTCACCCAATTTCACTCGGACAATAACTGTGATAGATTGGACAATTTGCAAACAGGACAATACTGGTGCTGCGACTGTAACCTCGAGCAAGGGCCCGGTACTCTACGTCTTCTCAAGCTCCCACTTTCACTTCACAGTAATGAAACTTACCGCCAAGATAAATCGACGGCTTCGTAATAGATGATTCCTTCAGCCTCCAATGTCGACCGATCTCATTGACTGCTTCACATTACCAGATGCTACATGCACGTCATTCCTGTACAACAAGGCTTCCTCCATGCACTCTGATCCGTCTCTCGCTGTGTAGCAGAACGAATCATACATCGACATCGGAGTTAGATTCAAATACTTACTCATTTCTAGCCACCTGCCTGCAACACGACTTCTGCAAATCGCTTGCCGGATACGATCCCGCTTTCCTTCCATTTCAACGCCAAATTCGAGACCGCACTCATTTATTTGAGGGCATTAAAACATGTATCTTGTTCCTGCGAGCACTTAAAGACATATCATCACAACGTAGGCGAATGCAATTCTAATACTCTCACAACGACTTACCCCATAAGCATAGATGGAAATTGTTGGTCCCTTCTTGGACCCACCAACTCTCTCCCCTGAAATATGGCCACTTATATATGTAAATGTATCCTGGCGTCACTCTATCCAAGTGAATTGACCGCCTGATCCCATTCTTCATCGCAAGTGCCAACAGTTCTTGTTACAAATCACTGCCATTGTCTCTATAGGCAAGGGAGATATGCAACTGACCGTGGAGCTTCAATAATACATCATGCATGTGAGGCCTGCATTTGTCCTATTCTTTTTGCCGTGGCTGCCCCACCGTATTGTTACGTGGTCCGACAAGCCATCCTGCGAACTATTCTTGAATGCAATGGTCCTCGCCTTCTCTCGCGTTTTGCAGGGAACACATAATCATGCAACCTCATCATCGATCGTCCTCGCCGTAACATACTCAGAATTCCCATGCATAGGTTGTTTACTTTTCAGATCCCTCTGTCGTTTCCACTGCTTCATAAGCGCAGTGCATTTGGCTAAGAATTTCCATTCTCCTATCGATCGACGAATCTTCTTCTGGTCATCCGTCTTGATATACTTCTTCTCTTTCGAGGGAAGAACACATCCACGACGACGATCTAAGACTCTCTCCAATCTCATAGGGCAATGTCCACTCATATCTTCTACCTTCTCGACGGATATTCCAGGCAATGATATGTGCTCCATACTTCTGTGTCATCACATCTGGATACTAACTGAACATAATAGATCATAGCGAGAAGGGCTGGATCGGTCTCGTAGACACAAGTTGTCTTACTCAATCCTTGTCAACATCGTGACGTAGCACCTTGCACCACTGACGTCCTTCCTCTCCTTGAGGGAGAAAGAAGCTACACAACATCAAGTAATCCGCAGATGACACACCACAAGTATGCTCCCCTGTCGCGTCACATAGTCAGCTTCATGGAGCGCAGTAGTAGTCCTCTCGAACCTCATCAACAAGCAATGCAACGCACATGGATCCTCGTGCCAGCTACTTCTATCATTTGGATCATCCAACCTATCTCATAGAGTTCTCTCTCGAGCCTCTTCCTCTATCATAGGAAGCGTCACTTCTCCAGGCAAGTCCATATTAATAGCGTCTCCTAACTTCCGTCGAAACCTAATAATTCATAAAAGCAAGTTGGTGATTCCTTTCAGCACACAAGAGCTGACAGCTCAAATTTCCTCTCAGCACACAGAGCTGAAACCTCAAATTTCCTCTCGGCATACCAAGCCGAAAGCTCGTGCGCGAGAGGTCAAACGCCTATGCGTCTTCTTGGAACGCCTATTCCATTCTGACAAAGTCCAGCGTGCCATAACATTACCATTGATCTTATTTCGCCCCAAACACCTACTCAACTTCTCTATCGACTGCGGATCCTTTCTGTCTTCCAAGCAAATCATCATACAGCGTTCCAACCCGCCAAAATTGCAGAGCTGTATCCTTCGTACATAGATCGAGATCGTCAAGACGGTGGCATCATATCATGAGGTTATGCTCTTTACCCTGTACTCAATACAACTGAGAAATTCGCTCTCTAACAATTCTGCGCAAGTTCCATTCATCAATGAGCCAATAAAGCGCCCCCAAAAGGTATGCCAATGAGTATCTCTCTCCGCTCCAGTAATCACAGAGTGGTACCTACTTCATAAGCACTGCCGAACCCCGAGGATCGTAGACGAAGTGTTTAGTACGCCAACCTCTTCTCAATTACCTCAAGAATTCAAATGCTTCTGATTGATGCCCTAGGTGAATGAAAGCAAACCCCTCTTTCGTAGACATAATCCTGTGCAGATGAGTACCTCAAGTGCTCCTCAAACGTTGTATCGGTGAAAACAGAATCCAAGAATCGCATCAACAGAATGTTCGATCGTTGGTGGGACATTATCAATGTCAATAGGGATGAGCCAGCTCCGTATTGTATCAGATGCGTTGATATTTGGTCGAGCATCCTCTGATGATATCCTTCAGACCACATCTTACTTAGGATCTCCTGTCTCAAACACACTGAAATTACTCGCTGCTCCAATGATAGCACCAATGTCATTTCACGATAGCTCATATATCCTGCGACTTGGGCCGCCGATATGCTACCAGTTGCTACTCACGCCGTATGTAGATGTAGCTAATACAAAACGTCAGCAAGTTACTCCTCCATGCGGCAACTTTCAATAGTGCTAACGCCGACTAAAGTGATCCTGCATAGACTGCCTCATGCATCCATACTCATTCCATTCTTCATCTACTACAACAAGATGTAGGATGTCACGCCGCCTCGGGAGTGCGTCATCCACGATCGGTCCATGAACATCAGAAAGCGACATCCTTTCTGACCACACACTCTAGAATGTATGGATTTACACAATGCCCAAATACCTTCGCCAATTCCTCGTATCTTATCGCAATAGCCCGATATTCTAAATTCGATGCATCAAAAATAGCGTTTATTGCTCTGCCATCGACATCAAACTCATCGGGGTCACTTAGGTTCATCGTGGCAACTAGTGTTGGGTGATGACTTGGACTGTGGGCCTGTATGTGTGCGCTCTCCGTAAAGAATGGATAGGGCTTTGAGTCCGGCTGATCCGTGTGCGAAGCAAACTTCTCTGCCGAACAGGCCATTTTCGATCATGCCTTCCTAATTGCAGGGTCTGCACCAGTGCAGCTAGCTCTTTTACATTGAATTTCGTGTCTGCCATGATGCCCTGGGCAATGATGCCTTTCTCTCTAGGCTAGCTAAGTAGGGCGGGCGAGATTTCCTAACTCTGAACGTACATCACACACTTCACATGTGCATTCAGAGCATGCAATGTTGGGGCACAGATTAAAGAGAGCTAACATTTTACTTACAGCATTACAATATATATAGAACTTATTGTGAACATCTCTATCCTCCTCAATCGAAATCTCGATCACATTCGTAAGAATATCTACTGCCCCGGCAGCCTAGGGGTGGTTGGACCCCACGCAATTCTCATGTCAAGAGTTTTTGAGAACCTGGGTTTCAAGTTTCCAACGACCTTCTCTTCAGCATCGCTGTTCCAACCACCGTCATCTTGAATAATGGGGGAGTCCAGTCTCACCCTCATAGTTCGTAGTAACCTTCCCCAGTTGGAGTTGAACTCGCCACTGGAAGTGCATCAGTAATGATTGAAGAAAGAGTTGAGCACACGCAATCAGGAAGAGAGCAAGGGTTGAAACGAAACGAAACGAAAGAGATAGTTAAGCACTCACACAAACGTCCTTGACTTGGCCAATATTATCGTATCCGCAACACTCGCAATATTCCTATGATACCTCTTGAAACAACTATCCTCCGTTCCATCACTAAACCCAGCCTCTCCATCACCATTCAAATGAAAGGAGCTTTCATCCGTAGGATTAAAATAGAATGACAATTCATGGCAGTCATTCCACAATACCGTACGCTCATCAATCCGATTGGGCAAGTTGGCAATCTCCTCCTTCACTACGATCGGATCATCAGTGGCAACGTACACAACACGTTTGATCCTCTCCGTTACCTCCCCCAGTTCATTCATTGGGCATTCCACCTTCCTAAATTGATCCAAATAGTGAGCAAAGGGGACGTAGTTCGTAGGCAAATTCTCCGTATCCGTATGACCGTGATACCTCCAATACTTCTCAACTTCATCCCGTGCCTCCTCGATCAATTTATCCCCACGTCGGACATGAATCGAATCATACACTGGATTCTTCGTCCCTATCGTTTGGAATAGATCAAATGACTTGATGAGCATTTCCACATCCCGAGCAATCCATGGCTGAAGTCGTAAAAATCCCGCCTTGATCATTAACCCCACTGCATAATCCCACATGGCCGCATTGGACAATGTGGAGAATATCCGGGCCTCAGTTAATGTAGCACCCAATTTGACGGCCCATCGCTCATTTGACATGAAGTGATTGCTCTTTGATTTGGATCGGAAGTATCGACGTAATGGTCCCCCAGCTGTGGCTATGACATTGACTGTCCGTCCATCGCTCTCCGCACATGTGATGGGGGCATTCATTGCAGTTGGTTTGATAGACATACGAACCCAATCTTGGTAAGTGTACGTGTCGGCACAGGGAATGGGACATCCACCACTCAACCATGTTGGATGATCGATGAGTCTGGAGAATCCTCCTGGAAAGTTTTCTTTAATTTGCCAGCTGTCCGTTGATGATGAGGACGCAGCTGCTGGGGATGTCATGTGAATTTCTTCAAATGCATCCACCGGACAACCAAATTGAGATCCACCTGCAAAGGTACTCACTTTATTGGGAGGCTCGAGTAATAAAACATTGCGGTTGAGATATGTCCCAATCAATGTGGCCATGATGTAGGTGTTGATTTGACTACCATGGCCGTGGGTAGAGAAGTGTTGAGGATCTGGCAAATAGAGGAACAGATTTTTGCATTTATCATCATCAGCGTTGGCGATGGCCTTTTGCTCAATGGATGGATCAATGTCATTCGCATCTTGGAGTGTAGAAAAATACTCGATGTCATTGAAGGATAATGAACGACGTAGGAAGAAGGAACTGGAGGGGTAGAAGGAGGAGAGGGAGCCCTGCAGATTCAATATGAACGGTGACATGGCCACACCGAGCAGGAGAGTGGCTGCGTAGGCCCTTGGGATGGAAGAGCGCTGCGTACTAGAGGACGGCATGGTTAGTTGGTGTTCCGCTCGCTGTTTATTCAGTACTCATGGATGTATTAGGTTGGCTGCGGCCTGCAGTTTGCCGGCCATGGTGGAGGTGGTGTGGTGTGTGGTGTTGTTTATTTTGGGGGTCATTTTCGGGTCATGATAGTCATTATGGTTTAGACGGTATTCACAAGTCATTTGTGACTCAGACAGAAGAAGAGAAAGCAGTGCCGCACACAAACACGACTTAATTTAAGTTCTTTTGCTTGGAGGCGGTCGGCCCTGGCGTCTGCATCAAGATGTGTGTCTGTGCCAGCTGGTGTGAGTGGGAGAGCGCCATCGTCTTGGTATGTTGTGAGGAAGTCAAGAGGAGGCAACACAAACCCTTTCATGGATCCCTGCTTTCATGTTTTGCCTCTTGCCTTGCTTGGTAGCTCTTGAACTGCGCACTTACTACTACTTGACTCTATAGCTAATAATTTGCGCTATCAACATTATAACATAACATGTTGTATCATGGCCGACGGCACCATTGATTGTTGAGGCGGGATGCTTCGATGCTTGATGCCATGACGAGTCGACAACATCAAAAGAAAAAACAGTGACTACATAAGTAACTGCCGCAGCATGTGAGAGGTGAGAGCACAATCGTCTTGATACGTTGTCAGGAAGTCAAGAGGAGGCAACACAAACTTTATAATATTTGCAAAAGACTCTTTCATTTCTACTAGATCACTTCTTCGTCTTCTTTTTATCTTGCCTCGCCACACATCGTATATCCAGTGACAATTTATTCGCTAGCCTCTCCAACACAAACTCTTGATCAGCCGTAATCAATGACATGACTTTTCCTTTGCTTCCCAATCGTCCTGCCCGTCCTCCTCTGTGGACATAAGTGTCTCCTTCATTATCATTTGGCAAATCAAAGTTGATAACGACTGAAATATTTGGAATGTCAATACCACGAGCTGTTAGGTCTGTCGACAATAAGATTCTCAGCTTGTCATCAACAACTACTCCATCACCACCATTGCTTGTAACTCTACTGTCATAAGTTCTTGCAACACCTGTCCTATCATCAGGTCCACGAAATCCCTCCATCGCCGCGGCACGTGTTCCCAACGAATCTTCCATCCTCAAGACAGAAATGACAGAGTCATACCCCTCCTCTTGTTTGTGTGTATACCCTTCTTTCCAAACTACTCCATTGAAATCCTTGGCGAGTATATCCCCCAACATATCCAATGGTCTACGTGGATCACAAAAGATTAATATCTTGGTTGGTCCACTTTCCTCATCATGAGAGGCTGCTTTCAACTCTTTCTTCATCCAGCGACGTAATCCACCCACCTTGGTAGATTTATCTCGACACACGACATAGACATGCTTCAAAGTGGGAGGGACCAATTCCCCCGGACTAACATTGACACGAAGAGGTTCCCTCAATGTCCATCCATTCTGTACACATTGTCGCATGAAATGATTATGTTGCGGAATAGTCGCTGATGCGAATATGGTTTGTCGGTACTTGTCAGCATAATTCATTCCAGCATTATTACCATTGCTGCCATTACTAACACCACCACCACCACCACCACCACTCTCATCCAACGTTGATACTCGCACAGTACGTCCATCACTCAACTCCATATTCGTCGCCACCCGTTCCACCTCTTGATATGTCGGACTCAAATGCCGCGATAACAACTCGTGCAATGTCCCTCCCACGCCAGTTGAAGAGGCAACAAAGCCACCCTTGCCCAAACAAGCATCGACTTCATCGACAACTACCATTTTGACCGAGTTGATACGTACTCCACCACGGGTGACCATTTGGGTGACTTCGTCGGGAGTCCCGATGATGATGTGGGGTGGTTCGGCCCATGCCCAGGCACGTTGGCGTGTGTTGGATGAACCTTGGAGGAGAGGCATGATCATTATTTTTCGTTTGTTGATTGCTGCTGCTGAGGTTGTAGAAGTGGATGATGTGTCACTGTTTGATTGAGTTGATACGTCTTCGTCCATCCCTTCATGATCATCGTCAAGCAGTGAATCATCATTCTCAGATGATGACGTAACCACCACACTCCCCGCGCATAACCTCCTCGCCACCCTCACAACCTGCAATCCCAACTCCCTCGTCGGCACAACAACAATCGCCTGAACAGCCGATCGCGACACATCAATTCGTGATAGCAATGGTAGCAAGTAGGCAAGTGTTTTTCCCGACCCCGTTTGAGCGTGGAGTATGACATCATCTTGGTTGGAAGTTAGGAGTGTATCGAGTGCTCTTTGTTGGAGCAGTGTGGGGTGGAGGAAGCCTAGTTGGGCGGCACGGTTGAGTAGCCAGTCGGGTAGATGGCGCTGTGAAGATGAGGATGATGATGATGGCTCCTCGACGTCATCATCGGCGTGCGTGTTTTTTATGGAGGATGCGGAATATAAATCTGTAAATGTTTCTGCAACTAAATTTCCATCACCCCATGTTTCATAAGAGGAGGAGGGAGATGATGATGATGATGATGATGTGTATGATTTGAGAAGTGTGGAGGAACAAATGTCGGAATGATGATGTTGATGTGTACGTGATGTTCTTGATGGTAGGATGTGCAGCCAAGCTGAGGCGATAATAATATTGCTGCATGCTATTATTATTGTTGCACCGAATGATACCAAGACGATGGGCTTCTTCTTCTTGCACATCATCGTCGTTTCTTTTCCTCTCTTGTTCATGTTTCACCACCACGTCCGCCAAAGAGAGCCGCGTAGGAAGTAGGAAGTGCAGTTAGCATCGTGGATGGAGGGTGTGCGTGGGCTGTGGATGTGCAGCTCTCCCGCAAAGCTACCTATGAGTTCCTCTGTACATACTTCTTTCCTTCTTTTGTAGCTTTGTGGGTCTTATTAATAGGAGTAGATAGGTTTTAGCTCCCAAATGGAGCAAAAATTGCATTACAGTTATTCCATCCAAGATCCAAGGGATTCAATCTGATTCAATCATCATCGCTCTCTGCAGCAATGACGATACCACTGCCAAAGAGAAGGCTTAAAACAGCAGCTAGAGTGTTATCTTTCATCTGGACTGTGTCCCATTTCTTTTATACTCAAGAACACAACACATTATTGAAGAGTGATCAACAGCAACAACTGTGGCTCCCACCATCACAGCCACAGTTCCAGCCAACGGCATTTCACAAACACATTCGGCTACGCCAATCCAATTATGCCCACCACAATAATCTCACCCATTCGTCAAAATCGACATTTGGAGCAGGAAAAAACAGTAATGTCCGAATAAGTTTTCAATTGCATGATCGCAACGTAGTACCATTAAACCTCACGTTCCACCACCCAGGTTCTTCGTGCCCTCTGGGGATGATTTTTGAAAAAAAAGGGGAAGAACGATATCCTACTGAACAAATTCGAACTTGGTTACCTCCATCATTGTCCAGCTTAACTCAAAGCAATGATCACCCAAGAGGGGGTCGCGTATTGGACTTTACAGCAACCATTTCCACAAATTTGAAGATTCTACAAATTGGTCATTCTGTTTTGGTACAGCTCGCGCATACATTTGATGAAATGGTAGGGTGTCGAAATGATGTCACTTCCGGTGATGGAATGGGGTTTTGCCGTCCTCGTGTTGTGCAGTGGAATGCATGGGCTGATCATGAAGGTCGTAGTATTTATCGCCCACGATTGGTGGAGGTGTTTCGGCAATGTGGAGGTGAGTTGATTTAGGCCGAATTATTCTCTTAGTTGCCATTTTTGTTTGCTAAATTTTATGACCACTTCATTTTTCCACCTTTGGTACTATGATGCACAGGATGACTGGATTATTATCGAAATCAAAGGAAGGGAAGAGACCTGCTAATTTTCGTGGGGGTGGTTGGAGCAAGAGGGATGTGAATGATTTATTGCATCATCATACTCCTTTATACGAGGGCAATAGAAGTAATAGTGAGGAGGCAGAAGATATGACTCCTAACACTGTACAAAAATTTGATGTGGTTGTCTTCTGTGTCATGTATGGATGGATGCACACGTGAGTTGCCAATATTGCTATGTATGTGCTCTGTGCTCATCAATTGGGGAGATAATGCTGACATCCTTCCTTCTTGTTTCTCTCCCATGAAGTGACGAAATCACTTATGATCGCTTGGTTGAAGCAGTGGAGTTATCACATGAATTACTGGGAGCAGAAACTGTTGTCCTTATGACAATACCATTCAACAATAATGTAAAAACTGTTGAAGATATGAATGCAGTGAATCGTGTTAATACTAAAATCCGAGGCATTGCACAAGGGTGGTTCTTGAGAAACAGCACAGGTGTAAAGCATGTGCTTGTTCAAGAGTATGGAACCTATCACAACCACATTTTTTGGAGCAATGCCAAGCACATTGGGTACAATGTATCGGATCCACTCACAATGACAAATGAAATGTTTGATATGGAGGGCCCAACTTTCCTCTACGACAGGCTGCAGGCGAAAAGTGATTGGAATCCTAGTATTGCACAAGTCTGCTCTGATCAGGACGAGTTGTTTTGGAGAACGGGAAAAGTCAAATGCAACAGGAATTGCTTGATCATTGATGGGACGCACATTTGTCCAGAGTACTTGTCAACACGTCATGGAGTAGCTGTTGCATGTTTGATTGGGTGTGTCTATAACCGAAAATCCGATGCTGATAATCAAATACGCGATGAAATCTATCTTCGAGCATGCGAACGAGAGTGTAATGAGCAGTTTATGACGGTGATGCCTGTGGATGAGTCTTGGATTAATTCAAATATTGAGCTTGCATCGTTTGCTCACTAAGTTGGTTGAGAAGTTAGAGGTTTTGATGATGTGACGTGACTAGAGTGCTGCCTCTAGATCTTGTTGTTTCACGGCATTTTAACATCATAGCTCTAATCTCATAATTCGATTTTATCCACACTGCTGAATTGTCAATCAATTCCAAGTTCATCTTCTTCGCCTCAGTCTCAGCCTCTTCGTGGGGCAGTCGTCGCTTTTCGTATTCTACACCAACACAGTAACAGCTTTTATCATCCTCCTCCAATGAGAAGACATCCTCGCCTCAGGCGATGCCGATGGCACTTTGATGTCGAACAAGCCACTCATTCTGGTGGCGGAATTCTTTAGCGACAAACTCTAGACAACTAACCAATCTCAGCCAAAGGTAAATAAATAGGGTATGTCACAAAGAGTGTGCCAACAGCATATATAGCATGCAATGGCTGTAGTCACCGACATCAAGGGGCAAACTGAAGCAAAGAGAATGCTATGGTACTTCCTGCTAATCTGTCCACTTTTACATGTTGAATGCAATAAGCATCTCATTTGGTTAGAAGTAGAGCATCAATCGGCATTGGCAGGGATACCTAAACGTAGTCGAAATGAAGATTTGTGGTGCATGTTGCAAAAAGCTATCAAGGGATGACTTCAGCAAGAAGCAATGGCAGCAACAGGAATACCAGCGTCGTTGCAAGGGATGTATCTCCACAAATAAACCCTTACAATTGGATCGCCCATCTTGCTGGATCTGGCAAGAGGCGAAGGTCCCGATGATGCTGGTTTGCCTCTCCAAAGACGAAGACGAAGAGAGTGGTCGTGTTCCTGCCGACGTAGCTCTGGGTATTGCCATTTGCAATGTGTGTCACGTTCGCAGGCATTCTCATCTTATCAACTCTTAGATTATATTGCGGCTAAAGATGAAGACAAGTACATTATGAGAGGGCCTCTCAAAGGATTTATCCTGGACGTCGTGTTCATAAAGTAGAAACAATCAAGGTGAAGAAATCATCTTCTGGCCTTGATGGTGAGTTGAGTCATTTAAATCGTAAACCTGTGGACTTTCTTGGAATTAGCACCTTCCCTTCAATAGAGAGAAACATTGACCTTGACGGAGAAAGAGTAGGAGATTCAGTATTGGCGGAGAAAGAGCAGGAGATTCAGTACGTCTGAAGATGAAATCGCACCAGATCAAATGACTGCTATATGAGTAGAGGGAAAGAGATAGCTAAACTTTAACAAAACGGCTCTCTGCTATGAAGATGCAGGAGGCAGGAGAGATGGATCACGTCGCGAATCCGGGCTCCCAAATTCCAATTTCCGCCATTACTTTAGCCTTTACCAATCATCATTCTTCCTGCATCCAACAGCTCAATTAAACACTCGACCATCGTCACGAGTTACTTCCATCAATACTCCAGCGTCCTGAATTGAACTTCCGTCTGTCAGGGCTGAATGCAAGTCCCACAGTCTCATCACCTGCATATCTTCCACCCGGTATAGCTCGTATCATCGTGTAATACTTGCCTTCACTATCTCTAACATGCACTCCAGGTGCATCACCACCGTCTTCTGTGAAGTAGATAAATTTGCACTTGTCCATGTCATTTCCAATAATCTGATCTGGCTGAGAGTTGAATGAACCTTGACCAACCCAGCTTGATCCTGTGTGCTCTGAAGTGTATGTTTTGTCTGTTAGGTTCAGGATGTAAAGTCTCCTCGTTACTTTGGATACAAAGTAAAGAGTTGAATTGTGGTAGGCTATCCCCTCAGAGTTTGGATAATAATTCTTAGCTGATTTTTGTCCAGAGCTCAGACTAGTAGTCCACTGGAATTTGTTTTCGTCAAGAAATTGAAGGTAAGTCGTTTGTCCTCCTACATGTAGGGCATCCCAGCCACTGCCATCTGCCTCAAAGCGACGAAGCTCCCCACTACTATTATCTTCAGTTGTGAAAAAGATTGGCTTGTTTGGGTTTGTATTGTCTACTGCGACCGACTCATAGTTACCTCCGCTTGGGCCACCTAACAAAGTTGCTCTTGGTGAGTAGTGATTCGGTTTGTTTGGGTCAGGCTCGACTTGCCAACACTGACCTCTATCATGTTCCTCACACGAGATCCACGTATTCCAAGGGCTTAGCCCACCTTAAATCGTGAAACAAGAAAGGAAGAGATGAGCGGATTAGGTATGGCAAACATTTTACATAGGCGTAGGCCACAGAAAATATCTCTGCTTCAACCCCCTTACCTCCACAGTTCCACGTTGTTCCACTCAAGAGAGTCTTGTAACTCGTAATCTCTCCATCTTCGCTAAAATAGAGTGCGTGAACTCCTGCTTTTCCATCATAATCTTCACTGTTAGACACATACGCATACCCACCGCCAGTAAGTGGCGTGACACCAGCTCCATCCATTTTTATGTGATAAGCACGGCTGGATTGACCACCATTCGCCAAATTGACCCTTGATCCAGCTCGAGCGATGAGTTTGGCAGTCAACCCGTCGCTAATCTGAATGTCAAGATTTGGATCAGTAACAAGTGATTCTCCGTAGCTGAGGAGAACAAAAGGTGAATTTGTTGGAGATAATGTTCGTGCTCGTGTTGGGCGTGGTGTCGAAGGAGAGATCGAAGGCGAAGATGTGGATGAATCAGGCGAAGCTGCTGTAGGTGTAGGTCCAGAAGTTTCTGTACGAGTAGTTGCCGCAACTGTGAACGCAATATCATCATTATCATCAAATGGTCCAACACCGCAAACGCCGGTATTGCTTGTCATATGATTGTCAATGTGTCGAATACTAACACGCACTGCATGATTTGTTTCCCCCCACCTGTACATTGAATCCGCTCGATAAAGTTCCAGTTAGAATTGGCGCCTCCATTGCTCACGTAGTAAAAATACACATAGTCTTTTGCAAAACCCTCCGGCCAGCAATTCACAAATGCAGTGATGCGTGCACGCTCATTTTCCATCATATATCCTCCCGATTCAGAGCTGACAACAATTCGATCGACAGATTCATCATCTGGTCCACCACTCGTGCTGTCAACGCAGGTCCCGCCCAATGTGTTTGGAAAATTGGGCTCCGGATGAATATTTCCACGGCCGCTGACAAGATTCCCAGTATCACATGATGAACCTTCGGTGCTACATTTTGGAATCCGTAGCGCTTCATTATAGGATGCCATGACATTGCTTGAGCGGAATCTGTCAGTGTCGGCTCTGAGGGCTCGTTGACGTGGTCGATCTGAAGCGTCCTCCACAACAGGAGCAGGAGAACTATGAAGCGGAAGCGCTAGAGCTAAAGCTGAAGCTAATTTAAAGCTTGGGATGTACATCTTATCCTTATCTCCTTGTATGAAGTCTATCAGTCACTCAATGCAATGATCTTTCTGTGAGTTGTGCTACTGCTACCTCTTGGCGTTGATATGTTGTGAAAACACTGTTGCACTTAGCGCTCTGAGAGAGAGCAAAAAAAATGATGCCGACAAATGATCGATGTCGATGTCCATGATAGTTGCGCGCCGTAATCATAGCGCATTTTCTCGATATATGTAATGAAATGGCGCGAGGTTTATGTATCGAATTCCTACGGACGTAAGTCCCCTTTTCTCTCACAATTGAGAAAGAGATACCTTACGTCCGTAGGAATCACTTACATCAACCTCGCGCTATTTGATTATCGAGAAAATGCGCTATATCCTTGACACCTTCCGAATTCGGAAGGTTTCAGAATAGTGGGATATTGCTCCAGAAACGCACCTAACCCCCTCATGACTGGCCGTTAGTTTGGTGCATTTTGGCCATATACTCGCTGCGTAGTGGTAGTGCCATTTTCTATTTTTTTGCATAACCATCCGGATCCGGCCAGCAATTCACAAATGCAGTGATGCGTGCACGCTCATTTTCCATTTCCATCATATATCCTCCCGATTCAGAGCTGACAACAATCCGCATCCGCTCAACAAATTCATCATATGGTCCACCTCCTCTGCCGTCACTGCAGTTTCCCAATGTGTTTGGAAAATTGGGCTCCGGATGAATATTTCCACGGCCACTGACAAGATTTCCTGTATCACATGATGAACCTTCGGAGCTACATTTTGGAATACGTAGCGCTTCATTATAGGATGCCATGACATTGCTTGCGTGAAATCCGTCAGTGTTGGCTCTGAGGGCTCGTTGATGTGGTCGATCTGAAGCGTCCTCCACAACAGGAGCTGGAGAACTATTCAGCGGCAGGAAGCGGAAGGGAAGTGCGAAAGCTACAGCTAAGATTAAGCCTGGGATGTACATCTTGTCTCCTTGCATGAAGTCTATCAGCCATTCAATTATCTTTCTGTCTGCGCTTCCTGTTCGTGTTGATATTGTGAAACAAGCAAAAAAATGATGCAATGGTAGCCAGGTACAGCCATGATCAGTTGCCAGCTAGTAGCCCTCAATTCTGAGTTCAAAACACTTAAAAATTATATTACTAATTCCAATGTTTAAAAGAGAATCATTGGTATTCATCAAAAGACGTTCTCCAACTCACAAGACTCTTTGAAAGCTTCTGAAGCGAAGTGGCAGTAAGTAGGCAGTAGAGGGGAGAAAATAATTTAAGAAATCGACTTTTTAAGAAAACAGGTTGATCTAGCTCTACTCTCTAGAGCTGACTGGAATTTTATTTTGGGCATTTTTTTCGTCCTGTTTCCTTCGTCGATTTTGGGGGCGAAAAAGAAGGAGAAAAGAAGGAGGAAAGTTCGCGTGCTCTGGATGGCTCTGGGTAGCAGCTGCATCACAGCTGCTACTTAGAGGATGCAGACTACTACTCTTATTGTTATTCTTCTTCGATAAATATTATTTCATTATCTAATTGAAGTCTAGCCACCCTGCTACGAGATTGGCTTCTCTATACACGATAGACGAGTAACGTTGAACCTCGTGACTTGAAGTGACCGTATTTACACCCCTCCGTGCGTGACCGTATTTGCACCACCACCGTGACCGTATATTTGTAAGAAACAGCACAAAAACGTTGCCGAATTTTGAGGGAATAGCGTGTCCCAGCACCACTTTCCCACCCCCAAATTCCCACTTTCCCACCCCAGAATCCACCCCAGAATCCCACGCCGACATGGGATTCTGAAAATCAGAATCCTACGTCCATCCCAGAATCCCACGTAGACGTAGGATTCTACTTTCCCACTTTCCCACCTCAGAATCCCACGCATTTTTTGATTTTTTGCGGAGAGTATCGCGCAGGCCCTCGGAAAGTGGGAACCAACACAGAAGCAAATTTTGACGGCTAGGATTCCTACTTTCCCACCACCTTTCCGAGGTGGGAATCCTACGTGGGAAAGTATGAATCCTAGCCACTGCTGGGACACGCTAAAATAAGGGGTGCAATTCAAGCAGATCAAAGAGCAAAACGCAGTGATGCAAGCAGATCAAAGAGCAAAATGCAGTGATGCAAGCCTGTTGAAAGGTTTAGAACACACGTTAATACCATTGTAGGACCTCTGCAACACCTTTTGCAATGTATTTTCTACAGTATCGCTACGATTCACATTCTCTGGGATTCCACCATTCCTGGTCTCACCTCGTCTCAACTCATCCTCCCTCCTCCAACCACGATTGCCCATGATACTATAATTTTCTAAATGGTTGTTTGCACGTAGTTTGGCAGTGTTGAGTGGAGTGAAAAGTTCTTTGCCGCTGGTGATGTGAGTGTGAGGGTTGGTCGACAGCATCACAAGCACAAGGGAAAATTAAATTGATGATTTATTGTCCAATATTCAACTTCAACGGCTCCCTTGATTCAAACTCAACACCCCCCACGTCGGAAAATACTTACTACCTACCCAACCAGCCCAGCAACCATACTCATTCCCGAGATAGACTCTTCTGCCGGCGGAAGCGCGCCGACTGAGATGAAAAATGAACAGTGGAAACAGATTCCTTCTCGTGTTTGACCAAATCTTAATATTGAGAACTAATTTTTAAGAACCCCTCAAGTCTGCGTAGGAATAAGTATGGCCTTGGCCTTCGGCTGTCTTGTGGGTTTTCTGGTTTCTATCTGTCTTCTCTTCGCGTCTTGTCGGTCGAGAGAGAGCTTTCGTCTCACTCTTGTTTAGTGACTCTTTCAAGAGTGGCACTCCCCGCTACGGCACTGTTTGTTCGTCCCTCGTGTTGATGAATGCTTTTGCCAACTAACGTAGATAACCGGTTATCTACATTAGTTGGCAAAAGCATTCATCAACATAATGAAAGTCGCTAGCGCCGAGATGACTGTCGTGCAGTCCAGAACCTCGTGTTCGCTGAGCGTATGCTTCTAAGCATTACAAGCCTGACTGCACTATCAAGTGACAGTCATCTCTAGCCGATTATCTCCATTAGATGGAGCATTCTAATGTTGCCCCTGGTGTTCAATATTATCACCATCCCCCCATCAGACCACAGGCTACTGGCTGGCTACTGATGGCTCTTACTACTCTGGCTCTTACGTGCGCGGAGGTAGAGTACCTGACTCGGGGCTCGAACTAGCGACTTTCATTATGTTGATGAATGCTTTTGCCAACTAACGTAGATAACCGTGTTGATGAATGCTTTTGCCAACTAACGTAGATAACCGGTTATCTACGTTAGTTGGCAAAAGCATTCATCAACATAAAATGAAAGTCGCTAGTTCGAGCCCCGAGTCAGGTACTCTACCTACGTGCGGTTATCTACGTTTGTTGGCAAAAGCATTCATCAACATAATGAAAGTCGCTAGTTCGAGCCCCGAGTCAGGTACTCTACCTCCGCGCACGTAAGAGCCAGAGTAGTAAGAGCCATCAGTAGCCAGCCAGTAGCCTGTGGTCTGATGGGGGGATGGTGATAATATTGAACACCAGGGGCAACATTAGAATGCTCCATCTAATGTAGATAATCGGCTAGAGATGACTGTCACTTGATAGTGCAGTCAGGCTTGTAATGCGTAGGCTATATTACGCTATGCGAACACGAGGTTCTGGACTGCACTGACAGTCATCTCGGCGCTAGCGACTTTCATTATGTTGATGAATGCTTTTGCCAACTAACGTAGATAACCGGTTATCTACGTTAGTTGGCAAAAGCATTCATCAACACCTCGTTCCTCGTTGGTATGCATAGCGAACTCTCTTTAGAGCTCTATTGGTTCTAAGGACAAAATGATAAAGCGAGGCGGTGAGCGGCCGCGATTCTCTACCTCTCAGCCGCAGCCGGTTGATTTGGTTGCAAATGATAACGATGGCAACGAAAGCGTCGACAGTTTAGAAGTTTGTCTCCAAAGAAGAAACTATGCATCCGAAGATCGTGATACATTTGAAAAGATGCAAAAAGCACTGCGAGGTGTCGAAGAAGCCCTCAGTACAAACACAATTAATCGGCGTAGGTCATCATCGGATGATAGCATGAGGAGCGATGTTGGCAAATTTATGGATATGCCATCCAATCCGGATCCAGTTACAAGATATTCTGTTGGTGAAAACAAACATGCAGGGGGCGGTGCTGATCACTTGGCAACGGCGAAGATTCATGCACTCTCATCGGGGATCGAAGCCGGAGATAAATTAACAGGTACCTCTATGCAGGATAATCCATCACGCTTCGATGATGATGATTATTTTGCCAATATGGTTGCCGACATTAAGCGGAGACGACGCACGAAGGAAATGCAAAAATCATATTGGCAAAGATCTGATTTGAAGGATAGAGAAGAAGTGGACGGTAAGGGCACTACTTTGCACATTGACGACGGAATGGACAACAGCACTTTGTCGGGTACTTGCTACAGTGACGGGGAAGGGGAAGACTGTACACTAGGCGAGTTGTGTGGGTTATTTGAGAGGCAACAAAAAATCTGCCTAGGAAATGTAAGAGATGAAATAAGCAAACATGGCACTAGGAAACGAAGGTCTTACAACAAGAAGAACGGACGGAAACTTTCGACACGGAGGGAGGGGAGCACTAGTGAAGATGTGACACTGGAGGGCACGGTGTTGAGTGGATTCACTCGTGAAGATGTGACACTGGAGGGCACGGTATTAAGTGGATTCACTCGTGAAGATGTGACATTGGGGGACACGGTGTTAAGTGGGTACACTCGTGAAGATTCAACATTGGCAGGAACGCTCTTGAGTGAATCCTCCAGAGGGGAGACAATAATGAGTGGTTCTACTGAATATGAAATGGCTGCGCTGGAGAGGCCTCCTCTTCTTGCAGAGCCGAATTACTTGGTGGAAGATGATCATGGAAGAGAAGATGAATCAGCAAGCAACAAAGCTTTTTACTTGATACATAATATTTGTTCTGCTCCATGGTTTCGAAGCAATGATAATAAACAATCTTCTCAGGGCGAGGACGCTAAGGCAATCGAGGGGGAAACCAACGCGAAAGAATCAGATGTGGTAAAGGAACGCTTGGACAGAACAAGAAGCAAACAGAGTGAGGTGGCAGCTGTAGACGATTTGAAGAAGAGTGAATCTTGGAACAAGAGCATGACGGGCACTGCTTTAGTAAGAACACCTACCCAGAGTGAGCTCAAGGCAATGTACAAAAAGGAAAACAGGTTGACAGACGGAAAGAAACCTCATCTGCCGATCAAGGACAAAGAGTTGGACAACCAACAGCGAAATGAATTAAATAGGATTGGGTGCGACGAGTCAGCGAAACCAGCGACTGATCGAAAGAAGAAATCCTTGCGTCACAAACTGTTTTCATTCAGGAGAATGAAGACAGGACGACTAAAAGTTACTGCGCCGTCAATGGATGCCAGTGCTACGCCAGTAAGTCCGGCCCGAACTGTAGCTACAGGTACCAGTGACGCTAGCACCGAATCTAAATCTCGCGACGAAGATGACGATGTATGCACGAGCTATGCAGCACTCGCAATGACTCGAACGAAGAGCAAGATATTAATTTCAATATAGTTAGCACTGCTTGACTTACTACTAAAATTGCCTTTGGGTAAGTACTTCCATAAAATTGACCAATGAAGGCTATCAGTTGATTGGACCCGTTTTTTCCGTTTTAGTTAGATCCACATCCTGAATATCAAAGCATCATCTTCATAATTATAGGCCACCATAGTGAAAATCTGAACTACCGTTGAACCGGTTGTTAGTGCGAGAACTACAGGGAGTCGACTGTTGCTTGCCATTCTTGGTGTTAAGGGACTGTGCATGTTGTATTGGATACATTATTAGGGGTGTAGTCAGCTTGAGCAATGGGCTCTCTGGAGTTCATTCCACATGTTGTCAAAATCTGACTGGGAAAGTGAGATTTTGATTTTGGGTTTGGAGGGGGGAGTGGGTAGGCGTATCGGGATAGCGGGTGCGTGGGCGTTTGACAGGAGGCTTGACGGGAGATTTTGGGTGATTTTGTGTCGATATTCGGGGATTTTGCCCGCAATTTAGCTCATTTTCACATGATTTTTTGCAGTTGTGGGCCCCACGTGGGCAACGCCCACAAGAGGGTATGAAAAGCGCCCACTATCCCGATACGCCTAGGAGTGGGAGTGGAAAGCGATCACCCTACAACATAAGGTCTTCTGTCATATCTGGGAGTCCTCTTCAGAGGGACTCTGCAGATTGTGCTGAGTCCTCCAAGTGACTCAGACAGGTGTCTGAAGATCCTATGTAGGGTGGAAAGCGATGCTGCAGGACGGGTGACATCCGTAGAACTTCTACGTAGGAATTCTCACATAACCCTCGTACCTTTTTTGACCGCCGAAGCACCTTTTTGAACGGCACCCGGGTGCCAAACATGAAATGCCGCCCGCCGATCGTGATTTTGCTTTGGTACCCGGGTGCCATTTCTCCGGGCACGCAACACACACGATGATCAGCAACATACTGGTACATCCCTACCTAGCTGGAAATCTAATACTCCACCCTGGTACCAAATCCCGCCGCCGGAGGCTTTGAAAAAAAGTACCCAGGTGCCATATTTCCGGTCACAACTAGCGCTTGTTAGTGACCGCCTGCCGGAGCAATATCTGAAAAAAGCACCCGGGTGCCATGCCCTCTGGGCAACTGATGTCACCCGTCCTGATGCTTGCTACGATATAGGTACTTGGACACTAGTATCATAAAACCACACTAGTGCATGTGGAGTTGTGACCAGCCGAGTGCGTGGAGAGTGCGGTGTGAAATACAGGTAAATGACCACACTGTTGCATGCCTCGCTGCGGCAGTGTCGATGTCATACCATGACTTTGGTCACAGCACCCTCCACATGAGTGTGGTCACACACGCGACGAGCAGGTGTGAAGCGATGTACAGCAAGGAGTGTGTGGTCTAAAATTGCTTTACACACGACCACGAATTCTTTGGAGCAACAATAATTTGTGTAAAAGTATGAAAAAAAAATATTTTTTGACTCAACAGCTGTCGAAAGAGTCACCCCGCCTCTAAGCAGATCCCTACTTTCCCACGTAGGATTCCCACTGTTGAGTTGAAAAACTTTCAAGTCGATCTATGTTAATGTTACTGTTATCAAGCTGTTATCGAAGCTTGAATGATCGGCCCTCGGGGCCCCCGTTCATGGAGTGCAGAGCAGCGTAATAGGGGGCCGCAGGTGCCCTTCTATTACAGGTGGGAAAATTCATTATTTTTCACCCCCATTATTCTACAGAGTTATAGGTAGGAATCAGTACATGTGTTTTTTAGTGAGAAGGTTTACTTTAGGGACACGTAGAGTCCTCGGTAGAGCCTACCGGCGTAGGATCTGTATGTGTTCCTATGTAGAAAGCAAGAAGTACCTGTTGAAAGCGAGAAATTTACTGTACTAGATGCGCTTTTTGAGCATCTAAATCGGTCTGTACGAGAAAGAAATACAGGTTTTAAACGGGCGTTAGTCGATTTAGTTTTTGTCTTTCTCCGTCGCGAGAAAATGTCTTTTTGTAAAACGGTGCTTGATATATCGAATCGTGCGCTTGCAGATGTTTTACTGATCACCAGATGCAGACGCTTAATTGAGTTGTTGTATTCTTTGTGGTGAGAAAGTGTCTGTTTTGTAAAACTGTGCAGTGATCAATTTTACTAATCACCAGATGAAGATCCTGCGAAGTAATCACTTGGGATTTCATGATCCTTCTTCGCTTCTTTCCACTTCTTGTTCGGGTTGGTTATGATGTTGGTAATCCTGGTTGTCAGGTCTGTCCTGTCTTTGATGAAATTGCCCTTGATTGCTGCTGCGTACGATGTTTCTGTGATTTCTTCCAACTTTCTCTTGCTATACCTCGTCTTCGACTCTTCTGCCTTCCCCTCCAAGTATTTCACCCAATTTGCTCGCTTCTTGTACGATTCGCAGAACTGGCCATTTTTGCTTTCTCTTGCAATTTTTTAATCGGTTCGTTGAAATGTTGCTTCCCGTCCAGTATATGGCACTGTCCGACGGGTATGCTTGATCTTTGGAGCCAAGTGTTTTCTTGCCTCTGCTGGTAGCCACGTACATTGTTCCAAGAAACTTGCTAATCTCCCACAACTCATCTGCTGGATCTGTTATCATGCGGTTCCAGCGGTCTCCTTTGTCGAAGAATCCAGCTTCGAGTCCTTGACAGCGGTGGATGGTGATGGCGTAGGCAATTTGCAATGGCATGAATAATGCGGTGCAGCATCCCCTGTTGCAAATCTGCTCGTAGGGTGGGATTGGCACGTGCTGTGCGCAATAAGTTGGGGTAGGATGCATTTGTATCAGTATGAAATGAGTTAGTAGTGTTTTCGCAGAGAGTGGCAATTGTCTTGTGTCTTTCGTGTGTCAACTTTTACTCACCGTTGGGTTGTTCTTGTCCCATGGGTCCTCGCCTGGTGGTGGTTTGTATGTAGGGAAATCCACAACAATGTACTTCGGTAGGCTAACCTCACCTTTACCGTTTGGTCCAACGGAGCGATCCTTATCGTAAACGATCTCGACTACTACCCCAATAGCTGAGACGTACAATCCTGAGTTGGGATCGATGTTGGCTGACTCCAAGCAAACATGTGCACCTACGCACACATCAAAGGTGTAGAATAGCCTCCTGCCGTAAAAGTGAATTACCCTCTTCCCTATTCCTACATTGCGTAATTGTTCAACACCAAGCGCATCCTGCAACCAGCACGTCACAAAGAGTACGATGTGTGGTAATGATACACGACAAGCTGGTGGATTGGTAAAATTGTGCAGTGAGCAAATTTACTTATTGTGAGTTCGTGAACGTGAAAGTGATAATGTTAATGTTGTAGAGATACAGCACAGACACAGACACAAAAACAAAAGAACTCAGCACAGGAACAGGAACAGCTTTTCTGAGAGCAAAACTCACTAGGTTTGGTCTTAGGCCCAACTTGGTTGCTTTGCCTCGGCGGCGTAACAACTGCGTGTAAATTGTTTGCAGCATGTTCGTCTTGCTGTTGTTTCTGTGGCTGAGCACAGTTTGTGTTCGTGACTAGGAGATCGTCAGCCCTGTATGAGTGAGTAGAGAGTATGCAAATCGGGATTGGATTCAACATGACTGGTAAGTTGCAAGAAACGACAGATACTAGATGATGCTTCATCAAAAAGTAATCACGGCACAGAAATAAATAACCCCATACGAGCAGGGTTAAGCACTAAGTATCAGATTCTCACCAGAAGTCTTTTTTGACCTCACTATCCTTGGTCCTGCAAAGTTGAGAGTATGCAGGTCGGGATTGGATTAATTGTTAAAATTGTTCACTGCACAGTTTTACGAACTGTTCATTAACCCAATATAGGGTTAAAGGTAGGCACTCACCCCGATTTCACATTTTTGTCACATTTTGGATCGGTCATCTCCAAGTTCTCTCGATCCATCAACAAGCTTACCACTCTTGCAATCAGTTCATCTTTGGTTAGACCAAAATTAGAGCCACCGAGCTCGACCAGGATCATCTGTAAGCAGAAGACATTGAAGACAGCCAAAGCGGTAGACAGCAATTGTGACAAAGGAAGGCTATCAAGCTTTTTACTCTCACTCTCACCGACAACAAATGATGCCATGGATCGAAAGATAGGATCGTTTGTGCGGATGGTAGCCCAAGGATAATCATACCATTTCCAGTTACAAGGAGAAGATGAAGCCTTCATCGAAACATGTCCCCGCTCCAGTCCGCTGTGAGACAACTCCGTCAAAGTAGATGAGGTCGAAGCATCAGCCGACTTCGAAGAACATGCGCGACGCTTAAGCCCACAAGGTTGACTTAACAAGCAACGAAGAACCTTGCCATCAGATCCAACAGTTGAAGTCGCGGCATCGGCATCAGTCTCCTGCTCCTGTCCCACATGAGATAACTCCGTCGAAGTAGACGATGCCGCTGCATCAGATGACTTTGAAGCACTTGCGCTTGCCTGCCACTTAAGGCCGCTAGGATTACTCATCAAATAACGAGAACCCTCGCAGTTAGATCCACCAGTTGAAGTCGCGGCAGCAGCATCGGTATTGCCAATTATCATGATTGCGTAATAAGATTGATAAGAAGTAGAGAGGTTTACATACACCAATACTTAATGAACGCGATGTACAAATAGATCGACAGCGACGGACAATGTGCACCGAAGCAATTTTGGTTGACCACCGAAGCGAAGCAGGAGGAACAATGCTGTCAGAGAGAGAAAGAATAAAGACATGGATAGACGGAGAAATAATTGTGTATACCAATTCCGACAAATTTTTGTCTATTGAATTTGTCACAAACGTGACACAATATCGATGAAAATGCATGCGTATGTCTCACAGACAAATGAGAACCAACAGCTCAGGTGTAATGACGTGTTGTTGAAGTTGAAGTGACACAGACGTGGCAAAATCCAAAAAAAAAAGATGCGCCGGAGGTGGAGAATGTCAGTTTTGTCATTTCCGCGAAGAAGCTAGAGAAATTGTCAATCACGAGAAAGACAATTTGAATTGGTAAAATTGTGCACAACACAATTTTAGTAAATACTCAAGTAATTATCTAACATCACAAACCAGAACATCACCGTCCACCAAATACACTACGTCTATGACGTCATTGCAGAGCAACTTTATAGCCGGATTCCGTTGTAAAAAGACTAACAAACCAAAGTGCAATGGCCAACTACAAAATGACACAATACTCGACAGGCCCCGAGGGCCCGCGCTGATCCCGCCACAGGCACCACCACGCCACCACGCTCGCCACATTCTGCGCGCCCCTGTTTATAATACTCATAACAATAACAAGTGTTGTCGTTGTCACTGGGTCGTCTCTTTATGACCACACTGATAGCAAATGACGTCGCCGTAAGTGTCCTCGACCAGTGTCGTCTACATCTATCATACTGTGTTTTGTTTGGTGTGACCAAACGCGTGAGTGGTTGTGTGTCCGTCAAGCGATTTGTGACCACACTCGACTGCATTGGCATTGCAGTAATCAATCAACACCTGGGGTTGTGTTCTATATATAATATGCAATCAAATTGAGCCTCTTTCCTCCCTCAATCAAAGATATTTACGATAATCTAAAAGAGATCACACGAGCGAAGCAAGCTTGAACTGGTTTAATATTGGACTGACGGACTCCTTCTTAAGAAGAAAGAAGGATACCTCAGTCATTTGAGTGGTACAAGGTACAAATTTGGAAACGGGACTACTTTCTTGTTGTGACGGACGGACGATGGAGGGCGCCGATCTCCCCAACTCGCTCGAGCTCTCATTCGATCTCATGGGATCGGCGTGCAACCTCCATGTCGATGGGCACGCCTAGACGTTTGGGTTCAGCTTTTAGTTTGTAGATAATATCGATAGAAGTCAATATGCTGGTGCTGGAAAATTCTATGGGGCCGGCGGCTTCATCGTTGGTGGCGTAGTTATCGAGTTCACACGACAATAATATTTAGATCCGCCACCGTCACCTCCGACACAACACGCAACCCTATGTTGGTTGAGAGATGCCATTTCCGATAACCTTCTGAAGGTGTCCGCCGGTTTGGGAACGTATGCAAATACTTGATCCCCCACAGGATCTTCTTTTGGGTAAAGAGTGGTAAATACCTTTCACGATAACCTTCCGATTGTTCTTGGTTTGAGAGCTTCAGTAGTATTTTTAACATGAAAGTACGAAATTGCTCCCTAAAGAGGTCCGTTGGGTAAGGATCGGTATATTGCTCAAACGGCGTTCTTCTCTGCTATGTGTAGAAATTTATTTCACGCTGCATAATGAAATTGCACCTCCCCCCGGTTAGGGTTGGGTGGCCGCAGGCACACTAGGGGAAACGTTGACAACCTATCTTCGCATGGATGAGATTGCCGGATATTGGGACAACACGACGCTCGACGGGGTAACAACATCAGGAAGCCAAACTCTTTTGCAAAACCCGCAGTTTTCTCCCACAAGGTACGATTTGTATGTCAAAATTTTCGTTTTTCCATGATAACTTATTATTTTATTGTGGTATGGTACGCTGGCAAAGGCAAGTGACCGCAAAATTCCTGCACTCAGCAACTGCGTTCGCGGGCCAACAAGAGATATTACCTACGATCCCACCGCCTCCAAACCCATTCGAGTACTTGATGCAACAATTGTGGGTTCTGAATTAGCAGTCGTCGATAAAAGTTGGGCGGTTCCACAAGTGATGGCGTTTCAGCGAAATCCCTGCAAGGTCCCATAACCGCGGTCGACATTGACACGAAACTTGGGTCTACCTACGGGTCCTCACGTCTCAGTGATGGCAGTTCAGCGAAATCCCTGCAAGGTTGCAAAGCACCGACCGTAAGCGACGTGCCTTCCTACGGGTCCTCACGTCTCAGTGATGGCAGTTCAGCGAAATCCCTGCAAGGTTGCAAAGCACCGACCGTAAGCGACGTGCCTTCCTACGGGTCCTCACGTCTCAGTGATGGCAGTTCAGCGAAATCCCTGCAAGGTTGCAAAGCACCGACCGTAAGCGACGTGCCTTCCTACGGGTCCTCACGTCTCAGTGATGGCAGTTCAGCGAAATCCCTGCAAGGTTGCAAAGCACCGACCGTAAGTGACGTGCCTTCCTACGGGTCCTCACGTCTCAGTGATGGCAGTTCAGCGAAATCCCTGCAAGGTTGCAAAGCACCGACCGTAAGCGACGTGCCTTCCTACGGGTCCTCACGTCTCAGTGATGGCAGTTCAGCGAAATCCCTGCAAGGTTGCAAAGCACCGACCGTAAGCGACGTGCCTTCCTACGGGTCCTCACGTCTCAGTGATGGCAGTTCAGCGAAATCCCTGCAAGGTTCCATAACCGCGGTTGACAGTGACACGAAACTTGGGTCTACCTTCGGGTCCATACGGTCGAATGATGGGAACTTGATGGGTCTACACTAGCGGTCGTCAATTGCACATGTGTTGGTTTTACGTAACATTGTCCGGCCTCACCGTAGGTGGCGTAGTTGTTAAGTTTCACACAACAATAATATTTGGATCGGTCGTAGTAGGGAAGTCTCACACAACAATAATATTTGGATCGGTCATTGCTCAAACGGCGTTCTTCTCGGCTATGTGTATGAATTTATTTCACGCTGCATGATGGAATTGCACCTCCCCCCCTTCTGTAAACGATGCTACATAAAAATGAAGGGTTAGGGTTGGGTGGCCGCAGGCACATTATCTAGGGGAGACGTCGACAAATCTCGTTGCATGGATGAGATTGCCGGGTCTTGGGACAACACTGCACTCGACGGGTCAACACTCAGGGAGTCAACTCATCCGCTACCCCCTCAGTTTTCTCCCAAAAGGTACGATTTGTATGTCAAAATTTTCGTTTTTCCATGAAAAATGTCAGTTCTCTTTTGTTTATTCCGCTTTCAGGCATTCCCTGTGAACAGACGGCGCAGGCGGCCAGGGAACCTCACTTCGTATATGGAGAGGCATTTCATCACCTCAGGTCTCAGAGAAAGGAGTGGCTCGAAGCCCAGAATAAGTTTGTTCTGTGATGCTGGCCTTGACACAGCCTCCATCACATCCAACCTTCCTTTCTGTGCAGGTGGGGAGTTCTCATCACCCCCTCCTCCTTGCCCTGAGGTTGCGCAAACGCAACCAGGTGGGCATATCAGCTCCACTAGGGCTAGAACTTTCATTCTAACCCTAGTTTGGCTTGTCAGGGCAAGAGGGGGTCAAACTGAGAGTTTAACCCAATTTTCGCACCACTCCTTGTCTCTCTCTTCTGAAGTGCCTCTCCTCTCTCTAGTGTCCGGCTAGTCGTAGAACTTTAGTCCAGTACTGAAAGTACTTGAATTCGAGAGACGTGTCTCAAAAATCTCTAACTCGAAGACGGACAAAGACAAAAAAATCATCAATAGATAAAAAAACAACCATGACGACGAATCCTAGCAGTAGTAGAGGCCACCGTCAAAGACCCCGCACAGGCAAATCATCGGCAGCACGCCGAGCAGCCATCACAGTATCCATCGTCTTCTTTTTTCTACTGCTGCTGCTCGCCATCTCAGTCATCACGGCAGAAAGCGCTTCTGCCGTGATAACTGAGAATGATAACATCCTTCCGAATGATGATGATGAGCCCTCCTCCTCCCCTGAATCGATTCGAAACACTGCAGCTGCAGAAAATATTGCCAGCGACAACAATAATAATCGTGAAACACAAGAGGAGGAAACCACCAAGATAAATTCACCAACACCAGACAAAGTCAATAATAATAACAACAGCAACAACAACAACAAGTCAAATAATCAACCTACCGCCACCCCTCCCAATAAGCACCACACCACCTCTTCGTCACGAACAATAATCCAATCCTTTCAAACACTCTTTGCACCCCAAATGGAAGAATACACCCTGACAAAATTCGACCCGTATTCCTTCAGCGGGGCACCATTGGGAGGGTGGGGACGTGCCACTCGATCCCGATTGGCAAGTTTGCCGATACGGTTGGTGAGTGATTATGGTGGGGGGTTGAACTTGTTGGAATGGAAGAGGAGTGGGATGGATGACGAGGAGGAGGAGGAGGATGATGGTTTTAAGAGGGGATGTGATGAGTTTGGGAGATATATTGTTGTTGTTAATGATGATAATGATACTAGTGAGGAGGAGGTGTGTGTATTGAATAAAGAGGGATTGACACAGATGGAGACTGTCCAAGAACATTTGACGGAATGGGGATTGACAGAGGACACATTGAATGAAGTTTGGGCGGGTGCTACCAAAGTTCCCAACAATAACAACAACAATGAAGATGAAACGATAGGTGTCATGGGATACCATCAAATCTTGGATCAATTCGATGCACTGTACACAAATGGTGGAAAAGTCGAAGATCCAAGAAAGTCAGTAGGGCCACATTTTACAATTCGTGATGGGATGGGACGACAATTTGTATGTAGAGTTTATGATGAGGGTGAATTGGAGGTGGAGAGTTATATGAATTCCATGTTTAGTCCGGCGGTTAGGTTGGGCTATTCCAACAATGTTAACGATGGTGAGGGAGGGGATGCTGCAAAGGGTGATGATGGTAAAGGAGGAGTAAAGAAGGATTCAAAGGAGGAAGAGGAGGATGATGATGTCATGGATGTGGCAACACCAATTGTCTTGGAAACTACTGTAATAGCCGATGGCTCAGTAGATGGATATGTTGCCGATGCACTTACGTCTCAAATTCGCAATTTGTTGGAAGATTTGGAATTGAATAATCAATTTGATGCCGAAAATATTGTCATTGATGTAGAGGGTGTGGGTGTGGGTAATGATGAAATTTCGGATATTGTCAAGGCGGCGATACAAGGGGCTGGTGGTGTAAACAACAAGAAGAAGGAGACATCATCTTCACCATATGATGCAAAGCCCTTGGCTACAGAATTGACAGCCGATGAAATTTTCGATGCGTTGAAGAAATTGAAGGGATTATGTTCACAGCTCCATTTAGGATGGTGGTCGTATGAATGGTGTCACGATCGTCAAGTTCGGCAGTTCCATGTGGATGTGTCTCCCGATCCCACTGCTGCAGATGGACGCAAGTATGAAATAGTCGACATTACAGTCATTGGGCACTATCATGATGGCGTCACGGAGATTATCAATCCATTGGGAAGGTACAATGGCGAAGTGAAGAGGGGTTCAACAAGGACGTACATTCCGGTAGGTGATGGTGATGAGATGAAACTAGAAAGCACTTCGCCCCATAGTCACAGGGATGATTCCGCGTATTCGAAACCATTTTATGATAGAGAGAAGGATATGAAAACTATCATGTCAAATCGGCTAATGAATGAAATGCGCGAGTATAAATTTGCACAAATCAGACAAATTGGCCATAGTACTGAAATAGTCAAACAGCAATTCTCACATGGTGACATGTGCGATGAGGTTGGAATGGAACGAGAAGTGTCTGTGGAATATCGTTGCTGCACTGAGAAGGAAATATCTCATTGGCTGAAATCAAAGCGGGGGCAAACTGATGCGAAGAAGGGTGAGGATCCTTTGGCGGTATTGGTGTCAGTACAAGAGAACGAAACGTGTGTTTATCGAGCGAAGATATGCACACCGGTTTTGTGCCCTGAAGCTTTGTTGCAGGCGGAAGTGGCACCCTCTCCTACCTCTCCAGGGAAACCAGCGACGACGCATGACACCAACAAAGTTGGGACAGTATTAGGGAAAAAAGAAGCTATCGATACCGTACACCGCGCTCTTGAATCAGCGTATCGAGCTCTTCATAATGAAGGAGGTGCGACTCAGGTAAAAGTAATTATCGGAGGCGAAGAGACAGCTGAATGGATGAATGAACTAATTCAAGCTGCACAAAATGGGGAAGCTTATAGCAACTCAAATGCGTTCAAGAAAGTGATCGATGCTATGGGTATGGGGAAGCGAAAGATTGAGGATTCCAAACTTGCAGAGCGAATGGAAGGAAAATCAATCCGAGAAGTGTTGGGGAGCACCTTGGATGGCCGGCCTTGTTTGGCGAAAAATCTTGGTTGGTGAGTTTCATTCCATTGTTCTGATAAAATGTCCTCGTCAATTTAATCAGTCCCTCCTCTGATTCATTCCCTTCTTTGTTTCATTGTGCTTACCAGGTGGACATACGAGTATTGTCACGGGAAGGACATTAAGCAATATCACGTCAATAACCTTATTGATCCTAATACAGGTGCGCAGAAGGTGCGTGTTGATTCCAACCATATTTTAGGGAAGTACACAGATGATCTAAAGTACCCTGACGAAGACGAGCATTTGCATGTTGTAAACGTTACCGGACTCTCGGCTGATATGGACATCGGGCGACGAAACAAGCGAGGGGCCCTGAATATCGGCGGCAATGGTGGCAACCAGAATGAAAAGGGACCAGGTGGAAATGGTGCTGTCTTTGTTCAGGAGTACTTGCATGGCGATTCTTGCGATCACGAAGATGTTGCAGAATCAGTCATCAAAGGAGGCAACATTGTTCATGGGAGCATAGAACGCTCTACTACTGTACGATTTTCGTGCGGAAAGAGTCTAGAGTTGGTTGACATAAAGGAGGATAGTACCTGTCATTACATTATCGACGTGGCGGTACCCGCGCTGTGCAACCACCCACTTTTCATGGCACCTATTACGAAGACCCAGGTGGTGAAATGCTTGCCAGTATAGTATTTTTTTGCCAATAGTAATTTTTTGCATACCTGCATTCAGCTAGTCCTGTAACAAAATAGTCAAATCCAATAATTTGAAAAGCATGGGGTAATAAGAACAGTCATAGAAGATTTTGGAGACATATCAAAGATACAATAACTCCATTGAAGAAGGGAGATTATTTGCGATGCAGATCGAGAAATCCGATGCCCTTCTGGAGTCTATATAGGCGATTGAAACGTCAGAAAAAGGGACAATTGAAGAAAGAAGATGATGATTCAGACATGATATGGAAGAGCGCGCCTCGCTTAGTCAGATGTGTGATTGATAAGTGCAATGACACGATGCACCGAGCTCTCAGGACTGCCCGGGAAATTGGAGAGGTTGAATATTCAACGTGAGTGAGTGAGCGAGTGAGTTCTTTAGCTTTACCACGCTTAGATCTGACTTAATTCAAAATGATAGATTGGGTTTAACGCTCGCCCTCGACTATAAAAGATGTTGTTTCACAAACAGGCTTTTCCCAATATTCAAGTGTGATGCAGGTGCTCATGTTGCCATGCACCTGAGCCTTTTCAATCGTCATGCCATTACGCAGTAGAGAACCACAGTTTATAGGATTAGCCGACCTACGATGGTCTTCAACGGGTACTCGTACTCTTTTGCCGTGTCTAGAACTATAGGGGACCCATTCTGCATCTACAGGGATAGATCTTTAGACAGAGTTGCAGCTTGACTTGTGGCAGGCCTAGGCCCTCCAAGCTGTTCGTAAAGCCTGACGTGTTCCTTCGTCAACAGCTTCACCCGCTATCTCCTCCAATGCCTCTGAGTTACACAGGGTAACTTAGATCATTCAGTAGATGTTTAAAGAGCTCACACTCTTTAGTTGTTGTGGTTGTTGTTACATGTGTCCAGTACGTCTGTAGTGTTCTTCTAGAAAGTCTCTTGCATTGTTGAAGAGCTGAAAGAAGGTTTTGGCATCTTCGTTTGTCATGTTGGTTCTTGCAGGATTGTGTTTGTCGGGATGATATAAGCGTGAGAGTGGTCTTAACTCAGCTTTGATGTCCATCCATACAGCTCCTCTTGCGAGACAAAAGATGCCTCGTAGTCTTTGAGGTTGCGGCCTACGCCTTCCGGGTCCTCTCGTTTTCGTTGTTTCTCGGTGGATCTCTCCTTTCCCTTGGAGGGGAGGGGGGTAGGTACATTGTTAGGTATCCTTGGAGGAGAAGGAGGGGGGAAGGAGGAGGCAGGAGGAGCAGCAGAACTTCGAGTGTTTACTATTATTTGTCCGACAAAAAAGTTTTGTCTTTAGTCCGAGCGAGAGATGGGCTGCAGCTCGCTATTTCAAGTAAAACTTCCACATATATAGTGCAGCTGCAGATCTTCGCTTGGATGGGAATGGAATGGAATGAAAGCTGGCAGAGATAAGTACTTCTAGAGTACGGACAAATGGGGTATTGAAAGTAAATATGCTGTGGGGTGTATGCCACGGAAAAGGATTCAGCAATTCACAAATATGTCATTGTAGTGAGGGCTATACTTATCTGTATGTTGCGAGAAATATTCCAATGATTCACAACAATGCAGACACAGCATCTTCTTCAACTTTCGGACTCTGCTGCGTCAGCTTAGCCTCAAACAGATGTCAATCACAAATATTATGATACTTATGTTCGGTAGGTGAAGGCACATAATATTCTCTTTCAGAAATAAATGCAAGCCAAGGCAGCTCATCGTAGCTTGGTAGCCGTGCTCATATCACTTACAAACAAAAGATAGACAACAATACACGCATCATGTGCAAATCATCACCTAACTATATTGACACGCTTAGGCACACCGACGTGTTGCTCGGCCGCGGTGTCGGCACTAATCGTCGTGCAGGCAACATCTACTTCAGAGAGGTTGTTAGCCAACATGTGGTAAGTCGTTGAATACCATACGTCGCTATCGAATCATTTATACTGCCTCGTCGACACATCTCACTCATATCTCTCATCATCATCATCATCTTGTGTAAACAGGGCGAATACCTCAAAAGCACGGAGACGACACGCAAGATAGAGATCACACGATGTGTCATTGATCATATCCACGCACTCAACCCACCTGGTAGATTCCTAGAAAAAGATGCAGTAACAGGCCGTTGGAGAGAATGTGAGATCAAAAGAGCTCACGAGAAGACGGCCCAAGCACTACGTGATGGAGCGGCAAGGGTACGCAATACTAACAAGGGACCAATTTCTGATGAAGAGAAGAAGATTATTCCAGAGCCAGGAACAATCAATCTACCAATGAATGAGAAGAAAGAAGGAGAAGAAACAGATATCGAAGCATTGATTGCTGAAACTGAATTGTATTCACCCATTTTTTCTTGCGCAACCTCAGTCGCCTCAGCATCTGTCAGTCCTCTATGCCCAATCAGTCCATGCCCAAATGCAAGTTCAACCCGAAGTCAAACTCAAAACAATCGCAAAGACTCATTTGATGAAACGTTTGGTGGCTTACCCTTTCACTTGGTAGACTGCCACTGCCAGGAGAATGAGATTGCGAGTAATGGTTATGGTATGGTAGACATGCAAGATGAGGATATCTTTCTTCTTTGGATGACGTGCTGATATGACTACAATGAAGACTCCAATTGTTCGTTCAATGATGTCTGCTAGAGGTAGCTATGATGCAACATTTACCTAATTTTTTAAGTAATATAGCTCATGCAACCTGCCTTCTCTTTTTGCCCCAGGCAGCAATTTTAGACTTGCATGAGCTTTATTCACTTCAAAAGTCCAGGTCACAGGTACTGACATCTATCTTTTCTTCGGCAAGATACTGTCACGATTTGATTTTCCATCCTACTTGAGGTTAGTCGTGATGTGCGTCCTGTCCGTGATGTGCGCTCCAACGCAGTTGGTGGTGACGCTAGTTAAATCTACTAACAAAACGAATTTTGGAATTTCACTGTAACACTGCTCAGACAGCTTCAGTATACCCCTAGGACCAATGAACTGCAAAGGGAGCCGTTTTTGCACCAATAGTTATGGAGTTATCTAGATATTCAGTTTGTTAGTGACCCACTAGTTAAATGCCCCTTTTGTGCTTATAATGGTCTCTGTAGTGATCAAATCTTCAAATCACCGCCCGATCTCGCCAAGATTGGTCCATTGAGGTCATTTCGTGCCATTCGTATCGTTGGATTCGTCTTCATCGGCAATGTTGGTGGTCGTAGGGGCGTCATAGTCGACTCCTCCAAGGGCCGAAAATCGGTGAAGCGATTTGGCGCGCTTCGCCATCCGGCCTCAAAATCACACAGAACAAAACATCACCAAAACTACCATGTTCGACCGCACCGTGCACCATGTTACGGACCTCATCGGAGGACAAACGATGGCTCCATGTACAGCTTATTGTCTATGTATTCAATGTCTACAGCATTTTTTGGTTCGAAATAGGTCTACTTAGTCGTAATGCAATTTGAAATGGGGCGTGGAAAATTGCCATCTTTCGGCATACCTTACCCATCGTGGTCGATATCACAACATTACGAACGTTCTAGTGCAGTGAATACATCCTCTGGTGTTATATAAGGATTGGGTGGGTCAGTTTTGTATCATGGTCTGATTTAGAGTCTTCAACTTTGGCAAACTCGGCCCAAATATCCAGCTTGGTTGCTTTCGCCTTCTTCAACTCGCCTGCCCGACGCCGACGCTTGGTGCTGAGGGTGTTTGGAGCCTTTCTATCTGCAAATGTCGAACAGGCTTAATGAATTTATCGAGATTATTCGTTTCAGTACAAGTTGGAGTTGCTCCTCTGCATCACAAAACGCTTGGTCTTATGGCTCACTGCAAGTTGTAAAAGCGAGGAAAGACCTTTTCGAGTTCTTCAAAGAAACGATTCACTGGGACATCTTCCCAATGCCTCTCCTTCAAGACTTTGCCAAGTCACTTTGTAAGCTCAATTGTATCCCTTGACTTCCACGCCAAATCATTGGCTGTCTTTAGCGTTGCAGCTTCTTCGATTTGATCTTCCAATGAGGTCTGACTGTAGGTGGTAGACGCCCTTCCTTGCTGCAGTTCCTTCCGCATGGGCTACTTGATTTCAAGTCGCCTCTTACCGACGTATGTTTCACGCTTCACAATACTGTTAATGCTAAAGCAAGAGTGGATTCTTGCATTTAGTAGGTGGATGTCTCCAGAGTGACGACGGCTTGCTTAACTTGTAGGAATGACATGTCACACCTACGTAGTGTCGGACATCAATCAAATTCATATTTATGTTATCTGGTTTCTCGTTTCTCAATATGTTTCGGAATGCTTTCTCGAGGCTGGTCTATCATGACATCGCCAATGAAAGCACAAGTTGAACCGAATCCAAAAACGTTGATCGTTTCCTTTATATTTTAAGTCATAATAAGTCTTTTGTTATATCACCAAATATATTGATCAATAGCTCAATTGTTAGCAAGATTGGACACAGTATATATACTCCCACATTAACAGCCAAACAAAGAAGAAAAATCTACGTTGAAAATGAATTACTACAAATCGAAAAATGCCTGGATCACTAGCTTTCCCATCGATCCTGAAACGCCGACCCTTTTGGGAATCAACATTCAACCTTCACCAATGTATTTGCCACCAGTTTGGAACAGGTGACGGGCTATGCTAATGCCCCAGCAGCTCTCGAGTATCATGTCAACAATGTTACCTCGGAGCCTTCGAGCGAGATTGATGTTCAACTTCCATGTTGCATCCGTAGGGACCGTGATCCGATTACAGTCTCTACCGTTCTACAAGCAAACATGAGCTTGAAACCTAGAGCGCAGCCAGCTTCAAGTCCTGCCTCAATACACCAGTTTGGAACAGGTGACGGGCTATGCTAATGCCCCAGCAGCTCTCGAGTATCATGTCAACAATGTTACCTCGGAGCCTTCGAGCGAGATTGATGTTCAACTTCCATGTTGCATCCGTAGGGACCGTGATCCGATTACAGTCTCTACCGTTCTACAAGCAAACATGAGCTTGAAACCTAGAGCGCAGCCAGCTTCAAGCCCTGCATCAATGCTCGACCGCATCGCATCAGACACTCAACTTCATGATGATGAGTTCTTGAACGAGTTGTTCAATTGTCACTTTGCGGAGGATGCACTAGATGCATTGATCAACACCATCCCAATAACAAACGAAACAGTCGCCGTTGAGGCAACGATGGTGGACTGCCCAGAGTATCTTGTACTCGATCCAATCCCAGGCCAAGGCAATATTGAGCCTTGGGATTTCAACATCTTCCCTAATACAGGAATTGAGTCTTATGACAATCAGATGGTCGAGTTAGGAGAGGCGCTCCAACTCCCATCCATTCCACATACGTGCAACAACATCGAGTTGGATACTGAATTTGAATTTTGTAATGTTGAGGTTACTTACAAAGTTGATTCGAAAGGAGTCACAGTGCCCATGGCCACTGCGTATGCAATGGTCAAGTCGGTAAATGGAGTCAAGTGCAAAAATCTGGCACGCTTTGCTACGATTCAACTCAATCTATCTATAGCACCTACCTAATAAATCGACACGGCACGGTTTTATGGATGAAAATATTGCTGTTGGTAGCAAATATGAACCAAATGCATCGCCGACGTGTGAAAAGCGATCTCTCTATTGCATTGCCCAGTTTAGACGCAGTATTACGCAGCAAAAAGAGTTGCTCCAACCTAACAAACTGATCGGATCGCTCCAATAGGTCTTCTAGAAGAGCTCTGCAAGTGGAATGAGTTGAATCGACCGCTTAGTTGCCGAGAATGAACAGCTTGACTGTCGGAGGTCGGATCTGCGAAAAGGACGAAAAAAATTTGAAAATGGGTTGAAAAAATGATGTCTCAGGAAGTTGTCGATTCTATGGCTCTGGGGGGTCGAATGCTGTCGTGAAGGCATGCACTGGATTCCTGAACATCTCACGAATCGAAGGCATGCCTTCACGACAGCATTCGACCCCCCAGAGTGTGAGAGAGCCGTTCCAAAGTCAGACAAGCGCTAAACTTTGGACGATTCCAACTCGTCTCATAGTCGACCAAATCACACAAACAACACATGAATCATAAACTAGAGGAGATAAGCTTTCCATTGGTAGTCTTTGTTTCATCGTAGAGTTACTATTCGCTTACTCTATCTATTTCCAAAAAAGTAGCCATTTGAAGGTTTTACTAGGGCGCGCAACTAGCGTCACCACCCATAACTGCGTGCAACTAAGTACTTGAGCGAGAGTCAAACTCCGTGTGTCTTCTTAGTTCGCACATGAAAAGAGAACCTCTCTTACACCTATTTCCTCTCCACAGAGTGAATGATGTGTTGCTCAGCCAACGCCCAACGCAACTAATCCAGAGATCAACATCATCATAATATATCTCAGCGCACGAGATTGAAGAGTGAAGAGAAGATGTTCCAATCTACATTCAAGCCGAAGACAACCCACTATTCCTCGGGTAATCGTGGAAAGCCATCAACTACACAAGCAATACAAGTAGCCCCTTCGCCGGTCGCTTCTAGAGCCAACGACTATCCTCCTGATTCTGCGTATGCATTAAAGTCGTTTAATGAATGTCTACAACAAGATTAGCGCCATCCCCGCCCCAGCCCGTCCACCCTGGTTCGTCTGCATGTTCTCATTGATGTCGAGGTCGTTCATCTCAGATGGCGCTTCGTGCTCCTCTCACGCGCGCTTCCAGACGGCGAATCCATCCACACTCCACACCACAGAGACAACACACATCTGATCTGAGCAAAGAAAGGAAACGAGAACTCTTCGGTATCCTTTTTGAACAGATCGAAGGCAACTACTCCGATCATTCTCTGATTCCAGTATTCCATCAAGCGCAAACCATCCTGCCACAAGTCAAGCTGCAACTCTGTCTAAAGATCTATCCCTGTAGATGCAGAATGGGTCCCATAGATCTAGACACGGCAAAAGAGTAAGAGTCCAGTTGAAGACCATCGTAGGTCGGCTAATCCTATAAACTGTGGTCCTCTACTGCGTAATGGCATGAGGATTGAAAAGGCTCAGGTGCATGGCAACATGAGCACCTGTATCACAGTTGAATATTGGGAAAAGCCTTTTTGTGAAACAACATCTTTTATAGTCGAGGGCGAGCGTTAAACCCAATCTATCATTTTGAATTAAGTCATAGATCTAAGCATGGGAAAGCTAAAGAACTCACTCAATGTGAGAATATCCAAGTATAGAGTGATGAGGAAATATGCAGACGAAGCTGATAAGTAGCTCCTTTTTTAGTGAGACAACTTTCAACAAATGGCTTGCAGGCGAGCGGACCGCTCTATTGGACAATGACTGGACGAGAAACATTAAGAAATTTTCTGACAGGCTTACGACGAAGTAAGAAGAAGTAAATTTTATGATTACAAAAACGTAAACTCATTGTCTCTCATCATGTATGAATGAGTATTCACATACTGTAAGTAGAGACTAAGAGAACAAGCCATTTTCGACTTATCTCAACGCAGCTAATGTGTACAACATAACATATCTCTCCTTGCCATTACTTCGACTCGAACTAACCATGAACAGCCAGGGCAGAGCAGAAGGAAGAACAGTTGCATGAATGGTCATCAGCAACTAAGGGAGTGTATGGTGTTACGCAAGCAAGAAAAGAAGCGTATCAGAGTACGCAACATTTCCAGTCAGGCTCGGACACGAAGCTGAAGCAGATTGCTCCTATACATAATGCCCATAGTCGTCGACTCAGGATATGCCCTAAGAAGCCGATACACGCTCTCGGTATATGAAACGCTTTCCCTATCAAGGGCCTCATTGCTTTCCCATAAAAGATCGATAGGAAGCTTCTCGTCAACATTCCGTTTTGATACGGATACAGCGTCAAATTTATCAAGCAGAAGCGCTATGGTGTCATACTTTGCACCACGGCAAGCATAATGGAGTGTTGTATTTCCTTGCCTATCAGTTGTATCAAGTGCCAGAGCCGATGTATCAAGGCTTATTAAGTACCCCACAACGCTAGCGGATTCATGATGTTCACATGCCACGTGCAGAGGTATCGCGCCACTGTCGTCAAAATTCCTTATCGCAGAAGGATTGCCTTTTACCAACAACTTGATTGAACCGAGTCTCACATTGTCTTGAGCGCAGTGTGCAGTGGGAGTCGTTTATTGTCATCTGGTGTTGTCATGAGACTTCGATCTTTGGCTCGACGAGCATAGACCACTCGCTGTTGATGAATGCTTGCACTTGTTGATGATAATGTCGCGTGTCTCGCACAATTCTTTCACCTTCAATAGCTTCGGGGTGTGCGTCATACAATGTCTTGATAATTTCAATGGCAGCATTGATAGTTTTTGAATCATTGTATCTCTGATGACTTGTCAGAAGACAAGCAAAATGAAGCAGAGATTTTCCTTGATGTATCTGAAATTTCACATTGGGATTGCAATCCAGCAGATATTGCACGGTTTCCACGTCGCCACGACGACTAATCGCGCAGTGAATAGGAAAATATCCACTTGTGTCTGCATGATTGATGTCATCAGGGTACAATTTGTAGAAGTAATCAACTGTGGCCACGTTGCCGAACATACTAGCATGATGGAGAGGAAGCATACCGTCGGCACCAGGCATTCGCTCAGATTCAGGATAAGCTTCAATCAACAAGCGGCAAAACTCAGGAGATCTATAACAGGCCGCAAAGTGGATTGGGAGACAGCCGTGACGATCAGCATGGCGGACTCCTTCAGGATGCTTCTCCATCAGCAGCTTCAACCTTTTCAACGCACCTCTTTCATCTTTCATACCGACCAACAACTGCACAATAACGATGAAGAATCAACTTACCGCGACTGTCTTCTATACGTATGGATTCAGGGTATGCATCATAAATTATCTGGATGATTCTGAGAGCAGCCTCAATATTCGAATCATTCCAATGCAGAGACATTTCTCCTTTCCTCTGCAACTTCACATCGGGATGGCAATCCAGCAGGAATTTCACAACATCTACAGCAACGGTTGGTTTGTCGCTGCGAGCATTACTGCCTATTGCGTAGTGAATTGGATACCATGTCCCATTTGCTGCATGATTGATGTTGATGGCGTAGGGGTAGAGTTTGAATAAATACAAAGTTTGTGCAAAAATTCGACTGCTGTGGCAGCGGTGTTGCTCTTACATGCACAATGCAGAGGAAAGTCACCAGTGAGACTACTTATTTGCTCAGATCCAGGATAAGCTTCGATCAATACGCGGCAAAACTCAGGAGATCTAAACTCAGACGCGAAGTGAATCGGAAGATAGCCGTTATTATCAGCATGCCGGACTGCATCAGGATACTTCTCGATAAGCAACTTCGGTATTTCAATTAGAGTTGCTTCACTCGCCCCTTCATTACTACATAAGCAGTTAAGAGGCATGCCACCTCTGCGAACAGAGTCGGGAGCTGCATCGATGAGGAGCTGTAGTATCCCCCGTGTCGTACTTTCGTTGCCGCACGCGTAATGGACATGGTAATGTAGCGGTGTGTTCTCATCACTATCAGTAGCCCTAACACAACATCAGGAAAATATTCGAGAAGGCATCGAATTATTCCCTCGTTGACTCTTTCATTGTGGCATGCCCGAAAGAAGAAGCAATTTTATCTCTGATGGTCGAATTGTTGTCAGGCGTCAATCCATGTTGCTCAATAATAATTTCACGAAGGCTTTCCTCAGAAAGCGAGTCAGACTGGCAAAAGTCAAGCAGCTCTTCCGTGACCGCTTCTGCGGTATCATTGTTATCGTCGCTATCGCTCATGGTGATGGAGAGGTAACTAATTGCTCTACCATAGAGAGAGATCTTAATGAAAGGGAGTCAAAAGAGCGGAGTGAGTGTATGTGGGACTTAATGTTATTTGCATGAAATCCAAGAACGAGATCAACGTAGAAAATAGCGGGAGCTTACGTAGGAATCAGTAGTACGCACTCTCAAAGATACAGCACAGTCACCACCACGATGTTGTTATTCCTGCTACTTGATAGCACCAAGCACCCGCACCATCAACTGACTTGTCGACCCCAACACTGAAGAAGAAAAGCAGGAATATTACTGCTACATTCCTCTTAGCTGCTCTACTATGGTTCTACTATCTTCTACATCCAATGATGATCTTGGCGACATTTTCATTTCGATTTCGTGTCTTTTATTCTTATTCTTACATATCGTTATTGCTATCTAGCATACAGATCAAGCAACTGGGAGAAGTGAAGATCAATCTGTTCCAAAGCTGATTCATAACATTCCTCGTCTTCGAAATCTTCCAAGAGATCATCCATCAGGAGATCCGTATGACACTCATATGACACTCTTGTTCGTCGCTTGACGGTAGTAGATCCTTTGACTTTGAAATTGGAATGAGACATATCGGGCTCCTCAAGACTGAACTCTGCCCTCCGGACAACGGGGATAGAATAGTAGAGGAACGGGTCGTCTTGTTTCAGTGATTGCAGGTCTTCTGCAGTCAGGGTATCGATATCGATTTCTATCGGCTCCTGGTGGCAGGGTGCAGTAGTTGTGTGCACTGGTTCGGAGCTTGAAGTTGAAGAAGGAGTCATCTTGGTCTTGGTTGATCTAGCGGTGAACAACATTGTCGAGAGGAGGATGTAGTTATTTGACTTCAAGAAGTAAGTTGCTGACAAGTATACTTTGTTGCATTTAGGCTCGGCAGAGTGTTGTAAGTTGATTTTTATGGACGTCTTGTGGAAGGGAAATGCAGCGTTCTGGCTCTGTTCCCAATTCGCTTCGTGCTGATGTGCCCTGAGCGAGAGCTGGTAAATCATTGATTGTGGGTCAAAAGAGGCCTTGCTCTCTCTCTAGAGGGAGAGAGGCTTGACCTGAGAGTTGAGTAAAATAATGAGGCCAAATGAGCTGCATTCAGAGCTATTCAGAGCCAGTCATTGGCGCTGCAAGTGTGTGACAGGATTTGCAATGACCCGCAAGATGCGTGGGTGCCGGTCATTGGTGGTATGCCCGAACGCACAACACAGCTAGCTGGCGAGCTCTACTTAGAGAGAGACAATCTTTGTTTGGCAGGCTCTCCCTTATGCTGTGCATGCAGTACTTTATTATGTGGCCTCATTATTTTACTCAACTCTCAGGTCAAGCCTCTCTCCCTCTAGAGAGAGAGCAAGGCCTCTTTTGACCCACAATCAATGATTTACCAGCTCTCGCTCAGGGCACATCAGCACGAAGCGAATTGGGAACAGAGCCAGAACGCTGCATTTCCCTTCCACAAGACGTCCATAAAAATCAACTTACAACACTCTGCCGAGCCTAAATGCAACAAAGTATACTTGTCAGCAACTTACTTCTTGAAGTCAAATAACTACATCCTCCTCTCGACAATGTTGTTCACCGCTAGATCAACCAAGACCAAGATGACTCCTTCTTCAACTTCAAGCTCCGAACCAGTGCACACAACTACTGCACCCTGCCACCAGGAGCCGATAGAAATCGATATCGATACCCTGACTGCAGAAGACCTGCAATCACTGAAACAAGACGACCCGTTCCTCTACTATTCTATCCCCGTTGTCCGGAGGGCAGAGTTCAGTCTTGAGGAGCCCGATATGTCTCATTCCAATTTCAAAGTCAAAGGATCTACTACCGTCAAGCGACGAACAAGAGTGTCATATGAGTGTCATACGGATCTCCTGATGGATGATCTCTTGGAAGATTTCGAAGACGAGGAATGTTATGAATCAGCTTTGGAACAGATTGATCTTCACTTCTCCCAGTTGCTTGATCTGTATGCTAGATAGCAATAACGATAAGACACGAAATGAAAATGTTACCATGATGTAATGATAGAAGATAGTAGAACAGTGATGAATCAGTATCAATGCTATTGTAATAGTCAGCTGAACTGCAACAATCTTTATGACGGAAACCCGGCTCCGTTGACTAGCTCAGATCCGCCGCTTTCCTTCATTAAATTGGAACACAAAGCCCTCGACAAAATGAGCTTAAGAGCCAACCAAGTATTGAAGTTGTTGTTAATAAAGTAGTTATCATCGCCTTCGTCAAGTACAATCAACTCCGACTGTAAATCGTGCAACTACGCTCTAACCAGTCAACAAGAAGAAGTAAAAATGCATCAATCGAGTCAAACTTGGCTCAGACTTCTCACAGAGAGAGCTATAATGGAATTGAAGGCAAGATTACTGTAATTGGCTCGTGAAGATGATGTTCAGAGAATTAGGCGGCCATTTCTGCATGCAGCACACATCAGCTCCGACACCTGGCTACCAGAAAGGAGGATAACATAAACTACCAAGCCAGGGGCCTCCTGTCTCTATTCAAGACTATACTTTGATGGAATATAATTGGTATTAGTTCGTTTCTTTCATTTACGAGGGCATTGGATGTGTAATGACTAAATTTCCTCTTCTTTTCATTCTTCACTTGGACAAGCAGCCAGAGTGGATTGCACCTGTTTGCCCACGCTAATTATCATCTCGGGGTATGACTTCATAAGCCGATGCAGCTCTCTGTATATTCAATACTCATCCGATCAGACACCAAATCACTTTCCCAAAGTAGATCAATAGGGAGCTTCTTGTGAGCGTTTCATTTTGATACGGATACTGCATCATACTTTTCTCCAGCAACATTGCTAAGATCGCGCCTGTCGCTGCGGCAAGCAAGATGGAGGGCTATATTTCCTTCTCTATCCACAATTTCGAGAGTTGATGTATCAAGATTCACCAAGTACTTAATGATGCTAGCAGAATTGTGATGCTGACATGCTATGCGCAAGAGTATCGCACCGCTATATATTGTCGGAAGATTGTACAGCGTGGGGATTGCCTTTTACCAACAACTTGATCGAACCAAGTCTCACATTATTTTAAAGCGCTGCATGCAATGGGAGATGTCCGTTGTCATCTGGTGTTGTCATGAGACTTCGATCTTTGGCTTGACGAGCATAGGTTGTCTCGCTGTTGATAAATGCTTGTACTTGTTGACGATAATGTCGTGTGTCTCGCTCAATTCTTTCACCTTCGATAGCTTTGGGGTGTGCATCATAAGTTACCTTGACAATGACAACATCAAGTGCAGCAACGATAGTGTTTGGATCATTGTATCTCTTATGACTTGTCAGAAGACAAGCAAAATGAAGCAGAGATATTCCTTCAAACCTTTGCAGCTTCACATTGAGATCACAATCCAGCAGATATTGCACGGTTTCCACAGCACCACTTGATGATCGTGGTACCACGCATCGGGGTAGAGTTTGTACAAATAATATTCGACTGTTTCGACGCTACTTAGTCACTTCAAAAAGTCACAGGTTGCAGGTACTGACATCTTTTCTTCGGCGAAGATACTTTCACGATTTGATTTTCCATCCTACTTGAGGTTAATCGTGATGTGCGCTCCAACTGCAACTAAGAAGTATTAGGAGTAACTCGAGCGAGACTCAAAAACTCCGTGTGTTTTCGTTTTCTTTGGTCTTTGCACATAAAAAGAGAACCACTCTTGCTTTCCACAGCCAGAGTGAATGTTGTGTTGCCAGCCAACGCCCAACGCAACTAATCTCAAAGGTCAATTATAAGTACATCATATACCTCAGTGCACGAGATTGAAGAGTGAAGAGAATATGTTCCGATCTACATCCAAGCCGAGGATAACCCACAATTCCTTGGTTAATCGTGGAAAGCCATCAACTACACAAGCACAACAAGTAGCCCCTTCGCCGGTCGCTTCTAGAGCCAACGACTATCCTCCTGATTCTGCGTACACATTAAAGGCGTTCAATGAATGTCTGCAACAAGGCAGCCACGGTAGTAACCTGTCAGACATCTCCGACGTTACTTCAGAGTTTGGAGGCAGGCGCAATCACAATGAAGATTGGCCTGTTGACCCACATCAACATCAAAAACCTACAGCCGCAAAAAGGGATGAAACAGACCAGTTAGATACAATTATCAACCTCAAGATGGAGTTAGCTCAGGCGCATGCCGAAAACGATAAACTCGTGCTGTTACTACGTCAGTGTATGGCAGAGAAGATGGACCTGGAGTGTAAGATGCGTGCTTCATTACATAGCAGCAACACGCAAGCTAAAAGTGAAGTGGCTTATGACCGTCGGCATTCAATTCATGCGCCACCGAGCTTTAGACCAACGAGACATATTCATCGAGCGCATTCACAAGAGCATGTACTCAGTACTCATACACCAATGGCCTGGCATGGAGAGACCCTCTGCAGAAAAAATGCTCGTCAAACTAAAATTGACTACATAGACAAGTTGATGACACAACAATTTCGGGATTGAGTTGGAGAGTGCGTAGACACACAAATACGAATAGTGGTTACTTCATTAGCCTAAATAATTATATTGTTTTTAGATAAAAAATGTCTTTTTTACGAAGTAGCAATACACTCGAAGGCACCTGTTCCGTGGCGAATAGGGGCGCCCATGACAATATTCGCACTCGGGCTATTCATATTATCATTGCGCTTGTGCAATGCTGCATCCACCATGAACACCGAGGTCGATTCATAACTCATCTGAAGGAAAGTGGAACTGACATCTGTCATACCAATTCTATTCATCGGCTTGTATTCTCCATCATATGTCATGAAATCTGCAATCAGTGACAGGTGTCTTGGATCAACAGAGATACCGTACACGGCGAAGACACCCCTGATTTGATCAGCAATGCTCATACGAGCGGCCTCTACACCGTAAGCACATCGAATGCCCCAAATGTGGTTTGATACCAATTTAGTATGGTCAACTTCTTCGTCGCTCAGCTGCCAAATTTCCTCGAAGTTGCATCCAGCTGTTTGTAGACAGCGACCACGTCCTTCTTCCTTGTTGACGAAGCCTTCATTGATGTTTGGTCGTGCTCGCACTACCGTGTCTTCTGCCGCACGCTCTACCAAACCAACCATCAGCAGGGGACAAGTAGCGGGATCAACTCTGAGTGGATCAAGCTTGAATGAGTTCTTGCTTCGACTGATTTTCAATGCGTTACCAGTAGACTCTTCATCTTCACTTTCTTCTGCTTCAGTTACCATGGCAACTTCATCCTCATCAGAATCATCTTGGGATGACTGTTTTGCGATGTTCTTCTCGTCGTCGTCCATATCGCCATAAGAAGTCATCTCTTTCTTGTGACCAAATCTTGATCCAGCCACACCATCTTCTTCATTAGCAACTTCGTCATCGTATTCATCCTCTTTCGATTTCTTCTTCTTCGATTTGGAAGGCTTGTCAGACTCTATGAAATCAGACGCGTTACCACCAGTGACTTGAATTGACGCAATGTCGCCTCCTTTTGCGCTGCGCTTCATTTCTGCCTTCATGATACGAGCAAGCTTCGGAATGAACATCGAAGTAACAACGTTCGCAATGAACTCAAGACTGAGCCCAAATGCTTCTTGGATACGTTCAGCAGGGTGGAATTTGAGAGTGACGTAGTAACATCTATCCCAATTTGCTCCTGCGCCGAGCTCTAATTTTTCTTGCACTGTGATCCCACCCACGCTCGCAAGGAGATCCATGAGCGTTATTCTGGTAAAAGATCGAGTGAGGCGAAGAGCATCGCGCTCCGAGACGGATGGTCGCAAGGGAACTGACATGGTTGGCGTCTTCAATACTTTTGATGCAGTCATAATAATTTCTCTCAGGCGAGGAATACCAAGTGTCACGTTTGCTCCCGCTCCTGCAAGATGGAAAGTATTCAGTGTCATTTGGGTGGAAGGCTCTCCAATAGACTGGGCTGCAATAGAACCAACAGCTTCTCCAGGATGGACAAGGGCTGAGCCATACTTTGCTGCGACTAGCTCACCGAACTCCTTGCGTGTTAGCCCTGAATTATTAATCGCAGTTTTGACCTTGGGATCTTCCATGGCTTCGGTCGCCAATCCAGCAATGTGCTCGGACACACAAGCTCCAGACGATCCCATGCGATGCTTACCCTTTTCACGAGTTGTATCAGATACAATTGGATCAAACACAGCAGGTTTAATTAGCTCACATTCAAATGATGCAGCAGCTGTCTTCTTTGCACCAGCATAATTGAATTCAACAAATCGTGGCACATTTTCAACCTCTTGCCCGTTGTGCAAATACTTGATATCGAAGCTACCATTTTTGTGTGTCTTGGTTATGGTAGCATCAAACCACCCTTCACAAATTGCCCCACGCACCCATTCCGATCCTAAGCGAGACTTCCTAGCTTTCACGAAGCATCCTTTTTTAAGTAAATCTGTCGAACCGCTTTCGATGTCTTTCGCTCTGCGACTGTCTGCTGCGGCCAAGTCAAGTGTTGAGTTGGGAAGCGCCGGATAACGTATCTTCAATGATTTGTGGTTCCTTGCAAGGAATTGGAACGTTCTAGATTCACAGTCCAAATGAGCTGCCTTTGTAGGATCGATGCCATCCTCACCGTAAAGGAACTGGACCACCCCACCTTCGCCATCTCGGACAGTGTTATCATATGAGACTTTCAACTCTTCCAAGTGCTTGACGAGACATCGTTGCAAGTAACCTGAACGCGAAGTTTTCACAGCAGTATCAACAAGACCTTCGCGACCTGCCATGCAATGGAAGTAGTACTCTTGCGGCCTTACTCCAGTCAAAAATCTATCGGCAATAAATCCATCTGCTCGCGGATTTGGATCGTATGGAGCGAAAGATGGAAGTGTCCTGCCACTACTCATTCTAGGCACACGGCGACCTTCCAAAGCCTGCTGACCAAGTTGGCATGATACCTGTGATTGATTCACCATTGAACCTTTGGCTCCAGTTGTTACCATGAGGCCAAATGTCTATCGAGGGGAAGAGGTGCACATATTTGCAATGCAAGTCAGATTAGTAAAGATATGACATAGAAAAGACAATATGGTAAAGGAGACAAATACTCACATTCTCAGGAAATGGAACGGCGAGGCCGTTAGGCAAGCAGACTTTAATAATGTCTGATGCCAATGGATTCACTTGAGATTGCATGAAGCCATCAAGTGCTGCTGCATTTTCTTTGCCGTCGTTTCCTGAAAGGAGTGATCCAATCTTCGATGCCACAGCCGCCTTTTCATGAGGCTTCAAAGGAGTCTTAGCTTTTGAACTTTGTGCTACTGGTGGAATTTCAACCTTTCCTCCATCAGAATCTGCCCAAGCCTTGGCTGCGCGGGATCCAATGTTGTATGCGTCTTTCACCATTTGACGCCGTATCTTATCAGCCTCTGGAGTCAAAATTAGATCCTCCATACGACACGAATGACCTGAGTAGTATTGAATGTAAGCTGTGAATAAACGCCCGAATGCATTAAGGATCAAACCAGCCCTACTAGGACCATACGCTTCATACACAGCGTGCACTAGAGAGAAGTCGGAGGCACCAAATGCAGCTTTATCAAGGACTCCCTGCAGCAGATCGCCATCACGTACAATCACCATGTGCTCATTCCACGAGGCACCAAATGCTGTCGGTGGGGTTTTCGTTTTCCTCTCCATTGACAAGCCAGAATAGTTGAACGAAGGATCTTCATCACGATCGTTACCTTTCCTTAGATGGTTCAATAGTGTTGAAATGACTTGTTTGCCAGTCCACATTTCCCTAGGTTTACGAATCGCAGGAGGCATGAGCTCTATGTCTGCATCAGAACGAATTAGTTCAAGGCCTGGTAGACTACCCAGAGCCGCAAACAAGAGCTGTTGGTACTCTTCTCTTCCGATAACTGTGTTCATACAAGTTAGTTTTACACCAGCGTCGACGTGATCTTGGATAAGTCCTCTCAAAGGAGACCCATCTGTTGGCACGATAAATTGTAGGTCGGTTGATGCAATGAACTGGGACTCAGCGGCTGCCAAATAGCTTTGAGGAAAGTGGCAGTTCATTTCGTCACCATCATAATCAGCATTGTACGTGTTACAGTTAGCGTAATGCATCCGAAGAGTGTTCTGGGTCGGACTGAACAGCACACGGACTCTATGAGCCATGATTGACGGCTTATGGAGCGAGGGCTGCGATTTGAAGAGAGAAGTAGATTTGGTGAGACAAGCAGAACTTCAATAATTGAATACAAAACATCATGTGATAGTTTGGAATTAGCCCTCTGTACGAGCAGAGCTGCCTCAACCCCAAGCGTCTGACAAGCATATTTCTACGCCCACCAAACAAGAATTGAGACAATCATCTACCCGATCTGTGTTGTCATAATCTAACATCTGTAAATTCAGAGTGGTGCATGACTAAATAACTCTTCATTGGACTGTTCCCACCCCCACCATTTTGACGCACTGACAAATCAGTCGCAGAGAGCTGACTTACCTGACGATTCATAAGCACCATATCCCCATCTCTCAGCTGCCTTCCAACCTTAATCACTCCATTCTCACTCAACAATCGCGCCGCAATGGCGTTTCGACTGCGCTCCTTCATCTTACTCAGATCCACTCTTTGCCCATTCGGGAATTCTACCCACACTGCTCCTGGATACTGAGATGGGCCTCTGCGAACCAAATTTTGCATATCGGCAACATTCAATGGAGTAACCGGGGTAGGAAAAGTCAAAGTTTTGGCAAAGTAGAGCGGCAGGCCAATCTCATTTGTACCAATGTAGGGGTCGGGAGAGATAACACTTCGACAGGCATAATTAACGCGTTTACCCATCATGTGTTTGCGGAAGATACCCTCCTTCTTCTCCAGCAGCTGTCGGATACCATTCGGAGCAGTGCCGGTGTTGCCGCTGGGGTCTCGAGAGGAATCCATGAAACAATTGACAGTAGTTTGCAAGTCGACCCAGACACCCAACGAGTTGGCTTGAGTTTTATCCTTGTCATCTTGAATCTTTTTAAGTTGCGATGCAATAGGTGTCGCCCCACCGTTGTCACCATTGTTCGAAGCCAGTGAATGCTTCAACTCAACCTCTTCCTGTGCCAGTTCGTGAGATGTGGCAAATCCACTCCTCAAACGCGCGTTGAGTTCAAGCACCTTGGACAGGTAGTAGTTCTGAGAGTGCTCAACTGTCATGTTCCCCATGACCACGGGGGGACGGAATCGACTTGGGGGGACAGGGATAGTACGCATGAAGAAGAGTGTGTACCCGTTACCCCCTCCGCTTACCTGCTCTGCAGCATTGGATGTAGATCTTGGTCGGTTGCCATTGGCAGTAGAATCATGTGCGTAGCTAGACTGATAAGTCGACGTGGACGCATTCCCTTCTGGAGAATGAGCACTGCCGAAGAATTTGGTACAGAGGAATGGTTGCTTCTCCCAAGTCAAACGACACTGCGCCTCAACTTCCAACGCATGCATGAATTTATCTTGCTTCGAAGGATCATCTTTGGATTTTGTAGCCTCCACGGTTGCTTTACGTGAGATGCCCCCGCCCGTGGGATCAATCTCCTCTTCTTCATCATCCTTACTTGACTTCTTTTTCTTCTTTTTCCGTCTATCAGCTCCCTCTTCCACTGCCTCATCATCAATCAAATGAGACTGGGCATCATGGAATTCATCATCACTCTCCACCACATCATCCATAACCTCATCTTCCGAGTCGGGATACTCATCCTGCCCATCACTAATACCCCTCGCCAACGCAGGACGAATACGTATCCTCTCCCCCAAATTGCTCTTCTTATTCTTCGCCGAGAGGGGCTGTTGAAAGATCTTATTGAACTGATCATGACGAATTTTTGGACTGAATGCATTACAATTGTGACACTTGGCACTCTTGGTACATTCCGATTGAAAGTCCTTGAGCAACTTCCTCCGTGCTGCACGCTCATGCATCGTTAGCACCACATTCTCCTCATCACCCACCATGGCGAGTTTTTGATTGAGCAATTGATCTATCTTGGTTGCCGATTCGGAGATGGTCTCCATCCGTGCCTGTCGGGTGCTAATCTTCCCCTCTAGTTTGCCCTCCCCCGCTTTTTGGGTGAGTACTGCCAACTCCCTATCGAGATCTAGCGCCTCATTGATCTTACCGATATCGATCAAGTGCAACTTGGCTACGAAGACCTTGCACTGTCGTCGTGACAGTCGGAATTCATGACATGCCAGACATTTAATTTTCATAAACATCAATAACTTGGGAAAGAACAATGGATGAAAGACCGGCACGCACAGCTCGATATGTCCAAAGTGACCGGGGCATAAACTTGGGACATTGCCGCATGTTATACAGGGCACGCCGTCGTTACTCCCAGAGGCGGTTGGGCCGAGAAGTGGATCGTAGAGACCTCGTGGTAGGGGGGTTTGGAGCGCATCGTAGGCGACGGAGGAGGATATCTCGCAGACGGAACGTTGGCGGACTTCGTCGTCGGTGTAGACTCCGAATTGGATGGAGCTGGGTTGATGGCGGATTATAGATTGGTTAATGTTGGCCATGGTGGTTGTGATCTACTACTAGCAATCTCCTCCTCTACTGTCTCCTCATGTTCATGATGGCAAAGTGCCGAAAGTGCTGGAGTGATGGTGAAGGTGAAAAGTGAGTGATGGCCGCCTGGCCTTCACAAAATGGCGGGAAAATAGAGAGAGAGAATAGAGAAAAGTCACGTGTCTCACTTGAGTCTCGACCAACAATCAAGCAAGCTGTGCTGCAACACCTTTGTTGTATTGTGTAGTTCTCTAGCTTGCAATCCTTCATGCAGATGGCCCTGCTTACCACTTTATCTGTGTTCTGTGCGGACTCTGCTCAGGTCTCAGGGAGTCTTCCCCTATCATTATCATGTCAAAGGCGAGGTCAAGGTCATCTCAAGCGTAGTGTATTCAAAGAAGTGAAACCACCAGATCTACACTACCACCATGACTTTTCTATATGTACTCAGTCTTAGTCTTAGGTGTTACTCTAACTCAACTTAAGAAACATTCTTTCTATCCTTCCTCCATCCACCCATCTCTCTCACAAGGCAAACTTCTTCACCACACAATCACTTCCACCACTGTATATAAAGCCATCACCAAACGCCAAACAAAGCGACTTCTCACCCTTATTCGTTGTAGCCTTTACGGTATGAAGTGGGAGTGATGATCGAATATCCCAAACTTTGAGTGTTCCATCGTGAGAAGTTGTGGCGAGGACGAATGGGTCTGTTGGAGACCATTGGACGGCGGATACCCATGACTTGTGACTGTATAATAGTATAGATAAAGGAAAGAATAGTATTGCAATAGCAGTTGGGATAGCAGGTGAGTCCATCATCTATCGAATGAGTACACAATAGAACACACAAAAAGTGATCCAACAACCAACAACAAATAAAACATACCTCTGCCTCAAAGTCTTATCCGCAATCTGACTCCCCGAACTCCCATCACCATTCGTTCTCATATCCCACAATCGCACTGTACAATCTGGACTACCAGTAGCCACCACATCACTATTCGAACAACGACTCAATGATGTCACGACACGACTTCCATTTAGTGCAAGTATGCAATCCATACGTGATACATCGTATACTTTGAGTCCGTGGTCCCAACTTCCAGTGAGGAGGGTGGATGGTAAGATGGTGGAGGAGTTGTTATTGTATCCCCATGCCAATCCAGAAATGTTGGAGGAGTGTGCTCGTACGGATTGGATGGGTTGTACTTCTTGAATTGCTGCTGCACTTCCGTCATTGGAGGATGATGTCGACTTGCTATTATTGTCCTTTCTCTTTTTAGATGCTTTACTGCCAGTAGTATCACCTCCAACATCATCATTACTACTACTACTACTACTACTTCCAGGTACATTCCAAATTGACAATCCTCCATCCCAATCACCACTTGCCATGATTCGTTTCCCATCATCATCAGCTGCAGCTGCTGCTCCAGCAAGAGCAACACTACTGATTGAATTCCCATGTCCACCCGAATATACCGCATGTAAACTCATCTCATCCTTCTTGGAGTTATAAGCATGTGTTACCAATGTCTGATCCATGGATCCAGTTGCAATATAGGTCATCCTACTATCATTCGAAGCAACATCTGTTAGTGACGACATGCACTTGATTGGACCACTATGTGCCGATATTACACATCCACTTCTCAACTCTCCTCCTCCTCCTCCCTCCTCCTTGGCATGCTGTTGTACAAACGTACGAATCACTCCATCGGCACCACCACACAACAATCGATTCTCCACCGAATTATAATCCATAACCATAATCCAATCGGGAAGTTGTTCACTCTCCCCGTCCTTTTTGGGGGGCAATCGTGCCGGAAAGTAGTGAAGTTCGAGTGCATGTTCGGTGCTGAGACCCATGTTCCGTGCGGCCGAGTCGAGGGGGAGACGAAGGAGTTTGTCGTTTAGGAGGAAGTCGAATGGTATGGCTGGTAGTCGATCTTCATCATCCTCATCATCATCGCTACTAGCATCGCTGTCATCATCGTCGTTGGCGTCACCACGATCCAACAAGTGATTGACAATTGCGCTAAGACCACGCTTACGAATGTTGGATGGGACAGCCATGGGTTCGGATGGTAATTCGAGTTGATGACGATTGTGACGTACGGAGGGGGAGAGGTGGAAGGAGACACGGATTTTGGTTTGTTGTTTGTTGTTGCCATCATCATTGGCTGTTGTTGGGTCGATGGACATTTCGTCGGAGGAGGACATGTTTTTGTTGTTGTTGTTGTTGTTGTTGTGTGTGGATGTATGACTTTTGAATTCAAAGTTAACTTGGCTCCTATTGCAGATCGATTATATTAAATAGGCTCGATGTAGGCGAAGGCGATAGAGTGCTACGGACTAAGAGATAACAGTACTGTCGGCTCACAACAACATGGTCGAAGTCAAAGAACAAAAGCAAAGCTTTGATGGATGGTGACGGTCTGTATGTCACCTTTCCCGCCAAAAAGAAAAGATATGCACCCCTATTTTGCAACTGCATGCAACTCGCTCCACGATGACAAGATCCATCAAGATACGACGCCGACCAGCTGTAAATAGCAAAGCAACGGCGAATCACAATAGCAATACTAAATACCTAAGAGTATCAACCATGAAGAGACCAATAAAGGCCACCTCCGTCCTATGGATGGCAGCAGCTACACTACTAGCAGCAGTAGTACTGCTGCCATCCTCCTCCACAGCAGAGATAATGACAGGAGGTGTCGTCGGTGGCACCTCCTCCTCCTCCTCCTCATTACACAAGACATGGTCGAAATTCATACAACGCCAGTCGTTGATATCCAAGTTGGACGAACCCTCTTCATCCTCTACAGCTGATAATGATAATAATCATCGCCGCACTACTGCAGGAGGTCTAGCCAAACTTCCATGCTTCGTACGACGATTGCCATCAACATCACAGCTACTACAACAATCGACACCACTCCACAAAACAACAAAACCACAGTCCATGGTAGATATCGAATGGTCATTGGCAACTGGGCATATCATCACTAAAATAAGGGGCGGGGCAGTAGTAGGTGATGATACGACTGATGATGAATCTTCCTCTGACGAAGACGAATATGATTCGGAATATGATGAGGAGTATGACTCGGAATACGAGGATGAAACTGACAACGACGACGAAGAAGAAGAACAAAATGACGATACTATCGTCTCATCATTAACATCATCCTCACTCCAATCATCCCTCCGTTCCAAATCATCATCCACCACCTCCACCGAACAACAACAACCACAATACGATGATGTACTAGCCCCACCAGCAATGCAACAACTCGTTATTTCACTCGGAGTTATGTTCCTCTCTCAACGGATTGATATATTGGATACCAAGACTGTACGAATTGCACGATTTGCATTTGTGGCATATGTGGCGATTATGCAGGTGTTTTTAGTATATGTGAGATTTCGTGCCAAGGCGATTAATGATCGTACGGAGATTACATTGTCGAATCCGTTGGCATCATTGGTTCAAGGTGCAGCAGCAGCAGGGGGGGCAGGCGGTGGTGGTGTTGGTGTTGGTGGTGGGGGAAACTTTATGGTCAAAGCCCTCGCGGATCAAATGCTATCAAGCACAACGACCATTTACGAATATGATTTGGCACAAGCAAAAAAGATGAATTCGGGATTGTTAATGCCAATGATATTTTTGTACTTTTTGCATTTTAAGATGAAGCAGGTCCAGCCTCTTTTGATGCAGACTGCTACGGGGGTGATGAATATGGTGTATAGTCCGTTGTTTCAGGTGTATGTGCTGGGGAGGAATTTGGAGAGGCCGTTTAAGCCTCCGGGGAGTTCGATGTTGGATGCTTTGCAAACGGAGGAGGAGGATGGAGAGAGTAGTGCTAGTAGTGAACAGGGTGTAGATGATGAAGATGATGTGGAAGAAGATGATGTGGACGAGGATGAGGAAGAATCAGAGGAGTCTGAAGGAGAGAGTGATGAGGGAGAAGAGGAAAGTGATGAGGGTGAAAGTGAATATGACACGGATGAAGAATAAATAGCATTTGGCCAACAGCTCAATAATTGCATTATACAGCATTAATTATGTTGTTGTTGTTGTGGTATCACAGTTAAAGTATTGATGCATACTAACTCATCACACCATCTGATTCAATCGTTGGTGGTGTCCTTGTAGAAACAGACACGGGAAGTGTAAGAGTCATCATCTTTGATGATACATCTATCGTGACTTGGATTCAATTCACCAATAAATCATCGTACATCTCACAGTTGAGAAGTAGGAGTAGATATATCTTCTACCTTCGGCTAGCTAGAGTATCCGCGATAAGAAAGTCGCAACAAAATTTTTGTTGCGAATTAATTTTAGCTAGGCGACACCGCACAAAACACGAAACAACCATGTGAGTATGCCCTCCATAGAGCGCACCTATCAACATGTTGAACCCAAACTGATACCCAGAATCTCTTGAGGAAGTATATTCAAATACAATTATTAACTAGTTGACCATTATATAACTACTAGATAAAGCGCAAGCATCGGTCCAAAATGGCCTATTTCAGCTAGTAAATAGAGTGATTCTATGTATGACGCATGCGTATATGAGCACCTATGCAGCCGCTGTAATGCGAGTATAGTGAATATGATGACTCCCAGCGGCTTAATCGAAAGGTAATAACATGTACTATCAACTTATGGCCGGTGCAGGTAGGTAGAGGGTCGATGTTGAGTGTAGTGAGGCGCTGGTTTCAGTCGATGTGCAAAAATATTTTTGTTGCGAATAAATTTTGTTGCGATTTTCTTATCGAGGTACAATAGCTAGCTACCGCGATAAGAAAGTCGCAACAAAATTTTTGTTGCGAATTAATTTTAGCTAGGCGACACCGCACAAAACACGAAACAACCATGTGAGTATGCCCTCCATAGAGCGCACCTATCAACATGTTGAACCCAAACTGATACCCAGAATCTCTTGAGGAAGTATATTCAAATACAATTATTAACTAGTTGACCATTATATAACTACTAGATAAAGCGCAAGCATCGGTCCAAAATGGCCTATTTCAGCTAGTAAATAGAGTGATTCTATGTATGACGCATGCGTATATGAGCACCTATGCAGCCGCTGTAATGCGAATAGTGAATATGATGACTCCCAGCGGCTTAATCGAAAGGTAATAACATGTACTATCAACTTATGGCCGGTGCAGGTAGGTAGAGGGTCGATGTTGAGTGTAGTGAGGCGCTGGTTTCAGTCGATGTGCAAAAATATTTTTGTTGCGAATAAATTTTGTTGCGATTTTCTTATCGCGAGGTACAATAAGTAGCCAGCGTGCGTGTGAGGGCATCGGCACCTTTCGCAAGATCAAGACGGCCATCTTATTTTGAGGATGGTGCGACAGTAGCTTTGCGCCGACCACCTCATTTTCCGCAACAAGCAACATCATGAATAAGCAACATGAATAACATGAACATACGTTTGCTTCTCTCTCTAGAGAGAGACAGTTACGTTGTGAGCAATCGTCTGCGTCAAAATCCACAAGTGGAATAATCATTACCACCGACAAGTGCGTGCAACAATTTGTTGAGGCAAAGCACTGAGAGAGCACAGAGTACAGAACACATTCAAGAAGTAAACTTCTTCTCTTAACCAGGCCAGGCAAATAATAATGACGAGCTCAAGAGGCGGAAAGCCTCTTCGGCTGCAGAAAACAACGTTACTCCTTCTTTCTCTGTTCCTTACCCTTATTACGTGTAGTTATGCATTCACATCACCACAAGCTTTGTCAACTTCTTCATCTTCGAGGTACGCTGCAACAAGAACACCAAAAATATCATCATCATCACCACCAACAACAACTCGTCTATATGCCAATCAATTTGACATTACAAAACCAACATTCGATCTATTCTCCTTCCGCCAAATACGATCCGATGCACTACTGCGTTACAACTCACTAAATCAAAGCGAACCACTGCGCATCAACCTCTTCTTACTATTGACAGTAACCTTCTTGGGATATCCACTCTGGTGCGAATCAGTCACTGGAGAGCTGCCAACAGCGCTTTCTTCAGTCGGTGCAGCAGCCGCGGGGGTAGGATGCGGTGCACTATTCAATAGGGAGAGGTCACGACGATCAAATCAGTTGAATCGGATGGTGAAGGAGTTGAACGCAGAGAGTTTAGAAGTGAAGTTGCCTGTGAATAAGGCAATTACTACGGTGAGACCAACGGCGACATTGAAGCAGTTGAAGAGTAAGCGCAGAATTGTAGCGCTTCGTGGGAACAAAGACCAGTTTGCAGAGATTATGGATATGTTGTGTAGTTTGAGGAGAAGATTTGTTCAAAGTCAAACTCTAGTAGTATTGGTGCCTACGGACGGATCAACAAAGGAAGAATGGGGATGGGATGATAATCAAATGGCGAGTTCGCTATGGTTGGCTGATGCAACAAATATTGGACAATTTCTTAATTACTTCCGCGAACTATTAGGTAGTGATGAAGATGTTTCTTCAAACGACGATGAATTGGCATGGTTTGCTCTCAATTTCAAGGGTCGATCAATCGCTTCTGGACTCGGTGAGGCACCAAAGATTTTGGAGCTCATGGGACAGCAGCTACAGCCGATGGAATTGATTGATGACACTGATGCTGCAGTTGTTCCTGTTGATATGCCTGTAGCGAATGAGATTTTGGAGTGTCAAAATAAGTTTTACAATGTGCTTACTAGCTCTAGTGACAAAGAGAAAATGGAAGCAATTTTCACTGATGGAAAGATGCCAGAGGTCAATGAAGTAATTGAGGCAGGTGGACGGATTGACGGATGGGTTGAATGCCTCAAACCAGATGCAAGACCAGCCAACATGGTGATTGCCGATCAGGATATCTTTGTTTCATCACCTACACTTGCATTCTCTACTTGTGTTGAATTTCCTCCCAACGCAGGTATCGACGGTGCGACGCTGTTGGCATCGCAGAGATGGATTCGTGAGACAGCCGATGATGAGTGGAAGTTAGAGTTACATCAGACAATACCATGGGCAGCTGGCACTAGGGCAGGGGGCACTCTACGGTGTGATTGTCGTGGTTGTGTTGCTTTGACCAGTAGCCAAGAGAAAAGGACATTTGGTGGATTGATTGGGTAGATTCGATAATGATACTAATTATATACACTATGTATCGCGATAGAAACTCTTCTTGTTTAGTCTCCCCTCTTGAGCATCTAAAGCTCGTCATCAACACCTAATTGTAGATTGCACACTCCCATCTTTTGATTCAAATCCTCCTGATCAAAATGATCCAACCACCGAACCAACTTGCCGTCCTCATCCACTTCAATCATCAATCTTGACATTGCATGCACGTGACAATTCCCAATCGAGGCAAAGAATAACTTGTCCATCGAACAAACATTGTTTACTACAGACACCTCGCTCATAATGATTTCGGTATATCTCAATACATTGGGATTAAACGCAGTCAAGAACCATCCCATCAAGTCGTCTTTATCAAAATTGGACAGTTCTGACCCTATACCGCCCCCAAGAGGACAAGCAAAGTAGGTATCTGATTTACGTTCTGTGGAGACGTTGTCTACGAATGCGCGTAAATCATTTTCGGTTGTCCATTGTTGTTTTGGGAAGGCCAATTCGAATGCGTTGATGCATTGTGCGCGTATGATTTCTGCTCCCATGGCGGAGGAGGTTGTTGGGAGTAGGAGGAGGCATGTTAGATGGAAGAGGAGATGAGTGATGATGGTGCTCATGATGTTATTGATGATGCCGTCGAGAATGATGCTGCAACTTCTTATCTCAGAGTATCTAATCATAGATGGTCGAGGAGCACAAAGCACAGAGCACGCACTTATGATTGATGTAATCGAAGGATATCATCGCGAACTCTTGCTTGCGCTGTCAAAAGATTTGTTCCTCTCGCCCCAATTTCAGTACTAATTCCTACTCTAGAGGTACGTTGTCCCTCTGCTATACCAGAAAAAGGGGGCGAAAAAAAGCCAGAGTACAAACATAAACCACAGCAATGATGACTATCGCATGGGCTGATCGAGACAACCTCCTCCACTAGTAGACAACAAATAAATAATGTCAGTGCAACAAATGCAACGTTCATCCCACAAGAAGTCGTCATCTGGAGGAGCCCTATTCAAAACCACAACATGGATCTTGATAGTAATATGCTCGTCTTGCTCCAGTTTCTACATCGGTGCGTTCGCGGGCATATCTGCATCTGGTGGACAAAACAATGATCACAAATTAGACGCCAACAACATCAATTGCAACACTAATCAGATAGATGACAAAGAAATACAACGAAGGGTTACTAGATTGGCAGATGAAAAGGTGAAATTGCTGACAACACCATTCATGCTACAAGAATTATGCGACAAGCACAAGTGTAGTACTGCTTCTCAACCTCAACAAAAAAATCAGGGCAGCAATGAACACAGACTATTTTCCAGACCACTCAATAATTTTGCCAACGGTCTAATCCGCGTCTCCAAAGATGACATCATGTCACATTTCGAGTTTGGCGTGCCTCCCAACCCTCGTTCGAAAGGGAAAGAGGCTCTCATACTGTACAATAACGCAAAGGCATTGCCAAATGACAAGTCATTGAAAGCAGCAGCTAATTTGAATGGATATTCGTCATTACCATTCACAAATGCATCTATTGCAACAGAGAATTGTGATTCAATGAATGTTGTATTTACAGATATTCCGGGAGGGATGGGTCAATGCTTCGCCTTGATCGGTGGACAATATCAGTCCTATCATATACAACGATGGATGAGGCGTGCCGAAAATTATGGAGGGTTGAAGAAAGATGAACCGTTGAGGTTGACATCGAGAGGTCATACGAGTGTGGGGAGAGAAGAATTTAAGGCTCCGGATCGTTATGAGGTTGCTACACATCAAAAGTCGTTGAAAACGTATCTGAATGAGGTTGAGGGGATAAAGTCAAGATTGTTGTCTGTGTTGACGAAAATGAATTCGAAGCAGATAGTGGTAATGACTTGCAATCATGGTCAATCGGAGCTGCTGATGAATTTCGTATGTTCCTCTCGGGCAAAGGGGTTTGATTTGTCAAATGTGTTGCTTTTCCCAACAGATGTGGAGACGAAGGAATTGGCAGAAGGTCTAGGCTTGACAACATTCTACGAAGAAAAGCTCATGGCATCTATTCCGAAAAAAGAAGCAGGAGTTTACGGTGATGTGACCTTTACAAAAGTAATGTTTGCAAAGATTGTATGTGTCCAGTTGGTAAATGAGTTGGGATTTGACGTGCTGTTCATGGATGTTGATATTGTTTGGTATCGAAATCCGTTGGACTATTTCATGAACAAGTCCCTGCCACCGTTTGATGTATATTTCCAAGACGATGGCAGTCGGCAGGAACGGTATGCTCCCTGGTCGGCAAACTCTGGATTTTACTTTGTTCGTGCCAATCCTAAAACAAAGCATTTATTCCGACATTTGTTGTACAGCGGCGACTTGTTGAATGCTTGGTACTCCCACCAAGCGGTGCTGTCCGTACTGCTATCAGAATACAATTCATTGATGGGGTTGAAAGTGAAGGTATTTGAAAAAGAGACGGATCTGTTTCCGGGAGGTTGGCTTTTTCATCGTGAACGTTCTGGGATGAAGAGAATCATGACGGGTGAGTCGAAGGACACGTACATATTTCACATGAGTTGGACAGAGAACAAAGGGAACAAAATTAAATTCTTCCAGCAGATGGGACAGTGGTTCGCTAGAGAAATATGTGCTGGCAAGCACTACGATGAAATCGTTGGAGGCGAGACCACTGTTACACTGTCCGACCGTTGCTGTTTAGCTGAACCTGTGATAAAATGCCATTACAGAGACAAGCCAAGCAAGATACCGTGCAATGATTCACCCTTCATTGACAAGAAAGGTAAGCCGTTTTGGAAATAGAGAACAACTAAGAAAGCAAGTAGCACATGCATGAACACCTAATGAAACGAAGCGGATTGTTTATTTTCATTTTCACTTCTGTGTGCCGAGAAAATCATAAAATACTATCTTCACCAACCTGAAGAATAAATCCACCCCATCGTTCATCCAAGTCTCTCTTACGGATATTGAGTTGTACGATTGGCACTCCGTCCTCTCCATCCAAGGTCAAAAATGTACAATCACTGGTGTCCGAAATCCCTCTTTGGATTGCACTCCATACAATTCTACCAAACGCCGTGATACTGACTGTGGTCGTACTGAACAATACATTTAGCGCTTCGGCAGGCTGTCCTCTCAATCCAGGAATACGTAATGTAACATCCATATCCTCTGGATTTTCAACCCAATAGCATCCTTCGTCATCCACTTCTGGAAGGCGGGAGGTAGATTGATAACCACTGCTCTCGAGAGAAAAGTTTTGAGTCGGTATCTTCTTTTCTAGATCCGAAATCGTAAGCCCAAGATCAGATACATCAATGGAAATTACCCCGTCATCACTTCCACTGCGTAGGAAAGAAGGGCATCTTCTAAGTGTGTTGGTGAAGGAGATTGACGTGAAACCTAACGTGCTTTCTGCAGCGGCGAAGATGAAGAGAAGATATGTAAGGAGGTTCATCATTGGACTTATCCTTGTGGATGGGGCCTTACTGCTATTGCTATTGTATTGCTATTGCATTTCCGTACCCAACAAGCGCAACTCCATGCCCATGGCATGGCATGGTGACTCACATCAAACATGTGAATCTACACAAAACACGTAAGTAGTGGTATTGTACCATAGATACAAGTACATGAGGTTACACGTAGAATGCTCCACTTACGTAGTACGTCAATCAAGCTCCCCGCGATTTTTCGTTGAGGGAGACTCCCAATTAATTTTGTCACGTGCATTCCACTTGCGTTGGAATCAGTATGTACTCACTCAGATCCAATGACTTTTTGTTGTTGCAAAAATCTCCTCTCCACCAAAGATGCACACACCAGCCTCTCATAATCTTTGTTTGCAATAGATTTTCACATCCTCTTCAATACAGTACATTAAATTCCAACCATGTCCACCGGTGATTACAAAGTAGCTGATATCTCCCTCGCCGACTACGGTCGCAAGGAAATCGAAATTGCTGAGATTGAGATGCCTGGTCTCATGAACTGCGTTGAAGAGAACAAGGAGCGTCAACCCCTTGCCGGAGCACGTGTTTCTGGATCCCTTCACATGACCATCCAGACCGCTGTCCTCATCGAGACTTTGAAGAAGATGGGAGCTGACATCCGTTGGTGCTCATGCAACATTTTCTCCACCCAGGATCACGCCGCCGCTGCCATTGCTCGTGATGGAAGTGCCGCCGTCTTCGCATGGAAGGGAGAGACTCTTGAGGAGTACTGGGAGTGCACCCTCCAGGCCCTCACCTGGCCTGAGGATGATGGCAAGGGTCACGGATGTGACATCATCGTTGATGACGGTGGAGATATGACTCTTTTGATCCACGAGGGTAAGAAGGCCGAGGATGCCTTCCTCAAGGATGGAACTCTCCCCGACCCCACCTCCACTGACAACGAGGAGTTCCAGATTGTTCTCACCATCATCAAGCGTCTTCTCGAGAGCGGAGAGACCGATAAGTGGAACAAGATTGCTGCCCGCTGTAAGGGAGTCTCCGAGGAGACCACCACCGGTGTCCACCGTCTTTACATCATGGAGAAGCAGGGATCACTTCTCTTCCCCGCCATCAATGTTAACGATAGTGTGACCAAGTCCAAATTCGACAACCTTTACGGATGCAAGCACTCACTCCCCGATGGTATCATGCGTGCCACCGATGTTATGATGGCCGGAAAGAAGGCTGTCATCTGCGGATATGGAGATGTTGGTAAGGGATGTGCCGCCGCCATGCGTGCCAATGGATGTGTCGTTTACGTCACTGAGATTGACCCCATCTGTGCTCTTCAGGCTTGTATGGAGGGATACACCGTCTGCACTCTTGAGGATGTTGTTGACACCGCTGATATTTTCATCACCACCACCGGAAACAAGGGAATTCTTATGGCCGACACCATGAGCAAGATGAAGAACAACGCTATTGTTGGAAACATTGGTCACTTCGATAACGAAATTGATATGGCTGGTTTGATGAAGGTCACTAAGCGTATCAACATCAAGCCCCAGGTTGATCGTTTCGTTTTCGAGAGCGGAAATGGAGTTATTGTTCTTGCTGAGGGACGTCTTCTTAACTTGGGATGTGCCACCGGTCACCCTTCATTCGTTATGTCTTGCTCCTTCACCAACCAGGCCCTCGCCCAAATCGAGCTCTGGACTGAGAAGGACTCTGGAAAGTACGAGACCGGAAAGGTTTACGTCCTTCCTAAGGAGTTGGATGAGAAGGTTGCTCGTCTTCACCTCAAGTCTTTGGGTGCCAAGCTTACTACTTTGACTGCTGAGCAATCTGAATATGTTGGTATCCCAGTTGCTGGTCCTTACAAGCCCCTCACTTACCGTTATTAAATACGATGTAAAAAATATATAATAGACGCTTCTGCATAACAAACGTTTTATTATTCTTGAGTAATAATTGTGTGAGCTAATTGAAGGATAGTGTACAATATCTTGAGAGCTCTACCGTTTTAAGATGTGTGCCATCTCAACATCGTTAATGTATCGAAGTGGTAAAAATTCCACATGACAACGATATTGTAAGATAGATGGTAGTTGTGATAGTAAGAGTTGTAAGTATGTAGATTTAAATGAACAGATTGGTTGCAATAGAATATTGATGTCAAAGCAGCGATGGCCGGCATCTCATACATCATATGTCAGTCCTCTTTCAGTGGCTTCAAACCAAGCTTGGCACGCTCAGCATTCCAGTAGTCGATACCTTCAGCCTCATTACCGTCCCCACCTTCATCTGATTTGCTACCTTTGCCTTTAGACTGCTCTTCTTCGGACTTGGTGCCACTTTTCTTGAATAACGATCCGTACTTCTTGTCCTTCTTTTCTTTCTTTTTCTTGTTCGTACTGCCGCTGCTTTGAAATCTTTCATCTCTGTCAGTAATTCTTCCATCTCCATCTCGGCTATACCTATCTCCATCACTTACACCCTTTAACCTATCATCTCCATGAGGCCTAGAATATCTATCAGAATCAGTATTTTCATGCCTCCGTCCATCTCTAAATGGTTCTCTCCCCCTACCCATAACCTGCTCCCTAAAACTTCTTTCTTTCTCTTCTACCTCCCTCTTCCGTTTCTTCCTCTCACTCAATGCCACTACAGCCGCAGCATTTCCATTCTCTGCCAATTTCTCCAACAGCCTCTCTGCATCACCACCATATTGCTCTTCAATTAATGGAGTAAACGCACTCCTCCGCTCTCCATCCAAATATCCCGCCGAAACCAACACATCTCTCTTGGGTAAATGAGGCAACGCAATCCCACAATATCGATCCGATGTCAACAACTCATCCGCAAATTCATCTAAGTGTGTAATCTTCCACCCCGTCGGAGTGCGAAATCGTAACTTTCGAAAATCATTGTACATGGGTTCAATCTGCTCATATATCTCGGCCGGTCGTCCAGTCAACCGTAAATAAAACGCTCCAAGTGCTCTCACATATTTGAAATCTTCATTCATTAAAAACTCCTCCACTATCCCCTCTTCTGGTTGAATCTGCAACAACTTTAAAGTGAGACATAAAAATCGTGTTGGTTTGTTGTTGGCACCATACGAGCCACCGAGGGCTTTGAGGTCAACGGCCTTGGTGGCCACGTCGGATGCGGAGAGACCGAAGCATTCTTCTTTCCAGTAGATGGAATCGTAGATTTTTTGACGGGTGATGTATTCGATTAGGTTTTGAGGGTCTTTGCCGTGGACTGTGCGGGCTAGGGGATCGGTAACGTTGGCCATGGTGATGATGATAATGATATGTAGTGCGCTTGTTTCGATTTTCAAGAAGTGTCTATTTTTTGTGTAGTTTTCTTAGGCTTATTTGCTACGCACGTGAGTGATATTACGCGAGGTTACGGGCGCGCGCGCGCGCGCCCAAACTTGGCAAGGCAAGGCTCAAGCTCCTCCGAGAAGAAAGAGGTAGTTGCTTGTGCCTTGTGTGCTGCCTTGTAAGGGCTCGCTTGCAGCTTGATTCCAACATGCAACATGATCTCGATTGGTGCAGGTGCAGTTTCAATTGAAGTAATATGTACCTCTTCTTCTTGTTGACCTCGCAGCTAAGTACTTGCTACTTGAGATAAAAAGGTAAGAGAACAGTACTTATTGCAACCGGCATGCATTATTATTTAGTATATAGTAATCATTATCGATTTTCTTATGTATGAATTTGAATGAGTCTTCATTTCTTCTTGACGGATATGGCAATTTCCTCTTGACTGACACAATCTATCTTGTGTCCAGCCTTCCAGTGTTGGACTTGGCATTCCTTTCCACAGTACCAAGCTCCTAAACACCCCATACATCGCTTGAATGAAGAGCATCCTGCCTCCTTCCTGCAGTTTGCGCAGCGAATCCTTGCCAGATCCTCTACGTTTGATATGCACTTGATCAAATAATCTTTCATTTGTACTGGCAAATTTCCCTCTAACGCTTTGCGTCCCCAGAACAGAAACGTTGGGATGGGGCTATGCCCAGGAATGTTCAAAATCCCTTCGTAACGCTCCTGTTCTAAGAAGTATGAAGCAATTGAAAAGTTGCAGACGGAATCATCGCATTTCAAATTCTTTCCAGTATAATGTTTCGCAAGGAAGAAAGATGTTGTAAGACCGCATACATTTTGTACAAACATTTTTCCCAATAAACTGCACGATGGAGAATTGCCTTGACTTGACTTGCTGCAAGTGTGATGTAATGAAGATTTTTCTCATTCTCACTGTTCATATCGTAAACCACAGCCAGATTGAGTTGTGCCTGTGGGATTCCAAGATCTGCAGCCCTTTTCAAATAATGCATTTTGTTCATTTCTTCAGCAACATGCATCGACATCATACATAACGCATCTGAATCACCTTGATCTGCGGCTTGCTCTATCAATTTCCACCACTTCTCTTCATCGAATGAAAGGCCGTAATCTTTCGCACGCCTTCTATTCAGGCCCCACATCGCAATTTGGACCTGCGCCCATACCTTACCCTTTTTTGAATGCTCTAAGACAATGGCTCCGGCTCTCTTTTCGTCACGAGGCATCTTCTCTCGACAAAGAGGGCATTTGTCACGAAGCATCGTATCAAATCCTTCTTTCTTGAGGTTGGCCCAGCGCTCCGTGGAGCACTGATTACAACATATCCAACCACCGCAGCAATATAATCGTTTCATTCTCGTGTTATTCACGTGTTTGATTGTTTCAAGACATATGGGGCAATCGCAAGAGTTTTCAGGAGGATGCAGCTCGTCCTGAAGGCTTATAATAGCTTCCACCCGCCTAGATTCGAGTAGTAGCTCTAGTTGCTCTTCATTGTCTGACAGCTCTTTGATAAGTTGCGCCCTTGCTTTGGTCTCAGGCGACATAAGGCCTGTTTCATCAACTATACTTTTTAGTGAGGGAAGCTCAGAAATTGCAGCAATCTGGGAAGCAATCTTCTCTCGCAGCTGCAGCTCTCTCTCATCGGCCATGGTGGGATATGATTGATCAACAATGGAGGGAGTTCGTTTTCCGGATTTGGTAATTTTGGTACCCTCTAACTAGAATGCATTCCATGACTTCATGCCGGTGCCTAAGGCGGACGGCGCGGTCACAATCCCGCTTGGCGTAATTCCAATCCAGCCGAGGTGGATGCCATGCAAATTTGGTATCATCCCAATCAATCAACTAATACTGTAGGAGATAAAGAAAGATATATTATTAGTGATATAATAACAATAATAAAATTAACAATAATAACAAATGAATGAATTTACCTGATGCACAGTCTTTGACACAAACACGCACATAATTATCCAACACCGCAACTTTATTATAACATTATTTCAATTGGAAAGAAGGAAATTATAGGATCGGTAGTGGCAAATATATACACCTCTCTTTAGAGGCACAACACAGGAACTGTGATGGGCACTGGCCTCTCGACCGCACCTGTATATAGCGCATAAATCCATGTAACAAATTGGGTTGGCAAATATATACACCTCTCTTTAGAGGCACAACACAGGAACTGTGATCGGAATCATGATTCTGAATGGAATCAAGAAGGGAGGTCACAGACCTGAAAAGAGAGGGTGATTCCATCTGGAATCATGATTCTGAAGGCTAGTTCTATGAAATGAAATAAATGTGGTAAAAATAAAGTTTAGGGTTGACTCTGAGAATATCGTCATATGTTTACATGGAATGGACTCACCTTTAAAGGTTTAAAGTAGGGCAAGGGGTAAAACAACTCCACTTACATGAGCAGACAGTCTTCCGTCAATTGTTGCTTGACCTTAACAAACATCCTTGCACGGAACAGAACACTGAGCCACCCGATGTTAATTGAATTGAAGCATAAAGCTGTTAAAGGAACCGTCAACTTCATCCTAGGGAAGCAGGTGGAGTATATTGTAGAAAATTCTTCCGTCCATTGCAGTGATGTGCAACACACACAATCATCATAGAATGAAGAGCAACCAAACATGGATGTAGCTATAGCTTTCCACAAGGTTCCCACCCATTACGATGAAAATGAGCATAGATCACCACCTTCAATTGACGACCAAGATCATGAAAATATTGCAACGAGCAAACTTGACTTCCTATCGAGAGCAGACAGTCTTCCGTCCATAACTTGGCCTTAGCGAACATCGCCATTGACAGGGCGTTCATATACATAGGCTAGTGTAGAGACAAAATTGAAGTAGTACGGTGGCTATCTATTTCATCGAAATAGAAAAAAGATAATTTCTCCAGATTTCCAGCAAATCGCTCTGCATCAGCAACGTTGGTGATAGGTTCATAAGATTGTGATAAATAGCTATTAGAAGAAATGAAAGTATGGTGAGAAAGAGCAATAAATGACAGTGGTGTGAGTTGATGTGGAAAATAAAGAAAAAAATGTATCAGTTTTTTTTTATATTACCTTTTCCCCCGGATTCTTGCTCAAACTTCGTACAATAGGATGGACCGACATCATCGAAGGCGTGATTGCTGTAAAATTGTTGGGGGGGGAGGCTGGTGAAGAAGGAATTGTAGCGGCTGCATAGCATGGTTGTGATGGCTGGAAGGCGCATAGCATGGTTGTGATGGCTGGAAGTTGCGGCGAGATGGGTTTGGAAGGGTGCGGTGTTGCAGTTTGGATCGTGATATCTGAGATGCTAACCAATAATAGCGACCTTTGCAGCCAGAGCGCTGATAAACAACCGAAATGCCACCGTCTAGAAGAGGTTCCTGTGTGTGCGGGATTGTTTCCGGATTCGATGAGTAACGGCTTTTTTGGATGGTAAATGAAATAGACACATAACATTGTTATTTACCCGAATTTTCCTACGCTACGGGCGGCATATGTTGATTGTGTTTGTGATGAATAGAGGAGGTGTTGACCTTGCTTCATGCTGGTTGCTGTTTGATGAAAGCAGCAATTATGTTGTGTGGCGTCGCGACATGGTCGACGCACAGTTGACAATTTTGAACGGTGCGTGCGTGCGGTGGTGATGGCGGTTGCTTTTTTCATTGAGATGCCTGTCTTTCCACCACACTACACATCGATCTAAGGGGAATATTTGTGGCGATGGACGGACCGTAAAGTACTATATATTATCAGGGTCAGAAATCTGCGTAGCAGAATCGGAGGGGAGCGGGGAGCCCGATCAAACTAAACTCGACTTGGCCCCCTCATTTTGCTAGCACTTTTCAAAACGGTTCACTTTGAACACAATAACCATGGCGATGGTGGCGGCGATGGTATGGAGCGGAATGGAGGTCGGCACCACCATAAACCGGCGGCGGACACCTCAGGGGACCCATATGGCCCTATGGTGTGAAGGAATTTTGTCTCCAAGGTCTCTGATGTTATTTCTTGGTTTCCTCCTACAAAAGTGACCGTTATTTACATAAAAAGCGACAACTGCATAGGCCCCCTACGCAACAATGACCTTTGGGACCTGAATACTGTCTATTACTCGACAACCTGGCACTATTTATGATATATGGCGACATTGGATGATGCGGCTACTGATCAATTCGTCTAGAACCGTCGGCATGGCCCACCTACGCGGACACCATGATTACATCACAAAATAGGCACTTTAGGTGGGAAGGATGAAGTGGGTATGTCAGCACTGAAATGGTGATAGGTGACATCAAAACAATAGACATGCTCTACAGAAGCGTTGTGGTTGGAGCTTTTGTCATGGCAGGCCAAATATAGAGAGATTGTTGCACATGATGTGGTAGGTTCTGGAATGAAGTAACAATTTTTTATTGAGGAAGCGAGTGCGTTGTCTTGCAACCGGGAAGATAGGTACAATGTCTTCGACAGAACACGACAAACCGATATTATTCGATTGCACGAGGGAAGGTGACAATATGGTCCATCCAGAGTTGCCTTTATTCACGGCCATTGGCTGGCTAGATGCAGAGAAACAAATACAGCACAAATAATAATGAAGGGGGGAACGGACGCATTACAACAATACACTTGGGATTGGTTACAGCACAGTGATATTTGATAGCCCATCATGTAGGTAGTGATGAGATGGCATCATGACCGGGGAAGGCTAAGAGGCGGCATTCTGTTCTGGGCGAAGCATCTACGCTTGAGCCATCTTCTATTAGGAATAAGCAGAACTAGAAGGACAAACAAACAATAAAAGGCAACCGCCGGTGAAGTCATCAATCTGAAACTGAGGCGGACAAATGAGACTTTAGAAGTATTGTACTGAAGGGTGTGGCAACAATATCATCTATGGAGGTTTGTCAGCTGAGTAGAAGAAAAGATAGTCTATTTGAATTCGACGCAGCCAGAGTGCAAGATGTATCTGACCAGGTAAGCTGAATTCAGTTCTAGAGGGAGTCTATGATCGATTGACAATATTAATAATTGTGAGTGTTACTACTACTAGACTTCTTCATGGTTGTTAATGGATATGGAGATGATGCTGTCGACGTGGATCTTTCCTACGCACTTCTTCTGAATATCTACGTGAAGAGATCGATACATAAATACTATTATGTCAGTACCTATCGTACCTCGACAGTATCTTCCTACTGACTTATGCAACAATCTACACAATAACAAGAAATAGAAAACATCGTTTATATGTAATAATCCAAACATTAGTGATAACATTTTCATAATAGTCATAACCTCTACACAAGCACTACGCACATATGTTGTCTTCTCAAGAGATTATAACATGTTGATATGTGAGATTAAGATGTACAGGCTGAAGCAGAATACATCAGCGTTTTCTAGGTGAAAAACTGATTTAGATCAAGGCTTGATGATGTGTTAGAATCCTATTTGATTGTGCTATGCTTGGCGGCTCAACATGATGGTCGTGTTGTGTGTTGTGTTGCCGATTTGTGAGATGTGCTGTGAAAAAAATGGGCGTGTAAAAATACGGAAACGAACTCCCTCCATTTGACAATATGATGATATTATGACCTGCAGGCACCTAAAAACAGTATGAAAGCACTATGTCTGTTTGTTTATCTTATCGGTATCGGCGGAAATTGACGACGAAGATTAGATAAATCGAAGCGCAGCGGCAGAAGCGGACGGTTATCAGTGTGTAGATAGTAGATGATAGTCAAATCACCCTTCGAATAGGTTTTGGGGTCTTTGCCACAATACAATACACAAAATTTACAGACAGTCCCATGAGTTGGCGGAGCGAGGGCGGGAGGCGGGAGAAAGATCAAGGATCCAGATGAGATCAACAATTCAAAACTGAGAGGGCTAGAGGATAGCCCCCTACATATTTGTTTGCTGATCTCGTAAAAATCTCTAAAAATGTAGCCGTAGAAGAGGGGAAGAACCCCATATTGGGTAGGCCCAGCCCCCAATTTAGGAAGGCCTCCGAAATGAGAAGGGAGAAAGTGCCAGAAGAAGCACGGACGGACAGGAAGAAGGGAAGACAAAATGCCTAAAATATCCAAACTTGTCGACGTTTGCCGGGAGAAAGCTGTTCTTTTTGCTTTGATCTGCTTTGATGTTCCTTTGTTCATCCGATACATTGCAATGATACGTCCATTATTTTGGATCTAATCAGCCGTACTGTGATAATACAATTCGTGGATACCCTTTTCTATGTTGCTGAGTTGGATAATCATCAACGTTTGATCTGAAGGAGCCACAACGTATAAATATACTAGAGAAAAACAATGTGCTTATGATAGTTTGAAAACAACAAGTGGGGAAGATAGATAAATAAATACAAAACAGCAGCAACAATGAATGGTTCCCCGACATTCTCTCGGTTTGCATTGAGCAATTCACCAACTGGTTTGAGCTGGATGCTTGGTAATAACGAACGAAAACAAAATCTTGAAACGACTGCCGAAATTAGTGACGAAGATGACGGCCCACCTACATCACTAAAACAGGCACAGACCTATCCACGAAGCAGATCACCTCTTCTTTTAAACCAACCAAGCAGCAGCAGCAACAATAATGGTGGGAGGACTGGCTTGGGCTGGCTGCTCCCAGGTGGTACCGAAGGAAAACAAAATCTAGCACCGACTGCAGAAAAATTTGATGATTATGCCGCCCAAGCTAATGCACAGCCGCCCTATGCATCTCCCCATTCACAACATTCACAGGCTCATTCACAGGCATCTCTTCATTCACAATCGAGCAGTAATAATGGGAGTACTCAAAACATTTCGAGGGCGAGGTCCATGAGCCATTCTTCTTCCTTGGTGGGGATGAGACGGGGACCTTCTCTGGCAAGATTATCTGCCTCATCATCCGGAATGTTCCGATCATCCTCTGGTATGCTTCGATCATCCCTGAATTCGTCTTCTGTAATAATACCCCCTGAAATATCCGGTCAACAGCAGCAACAACCCGCGACGATGCAGATGCAACAACAGATGCAACAAGAACCAATGGATATTCTATTACAATCAATCTATTCCTGCACAGCCAACATATTCGGTCTCTACGGATTGGAAATCTGGAAATTCGACAAGGAATCGGGTCGTCTTATGAGTACTCCAGTTATTCCTCCGCATGCATTAGATGTCAAACAACATAGAAGGTCATTATTTATCAAACGCATCACACAAGAGGCAGATTATGACAGTCCAAGTTACAATGCAGCCGCACGAGAGGCATTTGAACGACTGACTGAAACAACGCGATCTGATTTCGTTTGGAAGGTGGCCACCGATCCTGGTGTAGGTGTTGCTGGTGCCTTGTGGAGTGATGGTAATGCCCATGCACTTTCGACTGTAGTACAGAGTGGAGTTCAAACATTTAGTGACCGAATTTTCCACATGTCGCAGCGAAGAGGTAGTATTCGCGATATACATTTCCACCATGAGAACGAACACACTAGCAGAGTTCTTTGGAGGGACATCAATACTCTTGCGGAAGATCCAGACCAACCTTACGACGAACGATTGCAATTGTTTGCTAGAGCTGGATTTTCATTAGCTGCTGGTATGCCTTTCAACATACGGGGTTTCAAGGGTATTGTTGTATTCTTTGCCAATCCCCACGCTGACGTGAAAAAGCTTAGAGATAGTACCAATTCACAACTGATTGAGTATGCAGCACATTTTATTGGATCTGCGGCGGCTGTTCAGGCTCCACTCCAAAATGCCAGATTACTTCGGACGAGACGACCAATATTAAACTGGAATATACTGAGAGTGAAGATATTGGCTGTGATCAAGTTTCAGCGTCCTTTACATGTTAGAGCTCGTGGTAGAAGTAGGAGTTGGGGCAGTCCATCATTACGGAGAAACAATTCTTTCAGACTTTTGAGGAGAGCAGCATCTGTTGCGTTGATTAATAGAGAAGAATCATTCCATTTACTCGCAGAAGCAACCGCTCTGCTGAAAAGTGATGTGAAAAAAGGAGTTGTAGATATTCAACAGAAATCAAGAGTCAGAACACTCAAGTGGTGGAATAAGGTACAGGGTGGCCATGCAGAAAATCCTCCTCCTTTCAACAACACTCAATGTCTTTGGACTTTTAATGGAGTGTTCTTGACTCATGTAGTACTATCAAAGCTATCTCATTTCCTTGCAAAAGGGGATTCAAAAGGGCATTATCGGCTCGTTTTGGGCCCTTTAGGAGCGTTGACTACTTTGCAATATAACCTGACAGCAGCCCCAGCAAGGTAAGTCAAAATATTTCTTGTTCTTTATTTGGTTGTTACGTCAAATTCTCACATTTCTTTTGAAATAAAGTCAACCGAGAAATGCTTTCTTTGGTCAAGCCGTTGCATTGTGCACCTGCTATATACTTCACAGAATTCCAGCCTTGGATGTGTGGCATCGAGTTACACTAGCCCCAGCAATCGTGGCCACAGTAACCGCACGACTTGGCCTAATTCACCCTCCCGCAGGTGCAACATCTGTGGTGTTTTCATTGGAAAGACATGGAATTGAGGATATGGTATTATTCCTTATAGGCAACGTGATTGCAATTGTCATAGCAGTTACAATTAACAACATGAGTGAGAAACGTCAGTACCCATCAACGAAGTGGTTCTGGACCTGATTTAACTTGATTCTAGTGGAGAGATAATGAAGAGAATGAAAGATAAATAAGACCTGAATTGTGAGAGGAGCAGTAGATGACATATTGCAATTGTTATTGGATTAAGTGCAAAGTTTGGCACGCAAGAGGATCGGTGTAAAAACAAAACAAGAATAAGAATATGTAGGTACAACAGGTTAAGAGTGAAAAAGAGCGAAAGAAAAGAACAAATGCTGGCGGTGACTGGTTAAGGTTAATACTAAGGCGGCTGATGTTTGTGACTGATGCCATGCTCTCAATCGTTTTCAATACTATTTTCCACCAATGTTGTCTGGCCCTCCTCTAGTAGCAGTCTCGAGCAAGACAATGACAGAAAATACCTCTAAGCTTCAGTACATATGTGAGCATGATAGGATATCGTTTTGTTTCACTTACTAAGATAACCCCAAAATCACTAGCAGCTGCACCTGCCTCGTGCTCATGGACAAGGTCAAGGTATTTATTTAACGCAGAGTTGCCTCATTTTTCTCCGTTAAGAGTAAAAACTGCATTTTTGCACCTTCATCAAGAAATTTTTCTTCTATCGCAGCGACGAGTACAACGCTTCCGATATCAGTACATTCGTGAACTTCTTTAGATCCAACAACCAACAGCAAACGCAATGAGGAAGGTCAATTATTGGCTCACGATTAGCTTGCCCCATCCCGAGCAGATGAAGATAGCAACCAACACTTTCTCCCACAGGAGGAAATAAACAGATACCGGAGTTCGCATCAAGAAATGAAAATGTCACACGAGAGAAAGAGACGGTATGATAGACACTAAGAAGAAACGAGCTTGTTTGAATGGATGAGGATCTGGCTCGTTGGTCGTTGTCGTTGCTGCATGCGTCGGACTGGGTTGTCGTTGTCATTTGTTTTCGAAGTGAACCATTGAACTAAGAAAGGTAAGATGAATTGCGCTTGACTTGTGATTGTGATTGTGAGTGTGTTGTTGTTGTCGGCTGTCATCATTTTACAGACTTGTGGAAGAAAGATGTCCCAGTCAGCAATGTTCCAAGTCAACCACTCCAAAGAAGACGAGATTGATGTCGAGCGGATCGACGTTCAGCCTACATCCAATCAAAATCTGCCTCTAAACCCGGAAATGATGACATCATTATAGTTATAGTCCCCAACGACATCGAAGATTCGTCAACCATGACCGAGGGTGTAAATGACGATACAACGATCAGTCGTGTGAAAGCTTGGTTTCAACAAGAAGACTACTGCCTTCATTTGTGTCGTGGGTATCGCTGCCACACTCTGCGTTTCGATCGATGGTGTTGCTGAGTACCAATCGTCAGCAGCAGAAACCCCTAGCCGCCTTCAGCGGTATAGGTGGAAAGGCTGGGAAATCTATCTCGTTCTGTGAACCTACCGCTCAAGTCACAAAATGTGAAGAAACTTTTACCGATGAGAAAGTAGTACATATTGTCTTCTGACCTTTTCTGCACAGTAGATGATGTAGACGGCGCTACTAACCAAGAGTTGAAAACTATGAATGCTGCAATCACGATCGAAGGTCATGACGCAATTACTTATTGTAAGGGCCATACAGTTCGTCAGGTTGCTGTCGATTTCGGCGTAGAATCACCGCTACAAAGATTATGCAACGAAGAAGTTTCCAATATGGATTTTACTGTTTTGGACAGTGGCTCGAACGATCATTACTGAGGAAACAGCACACAACATGTTAGTTATAATTTCGCCCCTAGAGGGCTAATCAGACATGCATTAAACATTTCTGTTATCTTATTGTTTTGGATAGTGGCTCGTTCAGCTCCTGCGAAAATGTTGTAGGAGACATTCAAGTCAGTGCTAGTGCTCCTGATTTTATGTTTGTCGATGAGGGTACAGATGGATACACCTGTGATGGAACTGGTGCTGGCCTTCCTATGTGTGTGTCTTGTGCTATTGGCACGAATTAGGATCGAAGCAACACGTGGAGCTGTAAATTCAAATGTTTCACCTAAATTAACATATCAAGGATTTCCCAGTGTTTGTGTTAAGAAAAGAGACTCAGGAATTGTGTGACATTCAAAGTCTAGTGACTTAACTAGCACATCATGCTCACATGCATCTCTATTTCTTTTCATGTCAGAGTTGGTGCACCAAGAAGAAACGTTGCTATCCATTTGTGAAGCGCATCATCTGCCAGCTCGGACACTTTCTTGTCGCTATTGAAAACAACTGTGTCGTCATCTTCATCGAATCCCTCTCCAATTCCAGTAGTCAAAACTACATCGGTGCCCTTGTCACTTGTAGACTTGCGGCGTGGATCGGCTGCCTTTTCCCAGGCATCTTTTGATATTTGGATATTCTTCGCAAGATTGTCTTTTGTTAGAATTGTCTGCGTTTGCAATGTCTCGATCACTTGTTCTATCTTCTCGTTTGGAACGACTTCGAATACACCTCGCTTCACTTCATGAGCAAGACTTCCACCCAACTTTGGCCACACGCAAACACCACTGATCACTAAAAAGTCTGAGTTTTCGGCTTGTCCAATTGCTATTGCTTCAAGTGCCTTATCTTGTTCACATTTATAGACACCCTTCTGACCCGATAGAGACGACCCAAGTCCAGCAATTCGTAACTTCTCACTACAATGTAACCATATAAGAGGAGATTGGCCTTTTAATGCAAAGTCACCACCATATCTCAGTGGTAAAGATGCTGTGCTTCCCCTGCCGTATGGATCGCATCCCTTCGTGGCAGGATGATTCAACATGCATGCAACTGTTGCTCTGTCATCCTCCGCAATACATAACAGCAAGGAATGGTGAAGCTCCTGCTTTTGAAGTAAAAACGGAGACCTATCGGCAGATGAAGCACGTAGGAGCGTCCCAGCCTTCACATCTTCGGTCAATGCCATTTCAGCTGCCTCCTTCATCTGTTCGTCTACAGATTTGCCGCCCAAATCCATCTTTTCTAGGAAACTACTACTACCACCACCCCACAGTGGATTCCTCGCCACTCCCACATCTCCACCATACCCCTCCAACAAATGTCCTCGTCCCCATTCCTTCAACATTAAATCATCAAAGTTGCCACTACACTCATTTGCTGTTTCGCCACGTCCAATCATATTCATGAGAAGCTCCCACGTATCGAGACCGGCGTCCCTAGGATCCACACCACTACTCTGTCGAGCAAGTTCCTTCAACAGAGTTTGACTATCAGTTGCACACATGTACCACGAACGTCGTTCCAGTTCACCCGATAGCTGCCTTGGTCCCCATCCAGCATATCCCGCAAACAACCAAAAGTCCTCGGGACCACTGGCAATACCCTTCTTCACCAACTTTTTCGCATTGTCAAAACTTGTCCATTGAATATCCTTCATGACCGGATTTGATGCCTCCTTCGCCTCCTCACTCTTTAACGAATGCAAACATACAATATCCGGCAATATCGAATCCAACCCCTGCACATCGCCACCGAACCATACCCTCCACTCTAATCCGTCATTGACATCATCTTCCATCATGCGGTCACTTGGTCGATTTAATATAATCCCCTTGGTAAACGTGTTCTCATCATGATCAAGGACTAATATTACCGCCTTGTGGAAGTATTGTTGACGAAGACCGAAGCCAAAGTCTTGTTCGACCCCGCCGAGGATTACAGCACCTTGTTCGATTACCTTTCCGGAATCGTAGGCCCATTGGGATGGATCTAGTGGGGTAAATCCAGAGGATGTGGTGGATGTGGATTGTATAGTTTCGGAAGAGAAGAGGGCACCTATCCCATCGAGATCGGAATCATCCATGATTGTATTGTCGGTACTGCTGCTATCGGTTGTTGTTGTTGTTGCTGCAGTGGTAGATGACGAGGATGGTGATGAAGTAGATTCCCCCATTACCAATTTGGCTCGAAATGTTCTCCAGTCATCTTCGCTTTCAGATAGAATCACCTCATCATCATCGTCGTCGTCGTCATCAGATGCCTTCAAAACTGTCGCTTCACTGCTTGATCTATACAAATTGTTGCTGGATGCAATGGTTACTGACGAAGGGGCAAATGAGAACACACATGATGTGCAGTAGAATGATGCGAGCAAGATTGTCAATGGTGACGTAAGCGCGGCCATGATTTTTGCTACAGAATGAAGAGATTATGTGGTGCTGCTGGTGCTGGTGATGTGTAGACCATTACCAATGATAGTATTATCACCGTTTCTGTTATATTATATTTGCGGTGATACAACTTCACAATAGAATATAATAACAAGAACATCAAACAACATCAACAAGATATCGGTTGACGTCAGAAGGAAGAAGGATGAAGGAGAATGAGAATCCTCATCCTTTGAAAACGCACCCTCTTTGTTTACGTACCGATTAGTCATTTTCTTATGCTTTTTTCACACGATCAGACTTTAATTTCAGTCACGATCCGTCCTGCGAAGGCATCTCTCTCTCGAGCTCACACACCTTGATTGCTCAGATAGATTGCCGCGACGACACAATCAAGTGATTGAAGCGCATGCAAAATATAAAAGGAGGCGTTCGGCGTTCTATGTAGTCATGGCAATGTCACTTTGAAGGCGCAGCAATCTGATATTATCGAACATAAGTAGTAATACTTAATAATCATCATGTCTACCTCAATCTCCATATCCATACTGCTGGCAATTGCCGTCATGCTTGTAGCTCTCGGCTATTCCTTCTCTCGTGAAAGGACGACACAGCAACAACTTCAAGAGCAGGTGGCCGAGCTTCAACGCCAAATGAACCAACTTGCATCATCATCATCATCATCATCATCAACCAGCAGTGATGTCATACCTCATCAAGAAACACAAGACAGGCAATTGCAGTCATCTAACTGCACTTGTGACATTCCCTCGGGCTTCACCTACGCCAGCGACTTTGGAGTTATCGGTGATTCCCACGCCGATGACACTGCTGCCCTCCAGTCCGCAATCGATTCCGCCTCCGCCAATGATAGCGGGGGGATAGTGGTACTCCCCAAAGGAACATTTCGCATCTTTGAACCACTAATCGTCCCGGCAGGCGTAACACTTCAAGGACAGGGGTATGGCGATTCTCCATTGGCAATATCCTTTGATGCGGGTGCTTGACCTGGTTAGCTGAATTCAGTTCTAGAGGGAGTCTATGATCGATTGACAATATTAATAATTGTGAGTGTTACTACTACTGGACTTCTTCATGGTTGTTAATGGATATGGAGATGATGCTGTCGACGTGGATCTTTCCTACGCACTTCTTCTGAATATCTACGTAAAGAGATCGATGCATAAATACTATTATGCCAGTACCTATCGTACCTCGACATTGCTGCCCCATGGATCGAGCTCAAGCGTTGTTGTTGTTTGCTTTGATTTGGCTGATATTGAAATTTCATTCCTTGACTATTCTTGGATATTCTGACTAATCTAGCGTGCACGCGAAGGTACTTTTTATGCGGGAATTTCCGCTGTGGAACCCATAACCACGGAACCTACTCAAGGCAGGGGGTACGCTATTCTCTTTCTCATTCTACCTATCTATCTTTCTATCTCAGTATCTCTATCTATCTATCTATCTATCTGCTGATGCTGTTGCCTCTACTGTGCTAACAATTCGAAGATTCTGGCTCTAACGTGTTGATTGTTATTCCTTTGCTGACCATCGGTTGGTCATGAAAGTTCGATACATACATGCTCAGTATGCCAGCAACTACTGTACTTTGGCATTGCTGCCCCATGGATCGAACTCATGAGACATTGCTCGTAAAAATTGCACTTGACTTCTAGGTCCTGCGACTTGAGAGAAACGAAAATGATATGTGAACAATTGAAAAGATTTGTTGTACCTGTAGCTTCGGACTGTTTTGACAGTATAAGGATAAGGACCAACCCATCGCTGGCCAAGCTTCTTGAAGATGATAGATGTAAACTTTCTTGAGAACTCGAGCGCCAACTTTTGTCGTAGGCTTAGCGTTTCGCGTTTGACATAATAGCATCCTTGAAGACACAAAGTTGTCATCGTTTAATTTGATCGATATTGATTGCCAACTTGGCGTTGTGTATATATTTTCCTGAGAGAACATGATTGGCTTGTTAACTCTATAGCTGTTGTAATGCACTGAGTTTAAGACTGAAATAAACTGTGAGCATCGCTGTGTTCGACAAATATTATTCTTCAAACGGACATAGTTACCGGATTTTGATCTGCTGTGTTTCAATAACTGCTTTTATATCAAACTCGGAGAGACGGAGACCATTCATTGTCAACTTTTCGTGGAGGCTACTAGACCAGCTGTTGTGCTGACCAGCTCCTGACATTTCTACAATTGATCAGCCTTGGAACCCGTAGGGATGAGGATAATGGCTGGTATAAAACCAGTGTTTATTAGGGCCTTGAAGTACCCAAAGTTGTTGCGTTCACTTTGCTTGCTGATTCACTTGTCGATCACACCTCTTTCGGGCTGTTGTATGTAAAATGGATATTCCGTAAAATGACACGATTTCTGTATGCCTCAAAATAAGAAATTGAAATGATATTCGATAAATTGAAATGCTCTGTGGCTGTAGCTTGATTGGACTGGAGTAGAGGACAGTTCATCCTGCCCCCTCTCATTTCTCGGATAATTGTATTTGCTTTTGGAAGGGAACTCAGAATTGCTAGCAAACTTGGCCAGCGCTTAAAGGACTGTTGTGACAATAGGACGTTGCTTGAAGACGGTGTAAAATTTCTTGATACCTCGAGCGTTTCGCAATTGCTGTAATAGCATCCTTGAGGACATGAAGTTGTCATCGTTTGAACATTGAGTGCCACATTGATATTGAAGTTGCGTATAAGAATTTCACCTGAAGCGGCACGTTGTACTGAACTGAGTGTAAAGCTTGAAAATACATAAACTGTGAGTTTTCACTGGTTTTGACAAAGATTGCTTTCAAAAGTGCACGCAAAGAATTTCTCATTACAGATGCATTCGCTGGACTATACCGTTGTCTTCAGGTTGCGTGCGATATTGGCATGAGAACCCCAATTGTAACTGTCGTGGTAACGAAATCCATTCCTATAAGTAGAAGGAGGTCGAAGCGACAATCGGCTGAAAAGGCTTGGAGCTGCTGTATTTCAAATACTGCACATACACATTCTATCAAACTCAGAGAGACGGGATCATTTATTGTTCAATTTTCCAATGGAGACTAGTAGATCAGCTGCTGGCTGACATGCTTCTTGCGTTTTTGCACTTGATCAGTCTTGGTATCTTCGGGAATGATGGCTGATATTAGAACCAGCGTCTTGTAGCGCGTAACGAGCAGAACCCTTGCCTTGAATAGGAGAACTTGTACAATAACCATTGCAAGTGGGATGGATCTTTCATTGGCACCAGCAGTGAGTCTGGGCCTTCGATTATATTGATCGGTGTTGAAGATTGATAAAAATACTGCCCCAGTAATGGATTGGATGAGAACTTCTTTCGACTCTGCAATTTCAATAAGATACTCTTGATCCGCTTCAATAAGATACTCTTGATCCGCGACTGTACTAGCAAAATTCATCTTGTCAAGTAGGAGCGTAAGTCTACGCAATGTCCGCTCTTGTATGAAATTGAACTGGATTAAAGGACAGTTCATCCTGCCTCCTCTCCGCTCTCGGATAATTAAAGATAACTCATGTCACTTTCAAAAACTTTCCATAAATAAATCTTGCAAATAATAATGATGGTAGTCGGAATTGTCCGCTGGATTCTCTCCGTGAGCCATTTCACTTGGCTTCGCAATGTGCACATCTTGTGCAATATTCAACTCTAATTCTTGTGGTAGTGCGACGCATGGATCGCCTGTAGATAATCGTTTGAAAAGGAATAAAGACCTTTGGGTCATAACAATATTGTTAGTGATGCTCATGAAAAGACCTTCTGGGTCATAAACTGTAGTGTTGCTAGTGAGATTCCAATTTGCTGGGTTAGTGTTAGTGTTAGCATTGTTAGTGTTAGCAGTCTCTCTTGGGTATGCCAAGGTGGATATAATTCATCTATTGAGTAAGTGGTTGTGCTGATATACAGCACAACCAAGCGGATCCGACGCTGGGACAAAGGAGCCGACGCTGGGCTCTCCGCGACTGCCACTCTTGGGCTGAAAACGAGGATCCGACGCTGGGACCCTCAACATGGCTGATATGCAGCGGAAATGGTTGGATAGAACTTCACTGCAAAACAGCTACTACAACCTAACGGATCCATCTTCGACGGCCATCCGTACCAGGGCTCCGCTGTATGGCGGATCCAACGCTGGGTATCCGCCCAGAGCTGACTGGGTTTTGAATATAATAAATTGTAGTATTGACGTTTTGTGCGAGGCGAAAGAGCCTTGACTATTACCATTACTTGGAGGGCCGCTGAGCGGAGAAGGACACAATTTCTATCTGGACCTCGAGATGCTGTGTAGACAGCTGCATGTAGATAATGTTGAGTTATTGCTTGTCGTAGGTGTTGCTATTGAAGACGAGATAATTATTCTTTATTGACATCGTAGCTTTTGGATGATACATTTCTTTCTAACAGTGATCGCATAGTAACGATGTGTTTCGGTGCTGATAATTATCAATGACCTGGTTAGCTGAATTCAGTTCTAGAGGGAGTCTATGATCGATTGACAATATTAATAATTGTGAGTGTTACTACTACTGGACTTCTTCATGGTTGTTAATGGATATGGAGATGATGCTGTCGACGTGGATCTTTCCTACGCACTTCTTCTGAATATCTACGTAAAGAGATCGATACATAAATACTATTATGCCAGTACCTATCGTACCTCGACAGTGCTTCCACCATTGCCTATTGTGGTACAGACTATGCTGTCAAACTTGCTGGTCATGCCGCGGGGCTTCGTGATCTAGCAGTCTATGACTGGCCGTATGGTACGGACTGTGAAACTATCCAAGCAGCAGGTGGAGTATTAGTCGAAGCAGATGGGTCATTGGTAGAATCTGTAATTGTGTCGAATATTTTCATCTATTACTTTTTAGGTGGACCAGCGCTCAGTTTGGTTGCGAAGAACTCGGGTGGTGTGCCGTATGGGAATTATCAGAATGTAAGGATTCGTCATGCCAAGCGTGGTATCTCGTTGAAGGCAGATGAAGGTAGTTTTGTCAATTCCAATTCGTTTCTTGCTGGTGGCATGTCTGGAGGTGGCTTTGAGGTGGGTTTGATTGCGGAAGGTCCTGGTGCGTGTAATGACAACAAGTTTTATGGAATGTTCATTGAGCCGCCGGATACAAGTTGGACACATGTCTATGTAGAAGGATCCAAGACCAACATCAAGTTGCACGATGTAAGACTTGAAGCTACATCCAAGTCTCTGGATAGACCCATCATCATCATTGATGATTCAAGCTATGAAAATGTAATGAACGGCATGCTCGGCCACACACACATCCAAGCAAATCTAAGCAGGAATCCCGACATTGATCTCATGTCGTATAAGAGTGTGGGGATGGATCCCGCCCCGAAGAATCTGTATTGGAACTCTGCATTCAAGGGTTACATCGCGGAAGATCGAATGATGCCCGGGTTTTCGCTGGTGGGAAAAAATGCCGCCATTTCAATCTTGGAGGATAGTGATGAGATGCTCTTTCCGGATCATAATGTGATTGATGTGGACTATTTGAACTATGGTGGAGCGTTCAAATTGATGGCAGATGTTACACCCAAATCTCCAGCACATGACTTTGTCACATTTGGAGTCTATGCTCGTAGCAGTGTGCCAGGATCCATCACCGGAGCCATGCGATACACAAGTGGTAGTATCATCTCCAGCGCATCTCACTCCGGAGGTGGAGAATGGGAATTCATCGGAATGACTGCTCTCTACGACAAGTCCGCTCCCTACTTTTACTTCTCCATCACTGGAGATGTGCAACTTACCGCTCCCACATTCATCTATGGCCAGACACCCGCGATTCCGGGAGCATCCCTCATGTCTTCCAGTGGAGCACGAATGTCAGGGACACTTTCAATGGGTGTTACCACTGTCTATCCTCCTCCAGATTCCACACCGTACTATTGGAAGATTCCCAAGAATTCCGGCAACATCTTTGTGATTGATACACAGGGCAATCCAAGTCGTACAATCATCCGGCTGAATCATAGTACTGCCGATAGGTTTGCGAGGGGTACTTTGGCAACCTTAATGTTTGAAGAGGCTGGGACACGTGTGAAACACAATGCGTACATCAAGTTGAAGAACAATGCCGACTTTGTTTCGGGGCCGAATACTTCGATTACTCTTATGGCTGGGGGATCTGCTAGTTGGGTTGAGGTGTCGAGAAACGAATGATTGAACTGCTAATATGTATTGTAATGTTTTATTAATGGAATGTTGTCAGGTAGAATTGCATAGCTGAGGAGGATCTACTTCTTGTGTAGTCAAGTATACTGTCATTGCGTCAGCTTCACGGAAACAGTGTTTTCGGTTTCGTGAGTCGTGAGTTCACTGTCACCTCATCTCCGGGTGGTGGGCTAGTGGACCAGCAAGCCGAGCTGGTCCGGTCTAGTACTACTTAGGATACTTCCTGTTCATGGATACACAACTTCTTACTTAGCTCCCTCTAGAGAGAATGCTCTGTCATACTATGCCTTGGCATACTTTCCACTTGAATACATAACACGGTATGATTGAGGCCGGTTTGTGAGAAACTTGTGCCCACCCCTATCTACAACTTACCCCCACTTTGCCTAATCTCAGCCTGAGTAAAATGTTTACCTCCCAACTAAACCTCACACTCTACTTAATAGTAAGTACCCCCTAATACCTCCGACCCAGCCCGGCCAAAATTCTTATTCCAGGGGGGTACTACTTCAGGGATTATGCTTTGAGCTTTGACAACCATGATTGAACCATGAACCATGAACTATGAACCAGACTGCAGCAAGAAATAAAATAAACAAGCGAGCAAGCAACTGGTAGCGTCGTAATTAGTTAAGAACAAAAAGAAGAATAAGATGGCAGATAATAATAATGACGAGGTAGTAGCCGCTGAGGAGAACGATAGAAGCAATGTACTTTTACTGTCGGATAATCCAAATAAGAAGCTATTCAGCATAACGTTCAACGATTTTGAAGACCTGCCGTCTGAAAAGGGACAATTTGTGCTTTCTTCTAAGTTCTCTTGCTTTGGTAGTAATTGGCGTGTAAGAATGTGTCCCGGTGGCTACCCAGAATCAACGGATGGAATGGTAGCAGTATCTCTTGATAGGTGCTCTGAGGGAAGAAACCTGAAATTGAAACATTCGCATGAACTGTGCTGCTCCGACTTCAGCGATTGGATCAAAAGAAAAAGCATCGATATTTTTGATAATGAAAATAATAATTGGGGCTGGGATAATTTTTGTTCACGCAACGAAATAATCGGAAGCGAAGACGATGTGGGATTTCTAGTGAAGGGGGCACTCTCGCTTCGCGTAACCATGCAGCTTGATGAATTCATTCCTAAGAATCCAGCCTCATCAATCATGCTCAAGCTGTTTGACGATGAAAAGTCAGCAGATGTAGTGTTTGAGATCTGTGAGCAACACAAGTCCGAGAGCGAAAGTGATAGAAAGAGGGCAAAGACATCGACAGAAATACTACATGCACATAGACTTATTCTGCAACACTGTTCTCCAGAGCTCTCCTCTCTCTGCGCTACATCGGATGGAACGACTCCAATCATTATCACTGATGTTAAACCTGAAGTGTTCCGTCATTTAATCTACTACGTTTAAGGAGGAGATATCAGCGATGAAGAATTTGTTGCTAATGAAAAAGACTTTGTCAACGCTGCAGACAAATACGGAGTGACAAATCTGAAACTCGAAGCTGAGGTGAGGTATGCGAATAACACAGATATTACAATCGACAATGTGATCGATAATCTTCTCTATGCAGATGCTATGAACTGTGCTCTTTTGAAAGAGTCAGTGATGGATTTTATTGTGGAGAACAAAGAAAAAGTAATGCATAGAGTATCATTTCGAGACGTTCCTGGAGACGTATGCAAAGATCTCTTGGCTGCAGTGTCAAGGCATTATGAAAAAGAATCTAGTGATGACGGCGGCGATGACAACGAAGCGGACGTTGAAAAGACGTACAGCACAATGAGGATTCGGGATCTTAGAGAAAAGCTGCATGACAAGGGCCTCGACATCGATGGATCAAGAGAAGCATTGATTGCTAGTTTGATGGAGCATTCCCGATCTTGAAAAGTGTACTTTCAGTTGAAATCACAATGCTCATTATTTAGTCTCTTTGTTACTCATGCTCTGTCTGTGCCTGGCCTTTATTCTGAAATATGACTTCGATTCAAAGTCAAACAAACGTGCTACAGATCAATAATTTATTGCAGCCATTCATATTATCTCTCCACATTTCATCTGGCATTTCAAGATTGATCGTGTGACGAAATTCTGAGACATTCAACTACCATAACGATGATGCAAAATATTATCGAGCATGCCTTGGCATACTTTCACTTGAGATAACGACGGAAAATTGGCATCTTCCTGTCGGAAACGGCCACACTCAAAGAATCAAGGCCACCAAGTCGCTTCTGACGAAGAAAAGCAAGACTCAGATTCTTCCTCAGATGCTTCTAACGAAGCTGATGCTTTTAATCAAGTCCATCCCAGCCGTACATGGTAGTAAACGTACAGCCAACATAACAACAACAGAAGTCGAAGAAACCGCCGCACAGAGACAGAGGCCCCGATGATGCAGCCCACTTGCTAGTCCAATTCAAGCGAGCGCAAATGATTGTTCCCACACCAAAGGCCCCAACATCAACCTTCGCGAACATGATGGAAGGGACGGATAGATAGATAGACAGATTATTCAAGGGACGGAGCTACAGGCAGGTGGTATACTTATATATTCAGAGAATCCGAGAATGATTCTAAATTTTACTATATTCAGATTTTCCCGTAATTCACGAGAAACGAGAAATATCTATCCTGTCGGTTGCATCCTCATTAGCATCGTCTTCGGGTTCTCGATTGCACTTATTGTGGAGCACCATAATTCGGTGTCGGCATACACTCTGCTTGTCTTGGGCTTCTCGATATTTGTGGAGATCATCGGCCCCCTTCTTCATTTCAACATCAAGTACTTGTGGTATGAGTTCATTTTTTGTGAGTAATTGATGTTCTCTTGTTTGATTTTGATATCAAGTAGGTCGACTGTCATATTCACATACTCACTTCAATTCTTGGTTTTCTCATTATCATTATCTACCCGTGTTCTACCTTGTGTTGCTCCTCTTGGGTTACTGCAAGAGTTACGGCTGACGACTCCCCAGCAGTAGAGAAAGAACAAGGACAAGGAGGCGGTGGAGCTGTCGACTCAAATAAAGCCAGCACTACAGATACATAGGAAGAAGAGGGAGGTAGTTTTGAAGCTGAGGAGCCCAATAAAGCAAGCACTGATAAAGTCGTCATGGCTGCCGATGGCGATGTAGATGAAGAATTAGGATGCCACGAAATTGACAAATCCGTCAAAGTCAAAGCCAGCCTCGCGGAGAAAGAGTAAGTGAAGATTCCGCATCTAATGATTTCAATTGAGTCGGTAGCACCAGTTTGGGCGAAGAAGAAAGAATGGGCAGCTTCCTCTGTAACAACTTGGAATCCTCGACAAATCAGCTTAATGTGGAACAGAGAGAAATACTCACGGGTTGGAAGAAGTCAATCTTGAAAGCTTTTATTACATTTACTACAGAGAGGGCTCTCTAGGATGTGCAGGTTATATGTTTTAGGCGAAATACTTTACTGTTTCTTTCTGCCATCATCAGGTAGATTGGCTCGTAAGAGGTGTAGCTAGCTTGCTCTCAGTCTAAACAATCGGCTTCAAATCATTCAACACACATGCAAACAACTCCAAACGATTCTCTTTGAAGAGGCTGGCACATGTGTTAAACACAATTCGTACATCAAGTTGAAGAACAATGCCGACTTTGTTTCGGGGCCGGATGCTTCGATTACTCTTATGGCTGGGGGATCTGCTAGTTGGGTTGAGGTGTCAGAGGAGGATCTACTTCTTGTGTGGTCAAGTATACCGTCATGATGTGTTTGTGTTCACCCTTGGGTTCACCAATTTTATAGCAAAGAGAGATATGTCTGCAGTTGAGGAGCAACTTGTACCCTAAGTGCGGTACCATAACATTGATTTGCTTTCACTGCCCAGACGTACTTATGCAAACTAGAGGTGGTAGATAAGTATGTAGATGGCCTGATGAAGACCAAGCCCTACTACCCAGCAGTCAAATAAATGGGACTCCTTCAATTAGACACTCACAATCTGCGTTGGATTTGACTCGACTAAAATTTTTCAAATTCCGTTATCTATCGTCGAGAAAGTCGCCAGAAATGGCATGTGAACTGAACATGAAAAAAATGGCGTGATGATCACCTGCTCTGCTTGCAATAACATTGAAATCAATCAACATTTGCACCCCCAAAATAGAAGCAGTTGTCAAGGGACATGACGAATAATTGCTTGCACTACTACTAACTGAATTGTTCTCTATCCAAAGAGCCCACCTACCAAAAGAGAGCACAAAATTCCAGCAAGAACGTGACACCTATCCGCATCATTTTTCATACACTACACATTCAAATTAAATAATCCTCCACAATAATGGCCAACAGTCTAATAGAACTTCGTGCCCGCTACGATGACTTCCTCCGTCACGAACGATTCAATTATCCAGAGCGGATTGCTACATCCGTCGATGATTACATTCAACGATCCACAACCACCACAGGCGGCGGTGGGGGCAAGGGAGGCGACAAGTCCACCACAACGGGCGTCACCACCTCCAACAATCCCCGACTACGCATCCCCCTCTCCGAATTACGATCCTACGATGCTCGCTTGTCCAATCAACTTATAAACGACCCCCTACGTCATTTACGTGCGTTGGAATTTGCGGCACATGATATTGCCATGGAGGAACGGCCGGGGTATGATAAATCACTCAACCCTGCCTCCACTGCCGGTAATGAAGCATCCGATGTACGGATCAAGGTGGCACTCTCTGGACCGACCAATACTTCTCATCCTCTCAATCCACGTGAATTAGGGTCTTCTACCCTCCGCACCCTCATTTGTGTCGAGGGTGTGGCCGTCAAAGTCTCTTCCGTCAAACCCAAAATTGTCTCCTCGGTCCACTACTGTCCCGCCACACGAGCACACTCTCAACGATCCTACGTGGACGCCACCGATCCACAATTGGGCCTACCCCAAGTCGATTCCACCGGTGTCGAACTCCCCGATCGGATTGTCGGTCTAACCGGTTCAAGTTACCCCACCGTCGACTCTAATGGGAACGTTTTGGAAACGGAATACGGTCTGAGTCATTACAAGGATTATCAAACGATTACACTACAAGAAATGCCAGAACGTGCTCCAATGGGTCAATTGCCCCGTTCCATTGAATTGATTTTGGAGAATGAACTATGTGACAAGTTAAAGCCCGGAGATCGATGTCGTGTGGTGGGAACACATCGTGCGTTGGCCTCGGCGGGTGGACCGGGTGGACAAGCGTCTACCAGTGGGGTATTCAAGACTGTCGTGTTGGTCAATGATGTACAATTAATTGGACGGGATTCCACGACCGGGTTGGTGTTTACCATGAGGGACGTGCGGACCATCCGACAATTGAGTCAACGGAAGGATATTTTGGATGTGTTGGGACGGAGTGTTTGTCCGAGTATACATGGACATGGGATGATTAAGAAGGCTTTGGCATTGCAGTTGCTGAGTGGAGTGGAAAAGAATTTGGAGAATGGGACACATTTGAGGGGTGATATTAATATTTTGATGGTGGGGGATCCGAGTACGGCCAAGAGTCAGTTGTTGCGGAGTGCCATGGGGATTGCCCCGCTGGCGGTGAGTACGACGGGGAGGGGAAGTTCGGGTGTGGGATTGACTGCGGCTGTGACGTCGGATCCGGATACGAGGGAACGGAGACTTGAGGCGGGGGCGATGGTGTTGGCGGATAGGGGGTTGGTGTGTGTCGATGAGTTTGATAAGATGTCGGAAAATGATCGTGTGGCGATTCATGAGGCGATGGAGCAGCAGACTGTGACGATTGCCAAGGCGGGGTTGCATGCGAGTTTGAATGCGAGGTGCTCGGTGCTGGCGGCTGCCAACCCTGTTTATGGACAATATGATCGTAGGCGTCGGATTCAGGAGAATATTGGATTGCCCGACTCGTTGTTGAGTCGTTTTGATTTGTTGTTTGTGGTATTGGATCAGATGGATCCGGAGACGGACCGAAGGATTGCGGCTCATGTGATTCGGGGGCACAAGTATAGGAATGCGGCAGGGCAGACTGGACACGATAGTGATTATGATGATGACGACGACGACGATGAAACGTCAGAGGAGGAAGGTGATGATGATGAGAAGAAGGCTCATGCTATTTGGCAACGTTCACGTTATGACTCTGCCAATCCTTCGGGTGTCACAGCTGGACAAGAGGATGACGATCCACACTCGGATGATGTCTTGCAGCATGAGTTCTTGAGAAAGTACCTCCATTTTGCCAAGACGAGGATGAAGCCTGTCCTTACCGAGGAGGCGAGGGAGTGCATTGCTGGACGTTATGCTGAGATGAGATCGAGGCAGGATGAGAGGACCTTGCCGGTGACGGCTCGTAGTTTGGAGACAATCATTCGTCTTGCTAGTGCTCACGCCAAGGTATGTGTCTCTACTTTTGTTTGCCTTGATTTGATCGAACCTTTGTCGGAAGCTCACATTTTATATTTACCCCAAAACTTTGGTAGGCCCGCTTGAGTATGGTAGTAGAAGCCGAGCCTGATGTTGCTGCAGCAATGGACATTCTCAGTTTTGCCTTATACCACGAGAACACCCAAGTCATTGGTGAAAACGATGTCGTAGCTGCAGGACAGAAACGACAGAGGGAGGATCCAGACCTAACTGATACATCGGATCCAGAAGATGATGAAAATGATTCCAACAAACGCCAACGTGAAGAAGCTGCTTCACAGGAGCAAGGAGACAAAACACTTGCCGATCTGAAGCAAACGATTTTCCAAGAATTGTCTAGATCATTAGAAGACAGCATTGCCATCGATGACATTGCCACGACTGTGGATGTCGATCGTGACTTGGTCCTTCAAGCTATCCAACAACTAGAGTCGGAGAACAGGATTATGCTAAGCGATGAGGAAGTATATTTAATAGACTGAAGTGATTGTGATTACATTTGAGAGAAGCTGTTCAAAATATGTGAACAACAAAACGACAAAATGCATGATACAGAGAACACCCAAGCCCAAAAATAACGAGAGAGTTGAGCCATGTAGGCTCCTTTATATCTTGGAGTAATTTATAATTGATGTGAAATTGCGTACTCACCCCTATGGTAGTTCACTGTGGATTTCTCGAATAGCGAAAGATATGGCATCCTCTAGAGTGTCCATTCGTCTCATGCTGCTTTCGCTTGGTTCTTGCTTGTTCTGCGCGAAAAATGACGCACTCGCATCCCTCGCTCGCCTCTTTTTTGTTCCAAATTCCAGAACCATTATTCACCAGCACTACCTATCACCCGCCCAACATACACTTCAGTAAAACATTCACACGCGGCAGTTCGTCATAGCCCGAGCTTCATCCGAAATCATCATCCAAGCCAAGCTTCGAGGGAGGTCTGCTTGAAATTTGCCTCACTCAGGTTGGACATACAGATCACTTTGTTATACATCACATCAATCATGAGCATGTCATCGGTGGCGGTGAATTCATGTCGGAGGGCCACCAGGCCGCTAATATCAGCAGCAAGATGCTTCTCGTCATCAGCACCAAATCCAAAGCAGGATGATCCATGGTGGAGTCTTTCATCTCTGCACAAACGAGTTGCCACAGTTATTGCCACGTCTCTTCCAGATTCCTCCCGGTCAGATCTACATCAATCTCTTTCTAAGAGCTTGAACAGTGCAGACAGCCACAAATCACATTCGATAGCGGAGGCGATTGTGTCGTCAGATGCACGAGATGCGGCAGTGCAACAATCGAGTAGGAATAATGCCGAGAAGCAAAAACAAATTGAAAAAGAAATTGAACAAAGGGCTCTCAAGACGGCACAGGAGAGGATGGAGTTGGAACTTTTGGCCATGAAAGAACAATTGAAGCGTAAGGAGGAGGAACGGATTAGATTGGAGGAGGAACAATTGAAGAAAAGGGAAGTTGAACGTCAGAGGGAGGAGGCATTTAGTAGATGGCAGGAGAATGTTGCCAAGGAACAGGAGCAAGAACAAAACACTGCTAATGATGCACTAATGGCTGAACAGGAGCAAGGCAACAACGCCATTCTCCAGCAAGATCATCACCCAATTCTAGGCCCCAAAATAGCTCATTTGCCATATAAGCGTGTTCATCTCACGTCTGCATCCAAACTAGCTTCGCTTCCCGTATACGAAAAACAACGAGCCTATCGACACGATAGGGCAAAGGAAATGGCCAAAGATAAAAAGAAAACTCTATGGATGGGAATACCAGGAGTGATCTCTTTGATGGAAGAGGAATGTGGACGTCTCTCTATCTTGGATGGGCAGCATCGTGTGGGCATGATGGCTTTATTGTCGGAAGAACAGCGCAAGATTGCTGAAAAGAAACCAAAAGTTAATGGTGAAAATGGAAAGCAATCTACCAACGAAGGCGAAGAAGTCAATCCATTGGCACAACTTGATCTAGAAAATATTCTTGTGGAAATGTTTTTGCCACAGCAAAAGAACAACAATACTGACTCTGTCCTCACTGACTCAAAGAAGCAGCAACCAACAGCCGAGGAACAAGATGACAAGGCCATCATATTTACAGAAATCAACAAGGCAGAACCAATCAAGTTGCTGGATCTTCCTGGAGTTACCAACAAAAAGACACGAGATGTTATTGACTATGCAGCAAACCATTTCTACAATGCCTTTCCTGAGATGTTTTCACCCAGTCAGAAATGTCGTGCACCTCACTTAAATCTTGACAATTTGAGAGATGCACTGTTTGCTTCAGAAGTCATCAAAAGGGAGAAGGTTGGGAGTGGTGGAGAGCTGGTGAAGTGGATGGGAAAGAAGAATGATGAATTGAGAGAAGTCTATACCAGTGGTGATGGATTGGATGGTGGAGGGAAGAAAGTTAGTCAAAATGCACTGAAGAAAGCAAAGAAGCATGATTTTTACTTGGGACTGGAATCTACTTGGCTGTACAAATAAATAAAAGAAGGATGTTGTGAAATACAAACTAAATCAAAATGCTTAAAATCGAAGTTGCATGTACGTGACCTAGTGTGTTCTTCAGTCTATAAAACCAGCTTTCAAACAGAATGAAATCAACTCATCCAGCTTTCGATATATTCTCATACTCTGTCCCTGTTTCGACACTCTCACCACCTCCAGCCACTGCTCCTTCATGACCGACGCAGATTTACGCTTCCCAGTTTTGAGTGAAGAAAGAAACCTCCCCACATCCGAATCTAAACTTCCGTCGAAGGCGAGATACTCTTTGCCAAGGTCAGTTAAACCATATCCGAAAGGATTGTATCCAGATGGAAAGGGATTGAGCGCTGCTGCTGCCCCGCCTCGAGGTGTTAACAAGGTACTATCTACATGAGTGCATGTTGTTGTTGCATCGCATTTAAATCCTTTGACATGCACGTCTTGTAGAGAAAAAATCGCAACAACGAATAACCACCAAACCATCAACTTGCACATAATTATAGATCTCTTTTTGAAAACTGAAGGTAGGTGCTCTATTGTTGCCTCCTACAAAATAGACTCCACGCCTCTACCTCTGCCTTTGCCTCTTACTTGAACTCTTGCCGCCGCCTTTGCCTCTAGCCTCAACAATGAAGAGAACGATATTCACAAAAAATGTTGCAAGTTGCAAGTTGTTGAAAGATTGTACGATATCGCGGTAAGTTGTTGTTAAATGCTGATTTGTACCCCCCAACTCAGCCAGTATCCTCCCTAAAATCTCAGCATAGAAATACCCCCCTCATTCATTGCTATGTTATTACCTCATGAAGCTAAGCTTTTACTCCCGCCCATGGATCCCAGTCTACATAGTCTAAAATCTTCCCCAAAGGTATGCATCAGATCCAAAGATCAAGCAGCTCCGCCACAATTACAAGCCACAAGCGCAGCGCGCCACAAGCAGCCACAAGCCACAAGCCATAAGCCACAAGCCACAAGCCAAAACATAGATACAAGCTGCCACAAGACAACGCAAAAGCTGGAGGCAAGAGGCAAGAGCGAGGCAAGCCAACACCATAACCGCAGATTATTTGTGCAGTAGCAGTAGAGAGTAGAGACAGAGACGCTCGTAGCCCCGTAGCCGCTCCCCTCCCACGCACCTCAACCATATCGTGTTGTAGCTGGTACAGAGACAAATCATCATGTCGCCGCCACACGATCTCATCATCCTAATAACACTCGTCCTCGACGAGCACTCCGCCCAAAACAACACACTCAATCCACCAGTCTACCGCAAAATCAAAGTCTCCTCCGCCATCAACCTCGAATTACTACACGACAAAGTCATCGCCCCCGTAATGGGATGGTGTCGCAACTACCACACGTACTATTTCCGAACAGCCAATGATGTGTACTATACACAAAAAGATACCGATGCAGCAGATGCTCGCTCGTGGCTTTCTCCATCGTTGTTACCAACCGATCCATATGCCGGGCCCAAGCGTGGGTTAAAGCCAGAAAGTGCAACATTGGGAGATTTACTCAAAGAAGTGGGTGATTATTGTTTTTACAATTATGATTTGGGAGATGGATGGATCCATCGTCTTTCGGTGGAGAACGTTTTATCGGCGGATGAATCAGATGGAGCGGTTGTTTTGATGGAGGGTGCGATGCGTTGTCCACCTGAAGATGGGGAAGGGTGCGTCACATATCAGGAAGATATACTTGATTTATACTGTGAGCAAAAGAAGAATCCACACAATGTAGAGAACGCAAGGGAGCTGGCAGAAGCATGTTTCAAACATAAAGGTGGATTAAATGTCAATGGATCATTTCGTCCAGGAGAGTTTAACTTGTTGGAGAGAAAGTTGGCATTGGCTGAAGCACTCGGATCTCGCAACTCGACACGTAATTCGGTAAAGACCTTTGCCTTTCCCATTGGTAATGCGTTTGAACAAGCGATGATTGGGCAAATTTCGGTGGTGACTAAAAAGCAAGACGATAGGTTCGATCACATGGGTGGATTCATGTCTTTTCACGAGACCTTGAATGTGAAGCCTGATCCACGTGATGCAACTCTCTGTAATCAATGTGGTAATCCGAATGACCTCAAAGCTTGCGCCAGATGTCACAGTGCATTCTACTGCTCGAGGGAGTGCCAAGCACTGAATTGGAAGGCAGGCCACAAAAAGAAATGCAAGAAGGAGTTGGCTGCATATGAGAAATATCAGGGTGAACTGAAACGAGACAAGCCGGATCCAAATCGTTTTGGTATTAGCGGTAAAACTATTTTTCAAAAAAGGTGCAATCCTGGTAAATTGAGATTCAAAGTTGGAGATAAAGTTGAATGCATGATTGGGCCAGAGCAATGGGGCACAGGCCGTATTGTCCGATGCCTTTATAGGGAAGACGACTGGCCGAAGTCAAAAGAATCTGCACCGTATCAAATCAAACTTGATCGAAAGACTGCTGATCGTGTTGGTATTCCACCGCAGTATGCACTTATCTATTCAGATTGGGACGACGATATCAAGGTTAGGAAACTTCCTGACGCTGGTATGGAATATGTCGACTAATGAGGGGATTTGAGATGGAGATGTCTAAATCATTTGAGTAGTTACTGCAGGGTAGAGGGAAGGTTAGGGGTAGATCACCTCAGGCCTAAAAAGTTAAATATTATTTTATTCTCATATGTTACGTCATGAGAGGTATTATGGCAGGCGACGAATAGCAAGATACCATGGTTAGAGCATTTTTGGTCTTGTGAGATCTGATGATGGATGGCGCCATTTTTCCAAAATAGGTTGTGTCACTGTCCAGTACCGTATTCTTGATTTTCTTGTAATTGTATCTGTTGATATCTTCGACCATGGTGGTGCTATGAACATAATTCCTCCTATATATCTCTTCTTCTAATACTCTTCGGTATGCATATTTGCTTGGCCGAAGTTTTGGGGCGCCATAAAAATCTCAGAAATTTATGAAATGCCCCCCTACTAAAGTGTGGTCACATGGTGGCCATCAGCGTGATTGGCATATCTCGACCGCGTACTCATACTCAATCCAAATCATTTCGGTCAACTCTGTAGATAGCCACTCTAAAGTATGCTCTTGCCTGCCTCTTGCCTCTAAGTAGTATCTTGCCACATCATGTTGCTTGCAAATCGATCTCAAATCTTCGCGATCAAGACACGTATCTGAATCTTATCGTCTGTCATCGCCTCCATGTCGGTAATCCCTTAAAGAAAGGGTCTCGCCATCTTCCTCTGCGAAGGACATCAGATTCCATATTAGTGTCCCGACTACCATTAATGGTCTCTAAGGAAGCGTCTATGAAAACACCATCGGCATTAATATCGCCACGAGAAGAAAATTCCTCTTGCTTGTTGATATCCATGACGAGTTTTCAGCGCGCCCAAAAGTCAAAATCTTCCGAATATCGGAAGATTTTAGAATAGTCGGCTATATCTATATTGCTCCAGAAACACACCTAACCCCCTCCGATCACCTTGCCTATGCATGATTGGCCGTTGGTTTGGTGCATTTTGGCCATATACTCGCTGTGTAGTGCCATTTTCTATTTTTTTTTTCCTTCAGCTAGTGGCCCGCTAGTAAAATTGCGAATTTTGAGTACCTACTATGTGGGCATTATCTGGAGTTAGACGGACCTACAATGCTTCCAACACACGTCTATGGCCCCCCTGCGATGAGTTTGAGGCGTTGGGAGGTTACTGGGTTCGATTAGATTGCAAATAATAGCCGTACAAGTAACACTATTTGCTACCTTTGCCCGTGGCAACAGTTTTTTGTGTATGAATCCTACTATGCTATACAAACGCAATATCTCTCATGTGTCTTTCCCTGCTCTCTTTGGACGTTTTCTGACGTGACGGGCACAGCTGGACGTGGTGCTGCACCTGGTGCCGCGGCAACACCGGTATCAGAAGCGGCAGCAGATTGAATTGCCAATCCCTCCTTCATCTGCCTCCATATCTTCTTCTCCGTCTGCACCTGGAGCGATTCCTCTCGCAATACTGATCAACTCAGATCTTCTCTTGCCAAGCATAGATCTCTGTCCAATTTGATGAGCGTCATGCAGCAGGTCTATTTCGTCAACCTTTCCACGTACTGAAATGAGCCATCGCCATTCATGAGAACATTTCCATTGCTATCCATCACCGGAATCTTGGTGCTGAAGTACTTTGGATGCTTCGTGTTGTCTTCTTTCTTTGGTGCCGAGAAGCAGAGGTATCGGCTGCAACTGTGTCAAAAGTAGTCCGTCCCTCTACCACAGTTTGCACATGTCCGCTTAATTTCCTTCAACCGAGGAGTTGCACTAGCATTACCCCTTGCAGTATTCTTCTCCTGTTGAAACTTAACAAGCTGTCCGTGCGAGAACCCTACACATAACTCACAGCGCAGCTGATGCGTTGGAGTATTGGCCTTCCCTCGACGTTTTGGAGTTTTGTTTGTCTTGCAAGTTGCAAAGGGCATCTCCACGGGGTTTGGTGTGTTGTTGGCGCGAGTGCTACGGCTACGTCCCTCTCCAGCACTAATACTACTTCCATCGAAACTTTCTATAGGAAAGAACTGATTGATTTCATTCAAATCGTCATTTGTGAGAGTGGCTCCTTCAATACTATCCAGCCCAACTTCAGTATATCTTGAACTTTCTGCCCGCATCAAAAACGTGCCTATCATGTAATCCAAAGAATCTCGAACGAAGCACGGGCATTGTTTGCTCCGCGTGCATGGAAGAGAGACGGATAGAAATCAAGGTCCTCTTTGGCTGTAAGCCATTGTTTACCCAGTTTGTGACGGTCTCGTGGAACTGCTTCTAAATATCTATATCCTTGCCGTATACTATGTCCATGAAGCGATCCAAACCATCCGGGGAGGAACAACAATTCTTTTTTTGTTTGTTTCCAAGCATTCTCGATTGCAATTTATTCCACTTTGGTGGTCAAGGCGCTGTTCCATCGGGAGGATGCTCCTCACCAACACCGTCCTCATCATCGGAGAGGTACTCTCCTGACGATCATCCTCGTAACACACATTAGAATTTCTACCGTAGACGTCCTCGTCGATGACAGCAGAAGCGCCCAAGTGGCTGGTAGCACGCAATGCATTCATGACGACGTGTGCACAGGCAACAGGAGAGGGAAGTGAAGATTGAGGATGACATCAGTACCCCGAGAGCCGAGCAGAAGAGCTTAAAGACAGTTCAACTGAAGATTATTTGCTTGAGTTTGTCAAAGTCGATGAGTCTGAGCATTTGGAGACGGTAGCTACGGAACAAGCCAGCAAGATGCAAGCCATGCACACTTTAATGAAAGAATTCGCCAATAAATAGTCTGAACAGCAATACGAAAGAGATTTTGAACGTCCTGATTATGCAGTGAAGACGACGTCGTAGTGCGAGGGTGACTTCATGTATTGCAGTGATGATGAAGAGGATGACGACTAAACCTCATGCAAGTGCACATTTTGAAGATGTATTTTTAGATGTAATGCGCAGTATTTGTGTGTTTGAGTGGCTATAGTATCTTCTCCTCGTCTGTTACCAATCAAGCCATGTATTGTTTCTTATAGAATAATAATATCATTCCCAGATCAATAGTTTCATGTCCACGTAGCACCAGCATTCCCACTATGACGGTCGATTAATGCCCAAAATACGGCAGCGATCCTCGATCATATAGTTTTTAAGCTATCCAATGGGCCATCAATCGGTCTATGGGAACACTAGGAACATGATACGTTGCTCTATCAAAGATCGGTGATATTTACGAAGTAGGCAAGATGTCCGTACTTGAAGCGGCATTACGACCACAACGACTGATACCAAGTGAAATAGCGCCAGCACCCGTCGAATATATAGATCATGGGCTGTCCATAGAGCCCTCACTCGGCGTGTGAGGAAATGTGTAACATGGTGAAACTACACACCGAACATGGTGGTTTTGATCATCTTTGTGATGGAGGCTGAAAGAGCCGGCGCGCCAAAACTAAAACGCCCTTTTGTACCCCCTCGATCGATGCAGTATGACAAAAAATTGTAGTATTTAGCTAAAAAGACCTCATAGATCTTATTTTGGGCGATGTTTGGGGTGTATATAATGTTTTTCCAAAATCTTCCGAAAATCGGAAGATTTCAAAAAAGCTTCCGAATATCGGAAGAAAAAACTCGTCATGGATATCAGCGTCAGACAAAGATGCTGTACTGTTCTTGATCAGTTATCACGGGTACCCACTTGGTATGAACGGAAGGGCGCTATGAGATGGAAAGCGAAGTCCACTTATATCAGGGAGAGTTGGGTGATCTCTTTTTGCTAGAACAGTCGTACGGTAACAGATTATTGAATTCGGTAAACCTGAAGCCAGTCGTCTGAGCAACGAGGAGACATGGAAATCTCTATCGTAAGCAATAATCTGTCGAATGCCATACAAACCATGCGTGCAACCTGATATCGAACGGTCCTGAAGGTAGTGAACGTGGCCCAGGCGAGAGGTTTCACCCGATCTGGTGTCGGAGGTGGGAGAGACAACGTTGCTGGGGATAAGATTCTTAAAGCCCAAATTAGCCAGAAACTGGTGCACTGAGGCACGGCTATTCCTACTCGATTCCCGAAGTATTACTGAGAGAAGGTTCAGCCATTACGGCGTCGTCTAACTACACGGTGTTTGTTGTTTATTTCTATTCTTCGACTGTGAGCGCCATGGTCAAAAGGTGCGTTGGTGACGGTTGTCGAAAGTCGGTGTGTCTGATCTTGAAGTTCTCATCCAAAAAAGATTGAGACACATATCCCAAAATAGAGATCCCATCTCTATGCAATATCTAAAATATCCCGTACGAAATGCATAATTCAACACAAGCATTCCCCCTGCACATTCTGCATTAGTATTCAGAGCGTTCATGTGCTGGCTGATTTTGCTTTTTATGCGTCGTGAGTGTCTTTTCCAATGCTTCGATGTCCTTCTTACTAATAGGATCACCTGATATACCGTTGAATTTATTTTCGACGTCGGCTTCTAGCTCGGACGCTTTTTGTTGATGGGAGATGAGTTGAGACATGAGAGTCTTTTCGTAGGTGAACAGGCTTGGCAGACACTGCATCTAAGATTATCCAACAGGGAGGTCCTCCACCGCGAATCGAACGAAGTCTTACCATTAGCCGAGATTGTCGCAATTGCATTGGAAGAGGGTGAGCCTCCCGAAACAACGTTGCGCAGTCGACTACGGATCTCAGTCAAATATCTTCTCTGACTGTAGGACGAGCATGTGAGCAAGCGGCCAGCTTACTCAAACAAGTCCCTCCCACTAGTTGTCCTGAACAACAGGTGGTATAGAACGATGTCTTTTATAGTTAGCATCTTGTGGTGGGCATCAGCTTGTTTGTTTATGATCCCTTTTTCTTCGTGCGCTTTCTCACTTGCTCGAGCATTCCTTGAACATACTCTCCTCTGAGAAGTACATCCAGCAAGGATTTTAAGTCGGATGCGTCGAGTTGTGAGCAGATTCCTTTTGAACACCGTAGGTAATCTTTAGCAGCATGTTTACGATCAACATCGCAAACGCATGTGAAGGAGCACATATCTCCTCTCAGGGTACGATCGATGAGATTTCATTGTTAGAGTAGTCTTCCTCATAGGTATGACCACCTAAGATAGTATTGATATAGCGCAGTTCCCCTTACGAGGCCCTCCAGCTAATCACAGGCAACTCCCCAGATTTGTTGTTGTTTGAGCTTGCAAACGATTCCTTTCAACTGTCGAGTGTGCACAAGACAGGGAAACGAAGCACGACTTTATTTCGGACACCACTTGCCATGGACACGAAGTACCACAGAAGGCCCAGTCGAATCAGACTTGAATCCGTAGCTCGTTTTCGAAGATATCTTTTGGTGGAAGAAACGGAACACCAATGGACACTCCTTTATTCAGAAGAAGCAACATAGAAAAACATTACTCCCCCTATGACCTTGTCTTTTTGGAATATGTTAGGCATGACCTCCGTGGCCATCCACTGTTAACGATTAAAGAACATGGACAATCCATGGCAGCCATATTGGCTCCGACCATTTGTTTGGTAACCCACAGTTCTACGGTTGCTCTTGATTGTTTCTTTCCTTCTTTCTCCTTCCACAATTGGAATGAGCAAGATGCTGGGCATCCTTGATGCACAGTAATAAGGGTGATTATACTTGAACAGTTCGTCACTGAATAGAAATGATCTTACTCTTTGAACAGAACGCCGTGCGTAACTGAATAGAAATGATCTTTCTTTGAACAGAACGTCGCTGAACAATATGAAATCAAAAAGGGACAAATACACACAATTTTGCTCAAGTAGCAGTAATATTTTATGAATTAGAGTAGGTGGTTCTATAGCGCAATAACGACCTCCCACCCCATGGGTATAATCGATTTGCCTTTGAGGTGTTCTCTCGAGCAAAGCGAACTCTCAAATGTGAATTTGGAACGCTGCCTTTTATCATCATTATCGGGAATATGGAAGTTAGGAATTATGGAAATATGGGTTTACGTTATTTTGATTCGTCACGAACGAGAAGCCATCTGCCTCGGGAGAAGGACATCTGCTCGTATTTTTGGCGGGATAAGATTTTATCTCACCACGAGTTGAAGGTCGACCATGATGACACGTCGACATCTCACAGTCGAAGAAATAAAAATAAACAATAACACCGTGTAGTAAGTAGACGCCTATGGCGGATCTTTCTCTCAGTAATACTTCGGGAATCGAGTAGGAATAGTGTTGATGTATGCATTTCGTACGGGATATTTTAGATATTGAATAGAGAAGGGATCTTTATTTCGGGATATGTGTCTCAATCTTTTTTGGATGAGAACTTCAAGATTAGAACACGTCGACTTTCGACGACCTTCACCAACGCGCTTTTTTGATCATGGCGCTCACAGTCGAAGAAATAAAAATAAACAATAACACCGTGTAGTAAGTAGACGCCTATGGCGGATCTTTCTCTCAGTAATACTTCGGGAATCGAGTAGGAATAGCCGTGCCTTAGTGCACCAGTTTCCGGCTAATTTGGGCTTTAGGAATCTTATCCCCAGCAACGTTGTCTCTCCCAACCTACGACACCAGATCGGGTGAAACCTCTCGCTACGGCCACGTTCACTTCTTCAGGATCGTCCATTGTCCGCGGAGCCTTGCAGCTTGTATGGCATTCGACAGATTATTGCTTACTTTAGAAATAGCCGTGCCTTAGTGCACCAGTTTCCGGCTAATTTGGGCTTTAGGAATCTTATCCCCAGCAACGTTGTCTCTCCCAACCTACGACACCAGATCGGGTGAAACCTCTCGCCACCGGCCACGTTCACTTCTTCAGGATCGTCCATTGTCCGCGGAGCCTTGCAGCTTGTATGGCATTCGACAGATTATTGCTTACTTTAGACGAACATTATAGCCTCGGCACCTGCACATAACCAAACACTCCATCTCTAGCTAGATGGCTGCGTCAAGGCTCTTTGTGACCGAACTCAGAAGTTCCCGATCTTGTTATGCCCACACGACAACATGCACTCTCCGATAGCTTTATTAACGCACACGCTGATCCTTAACCAGCATGTATCATATCTTTAACTCTCCCACTCCGGCCCGAGAGTCTGCCCATTGCGACTAGCGTCTTACACAGACTATACCATAAGGTTTCGTATGTGAGGTTATCATCGCTCTTAGCGGATGCCTCTCTTCATGTAAGGGTAGGATGAGAGAACAGCTTCTCCCCCCACATGCAATAATTAATTATTATCGTAGGAGATCCATCGCTCAATAGCAATTTTCCTTTCATAGGATCCATCGCTCAATAGCATTTTTCCTTTTGATGTTGATGACCTCAGCCCCATAGCCTCGTTCATGTATTATTGGTGTCAACACGTCGAAATCACTTCAATCACATGCCGTCCAACGCATGACTGCACAAGGCGCCACTCAAGACATTATCTTGATGGGTTCATCGCACGTCCACGTATGGTAGGATGGATACTTTTAATTTGGCTAGAAGTGAATCAACCGTGTTTTTGACTTCGTTCACACACCCACTCCCCTGAGTTGATGTGCGTTGATTATTTTCTTCACCTGTCTCACAGCGGCCGCTTCGACCGATGAAAGAATCTTATCGCTTTGCACCCAGTAAACTGGATGGAAATATTTATAAATAATGTCACAAGCAAATAAGGACCGGTATTGATTGTGCAACTAGAGCCAGAAGAGACCACTAGGAACACTGGATATCATGGTGACTACTACTACTTAGAAGTAAGAAGCAAGAAGTGGGCTATTCCCAAAGGTGATGATGGAGCACCAACGTGCGACGTCATCTTGTGTGAGAGGATCAATCACGGAGTCATTCCGTGGTTGCTACTTGACACGTGTGAACAGGAAGAATGACTGTCGTACCGGTATCAGGATACCGGAAGAGAGTCATTCCCTGTGACAGTCCCAACCAAGTTCGAAGAGTAGACTTTCAAATTCGACGAGTTTGAGCACCATGTAGGTGTGCGTTCCAACATTGTGAGGAAGGGAATGATAAGTTACCGTAGTTTTAGCGTGGTTAGTTGATCCGCCATCGATAGTCCACCATTTCCGACCATTGGCAACCTTGGCAACTGGGAAGATGGGAAAGACGACTTTTTCTTTGTCCTCGATGTACCCATGAGTTACCTGAGATTCTTTTGGCCGCTTATCCTCGGTGAGAGTGTTGTAGGCCAAGTAAATCAAAGCTAGTTCATTTTGCGACATGATAATGATCAGTCCTTCTGATATTTCATCAGGATGGAAGATTCTTCTCGTTTTGAGGTATCTGGTAGCATTCTGCGGTGCTTGTCGACAAGAGCACTTGTTATTTTAAAATAATGACACAGGCTAATAGATGTGTAATGACAACAACGATGACTACAGTATTACTTTACGTATCTGAAGTAGTTGTGAGCTCTTTGAAGGAGAGAGCTGCTGCTAGCGGTAGAGAGTTGCTCGTGAAAGCCGAGTGACTCAGATAGCTACAGGACAGAATCGTACTAATTCCAAGACATAGACTTTTACTAGTAAGATTCACAAGGCTGACTACTTCCACGTAGTCAGGATCCAAGGCGGCATGCGTCAGGCATAGAGGTCTCGATAAGCGATAGCTTAGCGAGCATGTACCTTTCGGATTCATTGGAAAAACCGAGAATGGCGCGCCAAATGCACTAGCCAAGTGAGCCAAGTCAGCCAAGTGGAGTTACGTTGGTGTACATGCAAGCTATAAACCAAAACTAAGTTCTTTCTGGGTCAATTTTTTACGCTGAATCCAATGGTGCAGTCGATGATTCGCTAAATCCAACGTGTAGAGGAGAATTGACCTCTTCAGTAGCAACATTTCTGCGCGATGTTGTGTCGATGATGCCCAAGAAATGTTGCTAAGCGCTCGAACACTGCAACACTTCCTTTCACATCTCTCCTCCACCATTGGTATAGGGATGCAGGTACGCGGGAGATCAGGGAAGAACTTGTCCGCTTCTGGTATATCCGAGTCAGGGAAGTCTACTATTGCATACTGAATTTTGTTATCTTCACCATCACCATGAGCGTAGGGGTTATCTTAACCATCACCATCTCTCCAATCGTTCGAAACAACGTGTCCACCAAAACGTGTTCCGAAATAAAAGAGAGCATCGAAATAATTTACTACTAATTGCCATCTAAATCGAAGACCTCGTGACGTTATCTGCGGTGATGATATCGATGTTTCGTTCGACGGTGTGTTTGATCTTGTCAGAGTTCGTTCAAATTTGCCTCTGATGACAAAGAGACACACCTCTCAAAAGCAGCTTCCAAAACTTGCCGCCAACAAAACTATCCCGTGCAGCTTGCGCACCACCTCACGGCTGTCCCAGGAAAGAATTAGTGAGTTTTAGCGATTTTTCTTATTCATTTCAGATGCCCATCTGCTTCAACAAGTTCCGCTCCTGTCCGCCCCCACGCACTTAGAGACGCCCTCGCGCAATGGCCAAAAATTCCAAAAAGTTGCATAACTACGCCCTAAGTACCGTGCTCAGAAGAACCATTGCCATTGCTTCCACATACTGCTTTTGCTGGACCTTTTTTCATAGTAGCTTCATCAAGTGCAGCCGGGCATCCCATACAAAAAGGTCCAGCGAACTCGGTAATGCAGCTCAACGAAACGATGATGCGTGCGCGAAACTTATTATTGGAACTTTTGTTGTTCTTGTCGATTGGAGAGTCATGTTGGTACACCATCAATGGAGGCGCAGACGAGTACAGCCTCGCTCGTAGACTTGGATTCTTTAGGAAGGACGATAAGTATGCTTTCCTTGTCGGCACTGGGCTGGTATCATACACTTGTACGGTCAATCCAGTTACTACTGAGCGTGAGAAGATGGAGAAGATACAAATCAATAGAGATGAATGGAACAATTTGATGATTGAATATAAAAGTAACGAGGTGTGAGCCGGCTCAAGTTGATTGGAGGAATGATTTGATTTAATACTACGAACGTCCTGTTTGAATGGCAGCGGATATACGTGACAAAAACTTTGCCATCAGCTCGTTCTACCGCTCCAAGATATGACAACAATGCAGCGCATTTAAAGTGGCAGTTTTGTTTCTGAGAGATAACATTTATTCACATCAAGCAACTGCGCGAAACTGTCCTTCTTTGGTTTAACGGGAGGAGGTTGTGTGTTTGGGGGCTCTAAGCTACTGCAGACGCAACAATTCAACACAAAGTTAACTTCATCAAATCAGACCTGATCGTCAGGATGCAATAGCGTTAGATTATTGTGCAAGGCATTTGTGATTCAACAAGTTGAAGTGCTCAGACTTCTTCTATATATCAATGTGGACGACATATCAACTCAGACCTAACAAATATCTTACTAAGTCCATACAATCACTATACTACTCAATTTTGGCTCATTTTAATGCCCTCGTCAGGACACGTTTAGTGCTTCTATTGTGCATTCACACGTGATTTTACAGATTGAAGTCACCAGACCTCTTCTATGCATTCATGTGGACGACATATCAACTCCAACCTCGGGTATGTCATCTGTAGTTCGTATGACACTACGCTACTCAGTCACGGCCAAATCAATAAATGCCTCATCAGGACACATTGAGTGCTTCTATTGTGTGATATATCAGTGATGTAAGAGGTTTTAATAATCAGGCCTCATCTATGCATCCATGTGGACGACATATCAACTCCAACCTCGGGTATGTCATCTGTAGCTCGTATATCAATATGCTACTCAATCTTTGTCAAGCCAGTGCCCTCTTCAAAACACATATTTTGACTATATTGTGCGATGTGTTTGTGCTTGAGAACATTTTAGTCAGCAAACCTCTTCTATGCATGCATATAGACAACATATCAACTCTAACCTCGGATATGGCGTCTGTAGTGTACAAAGCAACCTTATAATGATCGATTTGGGCAACGTGTTAGCTCAGTATTTTGACACCATTTTATGCGTCTAGCATCGTCAATTCAAGCAATATCCGCTACTAGTGGTGCATAATAGTTGGCAACGATAGTACGAAAGGACATAGACACGGCTCATGGTAACTACACTTGTAGCGACGATTTCACAGTCTCGTATGCGACTTGATGAATGCCAATTGAGCGTAGAGCTAGCTGTTTGCGACATATTTATCTGTGTAGCGACGTGAATATGAGCCTGAGCCGCTGCTGGTGGTTCATTATAGTTGGCAACGATAGTATAGAAGGAAATGTATACGGCTCATGGTAACTACACTTGTAGCGGAGATGTTACAGCCTCGTATGCGACTCGGTGAAGGCCAGTTGAGCGTAGAGCCAGCTCCGTCTTTCACCAACTCAATGTGTGCAGCGACGTGAATATGAGCCTGAGCCGCTGCTGGTGGTTCATTATAGTTGGCAACGATAGTATAGAAGGAAATGAATACGGCTCATGGTAACTACACTTGTAGCGGCGATGCTGCAGCCTCGTATGCGACTTGATGAAGGCCAGTTGAGCGTAGAGCTAGCTCCGTCTTTCACCATTACAATGACTGTAGCGACATGGATATGAGCCTGAGCCGCTGCTGGTGGTTCATTATAGTTGGCAACGATAGTATAGAAGGAAATGAATACGGCTCATGAGGACTACACTTGTAGCGGCGATGCTGCAGTCTCGTATGCGACTTGATGAAGGCACAGTAGAATTCAATCACGGATTAGCCCGTGACTGACTGACAGTTTCTGGCGGGAAAGAGGCTGGAAAGAGGTTGGTAAGGCCGTGACCTCCTATCGTATTCCAACCATGGCATGGAGGTAGGTAAGAGATAGTAGTAAGAAACAAACTAACCATGACCTCTTCAGGGCATCAGATAATCATAGCCCTTACAAAATACACTTCTCGTGATGCTGCACGGTCAATGATGGGTTGGCACGATGTGAGATCCCAAAAAGCGACCGTTGAGGAGGGTGTAATCCAGACAGTTGGCACGACGTGTAATCAATGATAATCACAGTTCGGGCGAAGCCCTCACAAAATACACTTCTTGTAACGCTGCACCGTCAATGATGGGTTGGCACGATGTAAGATCCCAAAAAGCGACCTGTTGAAAATAGTGCTGGGGGATACGTGCGGGGACGCCCCCTGCCCTCTTTTCTGTCTACGACAGCCAGACCACATGCAGCACGTGCGAACGAGCATCACGATCCAACTGCCAACGATGACCATGGCCGAGGCCAAGCATCTCATCGCTGATGAGGGTGTAATCCAGACAGTTGGCACGACGACGACGTGTAATCAATGATAATCACAGTTCGGGCGAAGCCCTCACAAAATACACTTCTTGTAACGCTGCACCGTCAATGATGGGTTGGCACGATGTGAGATCCCAAAAAGCGACCGCTGAGGAGGGTGCAATCCAGACAGTTGGCACGATGTGTAATCAATGATAATCACAGTTCGGGCGAAGCCCTCACAAAATACACTTCTCGTGATGCTGCACGGTCAATGATGGGTTGGCACGATGTAAGATCCCAAAAAGCGACCGCTGAGGAGGGTGTAATCCAGACAGTTGGCACGACGTGTAATCAATGATAATCACAGTTCGGGCGAAGCCCTCACAAAATACACTTCTCGTAATGCAGCGCCGTCAATGATGGGTTGGCACGATGTAAGATCCCAAAAAGCGACCGCTGAGGAGGGTGTAATCCAGACAGTTGGCACGACGTATAAACAGTATTACTCACAGTTCGGGCGAAGCCCTCACAAAATACACTTCTCGTAATGCAGCGCCGTCAATGATGGGTTGGCACGATGTAAGATTGTGAGCGAAGCGAGTTCGTTCAAATTTGCCTCCGACCTCCGACAAAGAGACACACCTCTCTCAAAAGCAGCTTCCAAACTTGCCGCCAAAACTATATCCCGCGCAGCGTGCGCGCTACCTCCCAACTCCCAACCATGGTAGATAAGAGCAAAAGTACATAAGTACAAGCTAACCATGCCCTCTTTGGGGCATCAGATGGACTTTATCGACTATCCAACTATCGGGCCAGGTGGTCAATAGTATGGAAAGCTTAAGTTACAATTATTGCAACAATCCCCCGGGGATTCTAATTTATCTTGATTTTGTTCTTCCAGATGGGAGTCTTTCTGTCAATTTTGATCCAGGGCGTGGTACTGTACGTTTGCCCTCAAATCCTACCTTTGACTTCAATTGAGGGAGTTAGTGGACAACTAAGATATCAATGAGCTTCTACGGACCAAATAAATAACATTGACGCTTTGAAATAGGGTCAACATCCTAGTAGTTACTGAGTTATGGCTAGTCGTAGGGAGCCCATTTTCACCATGGTTGTGTCGTTTTAGATGCCATTATCGGAGGTGAGTCAGGCCAAAAACTTTTGGTTTCCAAATTGTACGTAGGATTAGGTATGTCAGTGCCAGTTATTGTCACACAGACAAAACTAAATTGGACTTAACCCTAACCCTAACCCCAACTCAAGTTATGCTCTGACAAGCACTTTTGAAGTAAAGGAGTGCAAAAATATTAATTTTGGGCTTCGTCACGCCACTCTACTCATTCCGACGTGACGAAAAGAATTTCCGAAAAATTCCTTCTGGAAGCTACAAAAAGTGCCTGTCAAAATTTTATGTAGGATTTGAAAGCAAACGTACAGTAAGAGCATTAACCCCCATTAACCCTACATGCCCACACCCACGTGAAAAAGGGCCCCCTCCGGGGGCAATAACAGCATTTTCACACCATGACGTTCCATCCATAGGAGGCCGTTAGACGCCCCCCCCTGCACCGCTAGCGACAGCAACCACCTCGGCACTATCATAGGCAGCTATCATGACGAAATCTAGGCGGTAAGGGGCGGGTGAGCCGTCCAATAGTATCAAAAACACGACGAACACGACGAACACGACGAAAAAGTTAATAAATAATAATAAATCAGAGTTGACAGCGGCACGGAAGCGGAATGTCGGCGATTCTTTCAATCTGATGATCCCAATTCGTCTAGACAATGTGTATGAAAGGAGAGAAAGAGTACATGAAAGGGATCCCGTCATGATGAGGTGCAGTCGACAGGAATCGATGCGGTCAGGTATGTTGCTTGGTCGAAGTTTTGGGCACCATAAAAATCTCAGAAATTTATGAAATGCCCTGTGTGGTCACACGTGGCCATCAGCGTGATTTGAATATCTCAACCGCGTACTCATACTCAATCCAAATCATTTCGGTCAACTCTGTAGATAGCCACTCTAAAGTATGTCTTGCCTGCCTCTTGCCTCTATCTAAAAGTAGTATCTTGCCACATCATATCATGTTGCTTGTTGCTTGCTATTGTACTTGTTGCTTGCAAATAATCTTCGTGATCAAGACACATGTCTGGATATTATCGTCTGTCGTAGTCCATTTTTCACATCGCACAAAAACACAGACCGACTGCTACTTACAACTGTGCATGCAATAACCATCACCTGATAATAGAACAAACTTGGTGTATTAATACACGGCTCGGTCGCAAGAAATAACAATACTCATAATCCATTAACAAATAATTAAATAGCAATGAGTGACGACGAAGATCCCATCGGAGGCGACTCAGGATTCGACAACAGCGGCGGCGTATTCGAGGACGAAGAGGTATTTCACCCAAACGACAACACCGCCGCCGATGGCACCACCACAAACGGAGGAGGAGGCGATGGACTCGACGTTACCGGTGAACACATGAATCAAGATGACGATGGAGATTCACCAGATTTAGAATTACTACATGCCGATGGGAATGGGACACATCATGGGTTTACGAAATCGGGCACTATTCAAGAACGGATTACAACGCGATACTTGACGAAATATGAGAGGGCGAGAGTGCTTGGAACACGGGCGCTGCAGATTAGTATGAATGCTCCGGTGATGGTGGATTTGGAGGGGGAGACGGATCCATTGAAGATTGCACAGAAGGAATTGAGGGAGAGGAAGATTCCGATTGTGATTCGGAGATATTTGCCGGATGGGAGTCATGAGGATTGGGGAATTGATGAGTTGATTGTGGATTAATTAAATGAGTAGGTGAAAGGTAGGTGTGAAGAAAGAAAAGGGAGTTTCCGTAGCATAATAAAGAAAATATTTCATGAATTGTCAATACATATTATGTCATTTTCATTATGTTGTGCTCTCAATTCCAAACTCGTGTTTGCCATCAGCATGGGTTAATTTCACTTTTGGATAACAGTCACCACACAAATCGAAGTCAAAGCAATTGTTGCAACTGAAAATTTTCCCTCTGATTTCATTCTGACAGTGATCGCAGAAGACGACCACGTTCAGTGGTGGAACAGCTGCATCTTTTGGAGTAGGAGCAGAAAGCAACGCTCCTTCGAATAAGAGAACACTTTCTCTTGGCTGATTTTTCAGCCATGTCCCGTTGTTTTCATCAGTTACTAATTCACCTAAATAAATATGCTTTTTTTTTGACTTTGTATCAACATCTGTATTGGTTATCTTGTCCTTAATGGCTTGAGTGACTGCGTCGCAATTTCCAAGAAGACATGCATCAAACAAGCAAATCTCATCTTGCTTCTCATGATGATGTTGGGAAGGCGATTTCATAACTTGAACAATATCACGGTTGATAAGTATACGAGGTATATTATCTGGTAAGAATCCAACTAGCTTTGACATTGGTGCACTTTTGGAAGAGAGAAGGGAAGAAATTATTAGACATGAAATGACACAAGCAGCCAAGAGATAATATCCAAGCATATGCAACTTACACCGAGAGTGATGTACCCATGACGATTAATGCATCCGCCTTTTTATAATCTTCTTCAAGCCTGCGTGATATGTTGTTATCAAGTTTCTCTCCAAAGAATGTAATGTTCGGCTTGATGATACCACCGCAACATCCTTGTTCGACGGATGGTGGACAAAAGTTATTACTAGTATTGAATGTAGATTGAGTAGACGACCTTTTGCGTGTACTTCTCCGTTCCGGAGGAATCTGAATAGAGTTATTCTTCTTTTTTGCTGCAGAAGTATTGTGCGATATCTTTGTCTTTTTGGAAATACGACGATGGCAAACTGGAACTCCTTCTTCGACATCGTTGTGAGATGCAATAATTTCACTGGACTGATACTTTGCTTTGCACTTCATACATGTTGCCACAGTAAAAGATCCATGAGCATACACTATCCTTTCTTCAGACACGCCGGCGGATTGCTCCAAACCGTCAATATTTTGTGTATATATCCTCAATAACATCTGTTGCTGATCCAACCACGCCAAAAACAAATGTGACACACTCGGTGCAATCGTTCCAGATGCAAAATTATTCATCCGAACAAACTTCCAAAATGGACGAGGATCTTCACTAAATGCATGTATATCGAATAAATCCTCGGCGCAGGTGAGACCAAGCTCTTGATAATTGAGATTGTTGTAGAGTCCATCTTTGGAGCGGAAATCGGGTATGCCGCAGGAGACGCTGATTCCGGCTCCGGCGAGGATGACAATGTTTTTCTTTTGTGATAGTAGGTTTGCTACGGAGGCTAGCCGTTTGTCGAATGTTTCTCCTTGAATTTGAAACATGTTCATTGTTCTTTCATAATGGGCTTTTGCAGGCCAGCCCAGCTATGTCCTTACTACTTCTACAGTGCGCCGGTCCCGATTCAGATCGTTACTGTCATGGCGACCCCCAAAAAGAGTGAGCATTCATGGTCTATCTCCGGATCGAGGTGCCGAAGGTCGAACACAAGTAAAAAACGCTAAGTAAAAGTACATAAGTAGCTAAGCCTGTTTTTTCTAAAAGGGGAGGTAGGAAAAATTCCGCGAACGCTTGACGGACGAAAATATGGCATTTTGGCCAAATTTGGCTTTATGCACTTATAACCATGTACTAAGAGGTAATTAATTGCTCTCTCTATACGTCTATAAAGTAATATGCTGAGATGTCTTTAATGCCATTCATTTTGACTTAATTGCTGTGTACAAAATTAATTTCGCCCCCTCAGCTAGGTTTTGTTGCCTCACACATGCCACAAAACGCCTTTTCGTGCTGCGTGTTTTGCCAATGCTGCCTCCGATAGCCCTCCGATAGCGCTCTGATAGCCCTCTGATGGCCTCCGACACCATTTATACCAACACAATGGCGTCTGCAACCAATAATACAACTAATAATGCCTCTTCTATGGATACCTCCCCAGTCTGCGAAGACATTAACGGTCCAACAACTCCCCCCCCACCCCTCCCAGAGAAGACCATTCGTCAAAAAATTAATGCATGGAAAAGGAAACACAAAGACAAACCAATGCCGACGGAGATGGTTGAAGGACTGGTTGTTGAAATGGATCAGCACCTGCTAACAAAGGCACTTCGTGAAAATTGCGAAGATATCGAAAATAATGGCAGACGTCAAAAGTGCTCATGTCTTTCAATTCTCCGCAACTATTCGTACCGACGGGTAGTGGCTCAATTCTGCACCAGTTTCCTTCAACAAGATCATACTTATCAAAACCAAACAGTCATCGACTGGTACAGATTTGCCGCTGCAAACGCAGTAAATAAAAAGCAATTGTACCTCATCATGCCATATGATGTTACTGGGGAGGACGACCCCGGAGAAGTGCCGCTGCACTACAAAGTCTTAAAATATGCCGATCTGCCATGATGACTCTTGTTCAGTTTGGGAAGAAAAGAATGAGCACCATCAAAACTTGCGCTTCTAATAATGGAGTTGCCCCTCGGCATGGAAATACAGGGAAGCGGAAGAGGCTTAAAGAGGATGATCCTATATTAATTGCCATCCGGGAGCACTTCGAAATCCTCATCAAACTTGCAGAGGATTGCCCGAGGGCAACACGCATTGTGCAGAAAGTGATTGACGGATTCATACAACGAAGTACACGTGATAACGATGGTGATAATGCAGTATATTTGCCCTTCTCAATGGGTGTCCGACCTTGCTACTACCGATATTTACAAGAGCAGGGGTACTTAGTGAAAGTGCATCAAGATGGAACGTACACGGTCACTCCTGTTGCAGGCGGAGAAGAAAAGCAATATGTAGCACTATCCACCTACTACAACCCATGAAGGCTCCTGGAATAAATCTCTACAAGAGGGTCAAGTTGTACACAAAGTATCGTTGCAGCGGTATTGTTCCATCAGAAGCGAAGGATGATCTACTGTACCAAGAACCTACCCCGGAGGAAATGGCAGCAGTCAAGGCGGAGAAGAAAGAGAGAAAGGTTTTCAGAGACGAAATTAATGAGAAGAAGGCAAAGATGAGCGCTGAAAGAAAGGAGCTGAAGGATAAGTGCATTGAAGCTGCAATGTAACAAATAGAATGTGTTGTCCTGCTATTGCGCATGGTATTACGGTAGCTCCTTTTTTTACCCTAGTTCTAGCGTAATGGAATTTCACCATTTTTGGAGGGGGTTGAAAATTGCAGGTTGAAATTTCAGAAATTTCAGAAATTTCAAGGGATTAAATTTCACTCTAGCTTATCCTGAGATAGTCGTAATACTTTGCACTCTGCAGTCAACACATCACTCTAAGAGAGACTGTCAGCAAGCTTCTTTCCAAGCATCTTCTTCGCATCCATGATATGACGGAGGTTTTCCTTCCCTCGAAGAAGTGCAACACCAGTTGGATCCTTCATCCTATTCCTATCCTTCACAAGAATGCTGTTCTTCAGAGGTTTGGCCCTACGCTCACAATCCATCGATCCGACAGTTCCCATAGACATTAGAGGCTTAGCAACCAATCGATAGAAGTCAGATGATCCTGCATAACATTCAAACCACGTGATGCGACCAGAAATAGCACCAGTTGATTCCACATACTGTACCACATTTTTGATACTAAAAGACTTGTTGTTCTGTTGCAGCTGTTCCAAAGATGGAAGCGATGGAAGTGGAACGTCAAAAGAATGAAACCAGTCATTGTTTTGAGTATCAAAGTCCTCAAAATCCTTTTTAACTCTCCTCCGCATCTCATCAGAACCATCTTCACCCAAAGGCACATACCACTCGATCATCTTCCTTACGAGCGCAGCCTTGTTAGTCTGCAGGTAGAACAACTCCCTCCACACACGAGAGTTTGGGTCACAGAGGAAACACATCAAGTGATGCTCATCGAGTAAACCAACCTTCAGTCCGCTGGGATCAACACCATCCATATTGAAACGTTCACTGATCATACCAGCAACTTCTGCTCTTGAGCCCTGACCAAGAAGTTCATCAAACTCGGGAGTGAGACACTTGTTAATATCATTGCGCAGCGCTTGAACCAAGAGGGGGTAAGCACTAAGTGGCATATCCTTGCGGGAACAAGCCAAATGTGCTTCCTTGAAAGGGAGCGTGAAGGCAATAACAACATCAAACATCTTCCAAATATTTTCCTTCTTGAAGTGCTCCATCAGCTCATCCAACTCAGCTTGCTTTGTTGCAGTGCGCTCACTACGATACTTTTGATACTCCGCCTTGCCAGGAAGTACAAGAAGAAAGTCACGACACTTGCGAGCGCTCACAACAACGTCATGTAGAAGGTTCATCCGTGTCTCCACGGGGCAGAAAACTTTGGAGTAAAACACGAGCTCATCCACTAGAGCTGCGCTGCGTCGGAAAGAATCAATGCGATCAATCTTCACGAAGTCCCTGACTTTCCTAGCATACTTTATGACAAGTTGCATAACTGAAGTCTTGGCTAGGTCTTTCATAAGCAAATCGATGCAATGAGCCGGATCGCGTGTAACTATGACCTTCATCCCTGGATACTTTTCTTCAAGTTCCTTCCCAACTCGATCCGCAACATGCCTTGCAGCATTATCAACAGGAATGCTCACAATCTTCGCATTGTATTCTTTCATGACGTTTTCACAAACCCTCACAGCATCCTCTATTTCGGCTTCGGTAACATGCTTATCGCTTCCAAGATCTTTCCATTCGAGGAAGAGTGAGAAGTCACTCTTCGCGACGGTGTATACGATCTAGGCAGAAGAGGATACAGCAGGGCAACATAAATAGTAGTGAGACAATTGAAAGCAATGAAGTTATTGTACAGAACATAAATCACGTACCTTTTGTTTGCCCAAGACAGTGACTCCATCCATCGCAACATTTACATGTCCGGGAATTTTTGCCATAAATGATTTCAACTCCGATGTCGTTTGTTTATCAATTTTAATGACATACTTGTCATAGATTGTTTCAACATCACTTGGAATGAACTTCAAGATGGCAGGGTATCGTTGGTGTAGGCTTGCTTGCACCCAAGGATCCAATAGACGACTCAATGGCTCGCCACGAGCGACAATGGCTCGTACCTCGTGCATGAGTACAATGTCAGCAGATGCCTGGTTCATGCTCTTACCATACGTGTGCTCCATAGTAGTTTGTGCAGATGGTACACGCTTTGTTTTCTTGCGAGGGGGAACGGATGTGGAGGTGGATTTGGTGACATCACTAACGTCCCCAGAGTTGGATAGTAGATCAATCACCGCAACGGGGCCATGATTACTACGCATGGCAGCAACAGTTTCACTTGGGTTGGATTGAAGTGCAAGATACGTTGCTTGTTTCTTATTCGCTTGAGCCCCTCCTTCGATTTGTCTCCTTGTGTGAGGGCATGTCAACCCTTCACATTCGTGGAGAGAATGTTTTCTAGCTCTTGTTGCATTAAATGTCGCTAGCAACTTGTTGTACTTAGGACAGTGCTTGCATACAATACGTAACTTGCCATTGGGTTGGGGCGTGATTTCGTATTGGGAATAGAGCGTTGAGTCTCGTTGCTTTTTGGCATCCGGAGCTGCTGCAAAAGGCACAGCAGCAGGTGGTGCTGCGGGTGGATCGACTGCAGCGACGGCAGGTGGATCGACAGCAGCGACGGCAGCATCGGCAGTTGGGGCCGCAGCGGTGAGCTTGTGTTGGACACAGTGAAGACACATGAGAGCGGTATGGGAGTTGGCAAGTGTTTTTGCATGATCATTAAGATCCCCTGCAGGGTTTTTGTAGGATGGGTTGCCCACAATTTCCTCACAGTAGAGTTTACCGCAAAGGGCACCATGAATTGGTCCTTCACACATCATGCACTGATGATCAGCCGGGTTGTTGAGGGGGGAGTTCTTCATGCCACAAAGGGCGTTGGCGGCGCATGTCAAAAGCATTATTGTTGAAGATTATTGAATTGTTGTTGTTATTGCCAGGCAAACTATGACAGCGTGGTAGACGGCAGAGTGAACAAAAAGTTGATTTGTGCACATACCCGCACCCAAAATAAGAGCCATCCGCGCCCAAAATCATCTGGTACATGCCAATGCAGGAACACGCATGTAAGCTGAATTACTACGAAGGAATAAGTAATACTGCATTGTTAGTCGCCAGCATTTTGGTGAAGAGTTACTCTCCGCTGAGTTGACAAACTCATCATCTGGATGGTGCGTGGTGTTCTTTGGGGTTTGGTGGTTGGTGGAATGAAGGGTCTTAGGTTATTTTTGTGCTACGTGTTGGTTCAGTACCATCCGTTCGCGCCAGAATTTTTGTGAAATTTCATTGTTGGCCAAAATTGGTGCAACTTTCACCCTGTAAATTTCACGAAAGTTGCAGTAGTGAAATTTCACCCTTTTGAAATTCCATTACGCTACCTAGTTCAAAACTCTTTTTGGCCTTTACTCGATTTGAGCATTTCAAAATCGACGGTCTGTCCAACTTTCTCGTAATTTTCCGCAACCCTCCTACCTCCCCTTTTAGAAAAAACAGGCTTAGCTGTTTATCTAGTGAAGATGGGCCTGTAGATCTGCGATAGGAATTGGTATATCCTCATGCGAACTCAAAAACGGCCGTTTCAAGTCACGCACCACCTCCAACGACAGGACGGGTGACATCAGTTGCCCGGAGGGCATGGCACCCGGGTGCTTTTTTCAGATTTTGCTCCGGCAGGCGGTCACTAACAAGCGCTAGTTGTGACCGGAAATATCGCACCTGGGTACTTTTTTTCAAAGCCTCCGGCGGCGGGATTTGGTACCAGGGTGGAGTATTAGATTACCAGCTAGGTAAGGATGTACCGGTATGTTACCGGTATGTTCAAACTTCCAGCACGATCATCGTGTGCGTTGCCCGGAGAAATGGCACCCGAGTACCAAAGCAAAATCGTGATCGGCGGGCGGCATTTCATGTTTGGCACCCGGGTGCCATTCAAAAAGGTCTCCGGCGGTCAAAAAAGGTACTAGGGTTATGTGAGAATTCCTACGTAGACGTTCTACGGATGTCACCCGTCCTTCCAACGACTTCGGACTGCATTGTCTCACACTTTTTCACCGCGATAAACGGCCAAAGTCACCATGTCTGCAGTTATTCGTGGCAAAGTCTCAATCGCAGATTCACAATGCATAAGGCGGGGACAATTTAATCTTCAAGTTACTATTAAGCGCAGCTTGCTGTGGTGAGGGGGGGGGGTCAACTTTTCTACCCCCGTAATTTTTACCCCCGGTGTAGAGGCTGTAGTAGAGTAGGTCGTGTGGGCATGGTTGTGTATGATCTTAGTTGTTACTCGTTGCATTTGCACGTGCCTGCTCCGCTCGTGCTTCCAATTTATCTTTCGCCTTCCCCTTGACAACCTTCTTGCCACTCTGAAGGCACATGATACAAATGGGTAAGCATTTGTAACAACCCGTCAAATTGCGTTGTCTCAATTGCTCTTGCCCCAGAAGAAAACTTCCAGCAGCTCCCGACTCTGACTCTCCGCAATGAACACAAATAGGTTTCAGTTTCAATGTGCGACCATCATTTTTGTAGTAGCTTGGTTCAATTTGAGAGGTCAAGTTCAGCTTCTGAACAATAATCTTACTCATATCATCTTCATCGCCAAATATCAAATCACCACACGAATACCTATCAGACAAAGACTCAAGCTTTGCCTTAAGAACTGCGCTTCCTCTAGCGAAATCCGCATCCGAAGGGGAATATATGCAGCGACGTTTTCCACAAAAGTAGCAGACAATAAAACTTCTTAATTTCTTCGGGTCCCAACTTTTAAGCTTGAGCTCTTTGGCGACAGCTCTATCACGTTGTGCTTTTGTCTCTGCTCCTTGACTGCTCTTGTAAGAAGGTAGATCAGAAAAATCTGTGAGAGCATCCTCATTCCCTGCGAACATAGTAATGACTTCATCGCGAGAATAAAATGCTCCGTCCGTCTGGGATTAATGATTGGTGTTGGCTGTCTCTGTAGGGCAACATTACGGAATTGTGGAGGAGTCAATTCACTGGAGAAATTCAACAAGATTGCAAGCACCTGGGTCAGACGCATCTGCAAGTGATTGTCTCAATACGCCCGATGGCGGCATCTAGAGCATCATCCGTCACATCTTTTCCTTCCTTTTCAAAGAGCTTTTTGACACCCTTCTTCACAAAAGTCAGCAGAAGATCCGAATGGTCATCATTTGCCCGCACCTTCGTACAGATCTTTGCATTAACTGTTTTCGTGCTCCTATAGAAATGCACGTCAATGAGCACCATGGCGATGCTGGGGGGCGGCAGCCGATGAGTTTAGAACCAAGCGATGTAAAAAATAACTCAACTAATAGTGTTGTGAGAGGGTAGTACTACCATTGTACCATTGTGTTGGTGTTGTGTGCTCGATGCCTACCAGTTGGGTTGGAGGTTTGTGGTTTGTTAGAGTGGTTCTCACAGCGGGGGTAAAAATCCACCCAGGGGAACCACTAGCCCTAAAACCGGTGTCTAGGTGGGGGGGGTATTAATAGTAACTCAAAGATTAAATTGTCCCCGCCTAATTAATTCTTTCCCCTCATTTCGCTGGAACGTCGCTTATGGACTTAATCAAACTCAATCCTTCGCACTTTGCAGGCAGATGCATCATGCATGAAGCATCCTTTCATTCAACTTCAGATGACGTACATGTACTTACCATACCCTATCATGTCATTGCTCCGACACTAACACCTACTGAAACAAACCATATTTAACCTACTCAACCATGACCATGGTTATTAAGACACTAGCACTCCTCCTCACCTTCACCGCCTGCACCTGGATTAGCTTGTGCCACGGCTTTCGCGTACCACGATCTTTGAATGGATTGACATCCAAAAGTCACTTATTATTATTACATCATCCTGTTCTTTCCTATCAAGATCAAGCGAGTGCTACTTCAGACAAATTACACGGAGAGAAAGTTGATGAGAAGATCTCATTCACCGACATTTATTGTATGAACGCTCAAGATCTATTTGATATGTTTGACACTGATTCATCTCGTACACTTGACATTGATAAATTGCAGAACCTTGCCTCGAAGTTGTTTCCTGAGTCAACATGGAAGGAGAAGGATCATGTGATTGAGTTGTTGCTGGATATGGATATGAATCAGAATGATTACTCGAGCTCAAATGCAAATGTGGTTGACTTTCCTTCCTTTTCTAAATGGCTACGCTATCAGGTAAGCACATGCAAATGCATTCCTATGACTTTGTCTGTTATATCATATCCTTTCTTCTGTGTAGACGAACACACTTTCTCATATTACTCACTTTTTTCTGATATCGCTCATGTGCACCAATCTTCAGAAGCAATCCTCTAGTCCCCATCATCGTCTTCATCGTGTTATTACAAGTGACAAGGCTATGGAGATAGAAGAACTTATCAAGGACGGATTGTCAATTACCAAAGAAGACATATCATATGAGGCCATCCAGAACATCATTGATGGTCTAGGCCCTACTATGCACTTACAAATGAATGTGAAGTCAAGGTAGATGGCAAGTCAATCGGTTTTGTTGCTGAAGTCAACCAGGAAATGCCATTCCCCTACGAAGGTGGCAAGATGGGATTCAGTGAAACTGCACGTCATATGGCCATCGCTGGATCCATTGCTGCTGCACTAGCCAACCCTAAGAAAGGAAAGCATTACTATCTTGCTTTGAATGGATTCATGCGGAGCAATGAAATGCTACCAACGGCGATTCATGATGAAGTCGACAAGCTCATTCCATACACACGTGGAAAGGCTAGAATCTTCACCTACTGCAATAGTTCTCACAAGAAAGATGCTACTTCTGAAATCTTTTTAGTTTCAAATGGCAAAGATAGAAATGTCACTCGTCTCCAAGTGTCTTATAAAGTCTTTCCACAAGCTCTCTTCAGTCGCTTCTTTCCACAAGTTGAAGGAATTGACCAATCCATGCTGGGACCATGGGACCCTACCAAGCATAAGAATCCATACATGGATCCTATCGATATGGCCATATCTGATACCAAAATTCTTGACTCCAGCACCATTATCTACAATACAAAGATTCCCTGTGTCTGTCCTTCCATGTGCTTTGGACATTTTGACATGTCTCCATGCTTGCCAGTTGCATTCCTGATTGGTCATCTGATTGATGCAGGAATGCAATCTATTGCTCTCCTTTGGAAGAGAAATGGAATCAAGCCATCACCCCTGGTTGCAACGTTTTGTTCTCTAGATGCAACCTCTCTCGTACTAGCTGGGACACATGGTCTACTCGTTGATGGACAGACTACACGTATCAGCGAAGGACTCTACGAGTTTACCTTTGATACATATGCTGATAATGGTGACACAAAGAGTATTGGGAAAGGTGACAAAGTGGCCTACCTGAAATTAATGTTTACTGAAGAGAGCCAATCTCAAGCATCAGCCAGCTCCGTTCAAGCCCCGCCGATGCCACCGCCACTTTAATCTGGGCTGTTTGAGGCGCCACAGCTTGAAGTGTGATGTAGGAAATTCTACTTTCACTTTGTTTGGGTTGTCACTCCTCATCCTCACTGACGAGAGCCAGTGTGGATATAATAAATAAATACGGAGATAATCAATAATCAGATTGGATATCTATATGCGGCTCCAATCAGCTCCTTAATAATCCAAATGATAACCATCAATCAGTACATACAGGATCATTTCTGAAAGATACTCTAGCCGCGGCCCTGCTCTCTATGCACCCTGGTCCAAAATCGAGATTTTGCTTCATAACATCTTTTTTCTGTTTTACCTTTTTGTCTCCATTTTAGAGTAACTTTCGGGCATGCCCCCGAGGGCAGACTACATAATGATCGAACATACGTAAGTTTTGATACTTATTACCCGTAGACAAGCTACCATGTTCTACTTTTCAACCATGGCTTCCGTCAGCTTCCGTCACTTGACAACTACGCAGCATGATAAAATGTACGAGAGTGCAAAACAGTACTATAACAGCCATAACCTACCATGGAATAATAACGTGTAAGATTTCAGGGTCTAACTCAGTGTAACGGAACCAACCTCTTGGGTACAAACTTCAATTTCAATCAAGTCAAATATGTAGTGTTGATATCCATTAACATTATTTTGTAACCATGTGTAATGAATTATCTTTTCAATAACATGAAGCCGCGATGATGACTCAACACTCTATTAAAACATATGCCTCTCTGGCTTTATCGCTGGAGTTAGATTCTCTTGACGGCACTATACAATCACACCCACGTCTCATAATATTGATTGTCTTTCTGGGGGTCTTTCCCTGTAATAACAACAGATGCTAACATGAAACCCATGAAGTGACGAATTCATCAAGGATGCCTGTTGTTGATTGTTGAGTAAACCGACCTCCCTCCCTGCAGCATCTTAATTCTATTCTGATATGCATCAAGTATAGATAACTACGATTGAATCTGTCGAAGATATGATTGCCCTGTGTCTCATTTCGGTGATGACAGTGCTACATAATGGATGCGCTCGCGGCACTTCTATTGACGGCGTTGGCCTTGAGAGTGACAATACACAGTGAGATCTTTTTATGGTATTCATAGATTCATTTATGCCAAGCGCAAATACTCCCTAGCTCGCACAATATTGACTGGATACCCGGATCGACTGTCCTTAATCGATTCCTAAGAAATATTCGAAATGATTTGTTGTGATCGATTCGGGTAGCCGACCACTCCCCAAGGTACTAGCGCATGTTGAAGTGGCGATAATATATTATTTCAGACTTCAGACATGACATAATATCATCTCCGTGTCGAAGGAGTTCTCTAACGGATCACGGTATCGGTACGTTTCTTTGGCCGTGGATGTCCCATGTTACTAATCATTTAGCGGTAGGATGTGCTCTCAACACCGTCGATGAAGAAAGTCACCTACAAAGAGCGTCGGTATTGTTGACCCCATCGCATTCCACAACACACGACACTACTGCTGAAAATACTCTCTAGCTCTCTCAATATTGACTGTGTACCCGGAACAAACAGACTAAATCGATTCTAAAGACGTATTAGAGACGATTTAATGTGTTTGTTCCGGGTAGCCGACCACTCCCTGAGGTACTAGCGTGCGGCGAAGTATCGCCATGGTGGCAATGTATTTTGTGGATTTTTTGTGTTGAGTGGCTAACAAAAATGGTTTCTCGAAGGGTTGATGTAGGTAGTACTTGTAGGTAACAAATAATCACATATATTTATGTGGGGAAATGGTAAAAGGCGAAGAGACGTTAAGAAGCCTCTGGACCAGGGTGTATGCCTGCGCGGCTTTTCTCAACTAACACCAACTACTAGTCCATGTGCAAGAGGCAAAAGGGGCTATCAACGTCGGAATGAGTATGTCAGCCCCTACACGTGAAGAGAGCAAAAGGAATCAGGAATCTCCGAAAGTAGAAAGCATCACTTCAAATCTCACGCCATCCATCGCTTCCTCGACCTTGATGCCATGCTTTCCTTGACTACATAATATATGTAGTAAGACATCTCTATAGCATGTCGTTAACAACGCTCTACTGGTAGTTCAGACCAGGCCCTACTATCTTGTTATCAAAGGCTTTCCTCAAAGATGAGTGAAGCATCAGCACCAGAAGATCTCCCACCTGCACAGCTCAAGTACCAACATTGGCTCCAATCCAAACAAGTGGAAGTAGCATCTGATCTTGTAACAACGACGAATGACACAAGTCTCGTTGTAGCTGGATGGGGATGTGTGGCCAAATCGGACATTATGGAGGGGACGGTGCTGTTTTCGATTCCGAGAGAGGCTTGCTTTGGTGCTGCTGCTGCGACTGAAACTGAAGATGATGACGACGATGATGTTGACGATCCTACTACACGTGATACACAAATGGACATGGCCATCTCCATCCTTCAACAAAAGAATCGGCAACATCTTAACGACAACAACAACAGCACGAACGAATCAAGCAAAGAAGAAGAAAAAGAGGAAGATTGGTCACCCTTTCTCAACTTACTCACTCCACCACCAGCCGGTCTTCCTTGGATGTGGGCACCAGAATTCCGTCAGGCCATGTTACAAGGAACAGAATTGGAATGTGTGGTAGAGAACAAGGTTCAACGGATCCGTATGGAGTATGAAGAGATTGTGACGCAGAAGGAGCGGTATGGTCTACCTTCGATTACATATCAAGAGTATGTGAATGCATGTGCAATTGTTGCAAGGTGAGTGAGAGTGAAATGGCGAAGGCGATAATTGTTCTTTTTGATCCAGTGCATATGGTGCTGGGCAATAGAACAAGAATCGATAGCTCGGGGCTGCCGAGATTCCAGTTTCGAGACTTGTTGCCTCTAGAGTAGCATGTTTCCATCATGACTTAATGTCACTCATTCTCTCTCGATGTATGCATCTAAACTCAATTTCGACAGCCATACCAATCCATGGTTCGGAGTATCTATTGTACCTTTCAACACAACACTAAACTGGGATAAAGAGCCAAATGTTGAGTTTGATATCGAGGAGGAAGAGAAGGAGGACAACCATCACCCAGACAATAACAATAGCGAGACATCATGCCAGCGCATCGTCGGACGTGCTACTTGCAACATTAAGAAAGGAGATGAACTATTCCAAGCCTATGGAACATCAGTTGCGGACTTGGTTTACCGGTACGGCTTCTCGCCGTCAACATTGGAACATTGCGACGACGGTATGGACGGAGACGTGGTCTCAATTGACGTGACAGATATCCTGTCCATTGTTCAGGAGACAAAGAAGGGTAAAAATACACATAGCATAAACTCAGAAAGATTAAACCTCAAAACGAGGCGACAGATGGGGAGCGAAGAAGGTGACAGTCAATTCGCTTCAATAACTAACATTTCTCAACTCTCGTCAAGACTTGAAGCTTTGAAACTGTCAGGAGCATTGGACGAGTCTCCATGGGATGGCTTAAATGGCCATTTGACTGCCGAGATTGCAAGACCCGCCCAGCCTCTTTTGAGATGGCTTCGTGCCTCAAGTCAAGGCAAGAATCGCCCCAAAAGAGGTAGAGAGAACAGAACTTTTCCCAAGAGCGCGGAAGATATACTTAATTACGATGACGGAGGTCTGAGCAAGCTTGTCGGGATATTCGTAGTGCTCTTGGCAGACGATGCTGCTTGGGAGCGTGCTTCCAATGCGCTGCAAAAACTCGACAATGATCATGAAGAGAACAGAAGATTCGATGAGCGTGAAGCTGAAGATGATGAATGCAGCGATGCTAGTGCTGAATCCAGGAAAGACGATATCACTGCATCCATCATTTTATCTGCAGTATTTTCCCTTTCTCCTAAACAGACGGAGTCATTGTTCCAAGTGGCTTGGCATGCGGGTGCTGGCGGAAATGATCCCTGGTGGGCCTTGCTCGATGAAATTGCTATGTGTGATGTCAGTAGCGAACAGAAGGCGAAGAAGAGAAAGATATTGCAAGAGCAAGAGGAGGAAAACGAGAAAGATGCTCTCAATACAAATAACACTTGCACGAGTAGCATCAGCATTTCACCGACCTCCTTCTCTCGGCGTCTTCAGTTGAGAGCTGCATTCGAAGCAGCAATGACAACGCTTCTTATTAGAAGAGCAAAGAATATCGAAGGAGAATCGTCATGCAAGGACATTCTTGCACACCTTGAAGCTGAAGCAACTAATGCAACTGTAGGATTGAGTGACAGCTCCCCATCTGCCGAGAGAGATAGAGAATATGAGCATAACAAAGGAAGCCTCGACTTTAATACAGCTGCAAAAGAGAAAATGGAGGCCTACAAGATAATCAACATCCTTCGCGGTGTAGAGAAATTGATTCTCGATGAAGCCATAGAGATATTAGAGATATCTGCAGCGGAATGATGTTGGAGGACAGAAGCCGAAAGCTCATACTAATAATAGTTATTGTAGGAATGAGTTTAGGATAGGCTGCCATAACTCGTCTATTCTGATGATGTAATTATTTCCCTCTCTCACTATTTCTTATGGTTCTCTTTTCTTCACATACATATACAGTATAGCGTAGTCATACATGAGCTACACACTTCACCCATATTTCAACCTCCTCTCAAAAGTAATTCAATACTTAAAGGCAATCCTTTCGTCTGCCGCTGCTGGATAGGAGAATGGCTGTAGCTATTATCGCGTGACCTAATCACAAGCAGGACATGCCAAGTGGGAATGCCACTTGCATTTGGACCAGATTCTTCTGTGTACTGTCGCAAGTGTATCCATCCCCATCCGTACTATCGTCCACTAAGGTAGAAGTACCCTAGTTGTGAATGTCAAAATTATACTCAGTCCAGCCAGGACTCGATGGTCTGATGTTCCAATCTTCTTTGGGCGTATTTAGTCCACAAGTACGCAGCTCTATCTAATCAATAAGTTGTGTTAGGTACTTATCATCATTTACCCACAGCTGGCAATCTTCATCTATCGTCCGAATCCATGACCCTGCGTTTACCCCGGGCCTCTGTGATGCCATTGGAGTCATGGCCGGACGCTGTGCAGTGCCTACTTCGCTGTAAACAAAGTCTATTTCTCAGTTGACGACTCGATCAATATGACATGTGAGTCGCAAACAGGCCTCCTGTGCTCGCAAGTGCTGCCTTCTGCAGTTGAACTTGAACAGAATGACAACCTCTTTGGATGTCCTCCACTTTTCTTCACGCAAGTCTTTGCCAGCAAGGATCAGATGAGGTACGGGGTTTCTACCTTGGATTGAGAGGAGCACGCTCCATTCTTTCGTGTCCATGCGAATGCATCCATGAGCCTCTAGGAGAGGAGAAGTGACTTGGTCTTGGTTTGGATTTGGAGTGTTTTGACCAGTTGTCAGTGTAAAGGCTCTCAGTGCTCAGTGCTTATGTAAAAGGCACGCGACGCTCGCCGATTCAATTTTTTGTAGGGACTTCCTGTACTCTTCTTTAGATTCAACTGTTTCTGATATTTTGACGCGATAGAAGGGTCCGTCCTCCATGACTGATCCTGCGAACTCATTTGAAGCATCGAACTCTCGATCAGAGCGAGGGTTTCTTGTGAACTCCGTCCTGTATGTGCACGCGCTCATTTTTTCATCCACAACTCAAAATCGGCAACCCGTCAAGGCCATCATGCTGCGCCGCCAAGCCATAACCGGTTATCTACGTTTGTTGGCAAAAGCATTCATCAACATAATGAAAGTCGCTAGTTCGAGCCCCGAGTCAGGTACTCTACCTCCGCGCACGTAAGAGCCAGAGTAGTAAGAGCCATCAGTAGCCAGCCAGTAGAGTAGCCTGTGGTCTGATGGGGGGATGGTGATAATATTGAACACCAGGGGCAACATTAGAATGCTCCAACTAGTGAAGATAATCGGCTAGAGATGACTGTCACTTGATAGTGCAGTCATTGGCAAAAACATTCATCAACATAATGAAAGTCGCTAGCGCCGAGATGACTGTCTACAGTAAAGAACCTCGTGTTCGCTGAGCGTGTGCTTCTAAGCATTACAAGCCTGACTGCACTATCAAGTGACAGTCATCTCTAACCGGTTATCTACGTTAGTTGGCAAAAGCATTCATCAACACATAGCACAATCAATTATGATTGTAACGCGTCATAGAGCTATATTCAAGATCAGTTTTTGACGCGGAAAACGCTGATGTAATCGGCAGGTGACGAAATTGAGAGACTTCAGAAACAGACATATCCGTATCGGAGGCTACATATCTAAGTTATTGATTTTTGGTCTATTTTGCTGGTTGTGGCAAAAAGCGTTGACGAGGAAACGCAATAGTCGATTCACAAGGCCCTTGTAGTACTAGTATTCTCTGTTCAGTATGTAACACTCTGACTCTGTTTGATACGATGACGATAAAGCAACGGGAATGCATCAGACTACTATTACTTGCCGCTTCACTTGAATCTGCATGAGACATGAGACGCATCAAATTCAAATCATTATTGCTTCGACTCCATGACCTTCCGCGACGCCATTGCTTCCGAGCTTTCCTTCTTCCGGCTTGATTTGGCACTCACTAAGTATATTATCGTAATTACCGTTCTAGTTGTCGACGGGATTGGCCGTGTCTCTCCCCTATCATGCGAACATAAGTATCTAGATTTCACCTTTTGCGAGAAAACTAAGATGAAACAGCAACACCACAATCACCTGCTGCCCGCCCGCCCGCCAACGCACTCGCCACCATCTACCCGCCGGCCGCCGGCCACGCACACCGCCTACTACAACCACCGTCCATCGTCCATACATCAATTTACTGCAACAAAGAGATGAAGTCCCTGCTCCGCCTCGCCACCCTAGCCCAAATCAATACAATCGCTCTCTCGTTCACTGCACAGAGCAGCAGTAGAGGTTTAGCAGCAATCGGTTCGAGACATGTCGCACCTTCACTAACCTCTCGTTTCATGTCATCCACTCCCCCAGACACATCAATTGTGGACACTTGCACGAAAAAAATCATGACAGCGCTAGAAACAGATGATGTGAAAGTAATTGGTATGTCAATTATTATGTTGTTCTCTTGAATTTGCGCAATGGTGTAAATTCCTCTTCATCATTCTTATTTTTATATCTCTTTCGTTGTTCCTCTACATCCGTCATGAACGGTGCAATTTGTTTTGCACTGAAACACAGGCGCGTACGACGACCCCAACGGATCGCACATATCTATTGAAGTAAAATCTGCCTTATTTGAGGGAAAGCGCCCAGTGCAACGGCAGCAACTAGTTTATAAAGCACTTTGGGAAGAACTACAGGGGCCGGTGCATGCTGTGGACTCGATGATTTGCAAAACTCCTGATGAATAAATATTTGAGTCATTTCAGAGCAATTAATACTCGACTGGAATGTACCTATGCGTGGTAGGTATGCGGCTCTTTCGTAACATTTGTTTATGTATCGTTGGAAAGTGATAGATTACAATAACAGGACGATGAGCACGATACAAAAATTAACAAAGCGATGGTTGATTTGATTGTAAAGAAATTTTCGAACAATATGGTCTATATCATGAATGAGTACTTCTATTAACAATCTAAACATTTAAATGATCAGGCCTGTGCTAAAATTAAGTCAGAAAATATACCAGGTTGGCGAAATCCAATGCATGCATGCATTCAGTGAATCCGTTTTACATTGCATGGCACATCTCAGCCGCTTCATATTGCCAATGAGGCTCGTTCTCGTTGTCAATGTAACGGAGATTCTGTGCGGATAGAGTAAAAGAAGCCAAGCTTCGCTCGGACAAGCAAGGAAATGATAGACATGAAGCAAACACTGTCATAATGAAGAAAATGTACTCAACAGATTCAGCGACATATAATATGCCAAGCGGCAAGCTAGTACGAGAAGTGTTGACCTGAAGGAATTGGCAACCAAGTGATGTAAGTACTACACGCAAATGAAGCAAGGTTTGACTCCTTAACAAGCACGAAAATGGATCAGCTATCGCCTAAACAAAAAATACTGTATGGGTGTCTAAGTAGATTTTCCTCGTTCATGCATCGTTTAGGCATTAGCATAACTATCTAGCTTACCATTTATTGAGTTGTTCATGTTTCTCCTGCATTTTCTTCCTATTAAACTTTCCTTTGTTGTGCTTTTGTTTCCAAGCATTTCGACCTGCGGTACTTTTACCATAACCCTCGTCTTGCATCGCGTCCAAGTACTGTTGATTCTTGTCTGCCTTCGTTACCTCTTCATCTTCTTCTACGCCCTCGAAAAACTTGTCCTCGTCTACCTCGACTTCTTCATTGTTGTCGACATCGTCATCTACCAATCCATCCATGTTAACATCGCCATCAAAGTTTTGTAAAGGATCATTGCTCTTATTCCGTGCTCGATCAGCCCGACTGGCAGCAATACGCTGACTTCTTGTTTTCTTCTTGCGCCTCTTTCGAGATACCTCTGCAACTTGCATACCACGGGGTAGCATGTAGGTTGGCACATGCTTCAAGTGATCCTGCACCTTGGTAATTTTGGTTGCTTGTCGATCATGCTGCAAGAGCTGAAGATCTGCCGGATTTTCGTCAAAGTGAGCTTGGAGGCGCTCTGAATTGAGAATTTCGGCCTTCACTTCTGCCGCACGTGTTTCACGGATCGCAACTTTAGTAACGGCTCGAGCAACATCTTCCACCCTGTACCGAAAGCCTTCGATTTCTTTCAAGTCAAAGTCTAATGGACAGGGTTGCCTTTGCACCTGTGGATGCATCCCCGCGCCACCTTCTTCTGGAACACCATCTTCCGTAGATTCCTTCAAGTCACCGTCACCACTTCCATTCATGGCCGCTTTGGTAGGCTGACTGTCTTGAATGTCAAAGAGCATCTCCGCCTCTTCATTCTTCGAGCTATCCAATAGAGTCAACGCTACACCATTCGCTCCACCACGTGCTGTTCGACCAATTCTATGTGTATAAGATTCCGGAGACACAGGAAGATCGACATTGACAACGAAGGAAACACCACGAAAGTCCAAACCACGCGATACTCCATATTCACCATCGCGTTTTCTCCTTTTGTTCGATTTCTTGGACTTCTTTTTAACAGCCTCATTCTCATCTTCAGTTTGAGATTTACCGCCCACATCTGTAGCTTCGTCGGTTGCAATCAAATAGTCAAAGTTACCGACATTAAAGTGCTCAATGATGTTCAACCTACTTCGCAATGGTAGCTCTGCATTCAGTACAGCACTCCGAATATGGAACTGCTCCAGAAAGAGCTTGAGGCGATACCCTCCATCGATAGTGTTGACAAAGAACAATCCTTTGCCTTTCAATAATCCCAATTTCACAAACACATACAGCACAAGAAACTTATCCTTGCTTGGCAAATCTAGGTAGAATTGTAGGAGGTTTCCATCCTTTGCATTGTTGGCGGCATCATTCTCGTCATCTTCCTCCAATTTGAGCACGGCAGGAGAGTGTAACACGACATGTTTCAGCTTGTTCAGTTCTGGAGATAGCGTCGCCGACATGAGGAAGCCCTGACATGTCTTGGGCAGTGACTTCATAATCTCAGTCACATCATTGGCATACCCAAACGACATAATCAAGTCAGCCTCATCTACCACAAGAGTTTCAACACTCTTTTTCAAATTCAACTTTCCACTACGAACATGAGTGACCAGTCCTGCAGGTGTTGCTACAACAATATCAGGTTGATCACGTAATAATGCTTCTTGTTGGAGGGCACTGACATGGTTGCCACCCTTTTTGTTGGTGCTACTACTCGATAGAACAACAACCTTGACCTGATCAGCACAGTAATAGGTCAAATCATCAATTACTTTGGCAACCTGCGTACACAATTCTCGTGTTGGTACAAGAATCACCCCCTTGACTGTAGCGCCATCACTTCCTGCTGCATCCTCCTCATCATCATCGTCACCACTATCCTCACCACGCTCCTCCAACAAACTCTTTTTTGCCAAAATCTTTTGAATTACGGGTATACTATACGCCAAAGTCTTTCCACTCCCCGTACGCGCACGAACTAACAAATCACGTCCACTGGTTAATGCTAGCGGGATGGATTTGGATTGGACGAGTGTGGGATGGACATAGTTGAGGCGGGAGAGGGCCTTGCGGAGACGGGCGTCGATGCCGATGGAGGTGCAGAGTTCGGGGAAGGTTTGACTGTCGAGGATGTTGTTGGTGGTGGTGGATGCCATTTTGTTGCGTTGTAGTGGTTGTTCACAGCATGAACATACTCCAAATCGCCGCAGGAAAGGATAGCCGAGTTTGTTCTGTGAAAGTAAAAGTAAGGAGATTTTTGACTGATTTGTTTTTGAGTGGCTGTCAGAGCCATCAGGGGACGACTTAAATAGAAAATTAGAGGCCCATCTTCGTTCTGATCTAACATAAGAATTAGTACTTTCTCGTATTTTTTACGTACTTAAAATTATCCTAGGAGCTGCTATCCCAGAAGAGGCAATGTGGCGCAGAATATCTTCCATCATACCAGTCAACAGGCTACATTTCATCTGCAGCCAGTGACGACCCCTACAACAATGCCTTCAAGTAGCTGGTCAGTAACACCCAGCACGGCACTTGCGATTGCCACAGCTGCAGCATCAGTCGCCATCGCATCATCTCTAGTCCCTTCAACATTATCTACGCAAGAGAAATTGCGCCGAGCGGAGGAGAGATGCAAGCATTTAGAAAATCAGGTGGCCATGCTGCAGCGTCAAGTGAAGGAGAATAGTGCATCATCTCAGATGGCAGACCCAAACAACAACGCCCATGATAATGTGGAGAAAGAAGAGACGCATAGTATGATATTATCACAAAAGAAAAAGCAAAAACCACCAACGATTGAAGATGAAACACAAGCAGATGGAGGTATATTCCTAAAACGTGTCGGAACAATCCGCAGCATCTATCGACTCTGCGTCGGCACACCACGCCAAGGACTCCTCTGCCCCAACGCTCGAGGTATCATCGAACTAGAAAAAATCGGAGATGCCTCCTCTGCATCCTCTGTCATCGGTCTTGAACAATACAGTCACATTTGGATACTATTTGTCTTTCACTTGAATACCAAGTCGTCCAATCCAAAACGGATCAAGAGTAAGATTTCACCACCGGCATTGGGTGGGAAGAAGGTTGGGATATATGCTACGAGATCACCGCATCGGTATAATCCTATTGGGATAACGCTGTGTAAAATTGATAGGATTGAAAGGATTCCAAAAACAAAACATACAGAAGAACGAGTGGTCATTCATATTTCTGGATTGGATTTGGTGGATGGAACGCCTGTGTTGGATATCAAGCCCTTTGTACCAACGTATGATTCTGTACCGGAGGATAATGTCAGGATGCCTTCTTGGGTGGAAGGTGGTCTGGCGACTCAGAGGAATGTGGAGATTGGACAAGATGCATTAGATGATCTGACGCGAATTCTAGAAAAGGACAAGGATGCATTACAATTCTATGGACAACGATATGGAGAGTCATCTGTACAAGAGACAGTGAAGTATGCTGTAGAATGCATTCGACAAGTGCTAGCAATTGATGTGCGGAGTAACTTTCAAACGAAGAAGGCAAGAGAGGGTAAGTTTCAAGCGGAAAGGGCCACGAGATTACAAGGTGCTTCTACAGCTGCCAATGGAGGAATGGGGGATGTTGGCACGGATGTTTGTACACAGCAGCTCGATAACTTGCTGATCCAGTATGTTGTAGATGAGACATCAAATACGAAGCGATCGACATCTGTTGGAAGTGGTGCAGAGGATAGAGTGACTGTTGTATCTATCAAATTGCTGGAAGAAGAATAGACATCATGGTTGGTGTGTCTTAGCTACAGTAGTTTATCTCAGGAAATAATGTCCATTTTAAAATGAAAATATCGTGTTATCATTTTTCCATAAGGAGCTTGTCACTGAATAATGCACTGAGTACCTGCTTGAGAGACATAGCTATTACTTATGTACTTGGTAAGCTGCCTTCTTTGTAAAGTGCACATGAAGCTCGTCACTGCACTGAGAAGAGTCTCAAATGATACGAACTTTGAACTTCTACAACTTTTAATGTACCCTATAATGTACCCCAAGAAGTGAGCAAGCTACAAGCTAGCTGCTTTCAGAACATTCAGAGTTTGTCCATCTATTACATCATCACATAAAAACTCACAGGTAGACTTGGCCCGCACGAGATTGAGCCTTGTCACACCTGTCTTTTCTCCTCCTCTTTCTTCCGGCTTCTCGCATCGCTCTGGTCGTTAAGTAGGGACAGACAGAGTGGATGTTGAGAGAGAGAGAACAGCCATGGACATTGTTCATCAAGCACCAATATCGTGTAGAACAATCCTATAGCTGTTTCATCTTTTTTATTGCTACCATGTCGGTCCGTACCAGCAGTAGTCATTTAAAAGTCAGCATAGTAAATCTGGCCTCTATCAGCCAACCCCTATCGGTCTATACGGCCCCAATATCTCGGCAGTCTGCCACGATCGGCCTCTATCAGCCAACTATCGGTCTATACGGCCCCAATATCTTGGCAGTCTGCCAATGGCCTCTATCAGCCAAACCCTATCGGTCTATACGACCCCAATATCTTGGCAGTCTGCCAATGGCCTCTATCAGCCAAACCCTATCGGTCTATACGGCCACAACATCTCGGCAGTCTGCCTCTGGTATCATCGGTCCATGCGGCCCCAAAAAATCGGCACGATACCTGCCATATCTCGATCAGCCTGGTCAGGCTTTCTTCTCGGCATGATATCTGCCAATTCTCTATCGGTCCATGTGGCCAGCTATTTCTGACCTTTCGGTCCTTTTTTAATTCGTCGGGAGGGACATTAGGGGTTGGTGGCGCCCAGAATAAATATCAAGGGGGATTTTTCGGCTTCTAAAATCACGGTCATACCATGATCATTCATCTCGAATATTTCTCACCTCTTATTTTCTATCGACTCTTCATCGGCTAAATTTTATTTCTTCGGCCATTTCTGCTATCGGAACGGGAGGTTCCCTCACGGCCTCCAGAGACACATTGTCAACCCCTGCCTTCAATAAAGCAGTTCTCCGCCAGTTCGGAGGGACGGATAAGGGGCGCCTCGCCACCATGACTGATTATTCATTGATTTGCTTTGTGGCATCTCCTTGATCACTATGCTATCCGACGGTTCGTTCGAATTAACTCATGGCACCCTCCCCTTTTACGATCCGGAGGGCGACCAGTTCGTGGGAAACTTAAGCACACGGGCTACTAAGGATCAACCAGCGGTGGCACCTGTCAATATTTGCAACCTCTTCTACGTTGGGATGATGATAGCGAGTTTCCATTGGGTTCGCCGTTCTTGGGGAGTAAATTTCCTTGTTTGGCTTCTCATCTCGATGGGGGAAAGATGTACGTTATTGTTGTCGCTAATATCGGTTTTATTACTGGTTGGGGAGCGGAGTTTGTCGTCACGGGGAAGTTGTCTGATGATGTTACTCAGTTTCTGCCAACATCGGCCTAAATGGCCCCAATATCTCGGCATCTATATGCCAACATCGGCCTAAACGGCCCCAGTCTCGGCACGTTCTAATGAACAGTCTGCACTCTCTCGGCCTGGTTTGGCCGTCAATCTATCTCGACTACCTGCCAAGAGGGCAATATTACGGGTCGTGATATCGATGATTAAGTTGAGGTGTCTTTTTGGATTTTCGACCATAACAATTATCATGGACGGTGTTTTTCGTTGACAAGTGTTTTTTGCGAGGGCGGCCGAGTTGTGGTTATATCGAACGGAATTGGTGGTCTCATTGTTATGGTTTGTTACCCCCTCTGGAAAAAAAAATTGGATTGGGATTTGGAGCTCGACCCCTAAAAATCATTCATCTGAAAATCAATCGTCAAAAAAATCTATCATCTGAAATAAATCAGTGGCCTTATGGCAATACATATCACGGTCGCACGACCAATCGTCCATCGAGTTAATTCTCAGCAATTCATTCGCTCTGCTCAATTTAGTTGACTGGCCTGACGTGGGCAAGTCTTCTATCGTTCTCCCTCTGTGGGACTTTTCTCCGCCCCCTCGGGGGATTTTACTCTATCCATACTCTTCGGTCTTTTATCTGGTTCTCGATTCATTGCTCGGCAATTAATTCGACATGATTTTAGTGTCTCTATGGGCAATTCTTCTATCTGTCCCTCTTCGGACTTCACTCAATGCGGGGCAAGTCATCTATCTGCCCCTCTGGAAACATGACCTTATCATCAGGGCATCATTCCTTTGGCTCTCTTCAGCACTTATCCGCACGCTGGAACGGATCAGAGGCCTGGCACTTTTACTTTATCCCATGACTCCCTGGGAGTTATATCTCGCTCTTTGACGGGCCTATCTATTTCTCGGTTGTTCAGCGCTCAGCGTCTCCTCTAGATCTTCAATCCACTCTCATCGAATTCAGACTCTTTATCCTCCCCTCCCGGGGTGGTCTCTCTTTCTCTTGCGATTATCCATACCACAATCGGCCCATGGTGAGGTGCCATTTGCCGCAAACTTCGCAGTAAAATCTTCCTTCCAGACGGCGACGATATTTTACTCTCCCTCATCATCTTCACTCTCATACATTTTCGGATGTGTGAGGCGTTGAACCAGGGCGTCCCTGCTGGGATCTCTCTCTGAGTCTGTGGTCGTATGTACCTTGCTAGGGCTAGGGCACCTCGGTCTCTCTCAGGATCCCTCCCGGCAGCTCTGCTTCTCACCTTCTGGGCCTCTAACCATATCCCAGTTCAGGGATTGGCTGAACTTTCTGTCGTCTTGTACGACCTCTTTATATCACCTGGTCTCTTTATCAACCACAGACGATAGTCTCGATAATTCCCTCTTGGCTAATGTCAAACTAGGGTTGGGACAGTTCATTGAATTCTTCTGCGGTCAAGTGCTCGTTCAGCACTGCAATCTTGGCTGGGGTGACCCTGTACTTGTATAGCCTCTTGGCCCACCACAGCTTCCGCTTGCACCTGCATATGGGAGTGGAACCGATGATATCGGGGTAAGCGACAGCTGTACCTTGGGCGCATCATTGGCGCTTGCGGATTAAATACAACCCCCGATTGTAGGAAGGATATCTTCATCTCGGCGCCTTTATCGGCACCATCCGACATTGCGCACGCAATACTTATTCTCGCATCATTCAGCCAGCAAGCTATGTTTACGTCTACATATGATCGGGTTCCATGATGGCTTTGTTTTTCTCGCATCATTCGGCATTTATTGTCTACTCGCAACTCGATTGCATGGGAAGGAAACTTCTCCCTCTCTTCATCTCGTTCTTCATCGGACCTATCAACTTATTCGCTGTACAATTCACATTGGGTGGAGTACAGTATCGCACTCTCTGCTTCGATTCGCTCCTGCCTTTCTGGTGGTGGGCTCTTGCCACAATTGTCTCTATTCTTCAATCCCTATCTCGCTCGTTGTCTCGCGTTCCGGCCTTGACATTTGTATTCTCTTCGGAGACTTTCCTCTTCCCTCTGCGTACAGCTTTCTCGCGGCTCTACCGCCTCCTGGCGCATTCAACACAATCCGCTGGATCCTCTCTGCTCGACTTGACCAACTCCAAGTCATTGCCCTAATCAATAGTACTGGGTCATCCGTGCTTGTGATGTTTCTCCGCCATAATCGTCCCGACACTCTCTTGTCATCACAATTCCTCACACCTCTCTCGACTGTCGACTCCAAGTGTTTCATGTAGTCGTCATTCCCACTCTTAACGCCCTCCACATACTGTGATCGCAGGTGGATCGATTCTCAATCACACATCCCCCTGTTTGTACGAGCCACAACAGCTCCCTTCTTTTTTCGCTCACATTCTCAGTCCCAAATGCCAATCGTTGAAACCGGTTTGGCGTTGTTCGGCATGTCAAACGTACATATTTCTCTTCCACTTTGACCACTCGATCGCACACAGCGCACGTGTTATCTCTCATCATTTATATTTGTCTCTCCTCCGACGAGTGGGGGCCTTTAGCTACACTATATTCTCTCAGCATTGGGTTCAAATTGGCTGCACTTTTCTGTTCTGGTTTCTCTCCTGCGAATTGGAAGAACTAGTTCAAGGGTTGTTTCAAGATACAACTCTTCGCGACTAGCATCGTAAATATTTGGACCCTTTTCGGTGAGATGTCTCTTTAGAGTCGTCAAACACCACGCGATTCGTCCCGAGTAAGGAATTCCGGTCGGTACTCCACATGGCTGTTCGTATATAGATATAGGTGTACTGTCGGATCCGCATTGAACAGGCCATTGCAGCGTCTATTGAGTTTATGTTCATCCCGTGAGGAAAATCTGACCTTTCTCGACAAAGTCTCTTGGGATAAGTTGATACGTTTGATGATTTGATGAGGCCTATTTATCAGCCGAGGAAGCCCTACTATTGGAATCACACAGCCAAAGAATGGATAGTGGTTTCGGAACCCGCGCAGCTCTTCGGTCATCATCCATCTTCCCCTAGTAGTCTTGATCCAACCTTTCTGGCATGGAGCGACGAAATTTGGGTGTGTTTTCTATCATAATCATCCGGATCAGGATCTCATCCGCATCAATGTTGTAGAGTTTTCAGCCAGGTCAAGAGCGTCTCTCCGTCATTACAGAGACATTATCGACAGGGCAACTTGTCGATCCGCTGAGTCTCAATCTCAACCGCATCGTACTCGAAAATCCAGGATCATTCATTCCTTGAAGTTCTGTGCAATGGTCGATGTTCAGGATCTAAGCATGGAATTGGCTTCTCCCAAGGCTCGTCATTTCCTCCTTGCGTGTTCTACTTCTACAGTCCATCTTACTCAAGGCAATAAGCACACCACCCTTCGCGGATATCTTCCTGCAGTCACTGCAGTCTCCCCGTCAATCGAAATTTACCTTACCCGAAGGACCCCACCTTTTAGCGACTCCTCTTCTGCAAGCTGTCAAATCATACGAATCTGGCAAGAATCGGAAAGAGATGATTTTCACTCTACGATAGCCAATATGCTGCTGTTAGTCCGGCTACAGCAGCCTCTTTCGTTAGATCCTTCTCTTTTAGACCGGATCTTGCTTGGCCGATTTCCTGAGGCACGTCACAGCAAGTGGCGTCGATGCACCGAACCCACCTCAACCAAAGGCATTCTAATAGCAGAAGAGCAATGGCCAGGTCATTTCTTATAAACGAGATTATGCTCATCGTTCTAGCGCTGCTCATCGTGCTTCCACTCTAACCGTGCCTGCCAATGTCCCACTGGCAGTGTATGCAGATCCATCCACCTCCACTGGTTAGTGGTGAATTTCATACGGGATTCAGCTCAAGCAAGGTTTATCATTCTATTCGAGCGACGGCGGCGAATATTTTTCTACCGTGCCAATACGTCCGACGCTTCCTATATCCAAACTCGACTTTGCTGGAAAAGCCACACATTCCTTATATAGTATCTTCACAATTCATTCTCCTCGACAGATCAACACACTCCTGCGATGCAGATATCAAACATCAATCTATCTTCTCGTCCTACTACGGATGGCAAACCTATCGCGATCTCGAACCTCACGAGCTGGTTTATACCAAGCAATCCGTTCCAGCACGGACGGAGTGAGAGTGCACTTCTTCTCTTCTTCTTTTTCTACACCATGCTCCTCTGTATGGTCATTTCACGCCTCTTCCCTACGTTCATTCGTCGTCTTTGTGTTGACACGAAGCATTCGACATTCTTCACACCTCGCGTCACCACATCTCTCATGGTGGCTGACACTGCCGAATTTACTTCGGCTTTAGAGGCTGGGTCCAAACTTATAGAGTAGTTTGACCCTGATTACTAGAGACATCTTTGCATACACCTAACGTAGTCTGCAATAGCAGCTCTAGTACCTCTTTTCCTAGCGTGACAGACCATACAGGAGGACCAAGGCACGACGCCGGTTTTCCGCAGGAAAATCACAGGTAGACTTGGCCCGCACGAGATTGAGCCTTGTCACACCTGTCTTTTCTCCTCCTCTTTCTTCCGGCTTCTCGCATCGCTCTGGTCGTTAGGGACAGACAGAGTGGATGTTGAGAGAGAGAGAACAGCCATGGACATTGTTCATCAAGCACCAATATCGTGTAGAACAATCCTATAGCTGTTTCATCTTTTTTTCCCACCCACCCGACCCGGCTGACACTGCCGAATTTACTTCGGCTTTAGAGGCTGGGTCCAAACTTATAGAGTAGTTTGACCCTGATTACTAGAGACATCTTTGCATACACCTAACGTAGTCTGCAATAGCAGCTCTAGTACCTCTTTTCCTAGCGTGACAGACCATACAGGAGGACCAAGGCGCGACGCCGGTTTTCCGCAGGAAAAAAGAAATATCCCTGAAGTATTTTGAGTCCCCGCATTCTCCGGAGGCAACAAAACGGTACGACACAGTCTCGGAGGAAAACTGCGTTTCTCTCCGAACTGAAGACCAGTCGATGGCCGCGAGACTGGAAGGCTAACAGATGGAAGATGGTGTTGAGGCCAAAAGATGGCTATCACACAGATTGTGATGAGGCGTAGAGGAGATGAGTGGGAGAGACCGAAGAGTGATGGATGATGATGTGATGTCGCAGAGAGCGGATCGGAATTGAAGTGCAGCTACACAAGCGTAGATGCGTAAAAGGTAAGGCCGAAAGATGGCTCGGAGCCGCTGAATGCGGTGGATGGAGGAAGAGCTACGCGAGATGAAACGTAGTAGACAAGAGAGAGGCCAGAAGATGGCAACAGATAGAGGAGAGAGGAGGGAGGAGGGCGGATCCCTTTTCTACGTAAGTAAGTACTTACCTACTGTCGCAATTTCGTCTGCGAATCACAGCAAATTGTTTCAGTCTCCAACGGCACTTCTGGAGAAGCAGCCTGTTGATTCACGGCACTTCTGGAGAAGCAGCCTATTGATTCACGACACTTCTGGAGAAGCAGCCTGTGTTGCTTCACATCATTGAGGAATCCCATTAGATCAGTATAGAGTACTTTCGAACCTCTCAAATTTTACAAAACAACACCGGTATGACGTTTTAGGGAGTCGTGATTGCCGTATCGACAAAGGTCATAGCCGGACGCTTCAAGCTTCGCCTGCTTCGCGTATGTTGTTCGAGGCCAAGCCAAGGCGCAAGGAGAAAGGATTTATTTGCACCTTGCACCACTCAGTTATTCGAAGGAGAGGATCTACGCACGATCAACCATACTTACAATATTATCATTTATCATAAGTACTTATTATTTGAGGCTTGCGGTTGTCACCATGACCGATGACGATACAGAGCAGCAGTTGCGGGAGACGATTGCTTCTCAGAAGGCAGCACTTGCTTATCTTCCCTCGACGCTATCGTTTATTGTTCAAGAAACGGGCCTTGCATCGCCTGAGACCAAAGCAAGGGCACAACTTATCAAAGAGCTCTCGGACAAAGAAGAACAGCTCGAGCTACTAATTGAATCGAAGCGAGTGGCAGCTGTTGTCCGTCTTCAAGACGAGCTGCATCCTCCTGAAAACTCTGGCGATTGTCCCATTTGTCTCGAAACAATTAAGAACGTGAATTCCATGACAATTGTTCGTCTCTATTGCTGCGGTAGTTGGATTTGCAATCAGTGCGCCGAACATCACAGTGCCAACTGCGAGAAAGAAGGATTTGATACGATGTTTCGTGGCAAGTGCCCTCTTTGTCGAGAAGAGATACCTGATGACAATAAGAAAATCAGATCAATGGTGATGGAGCATTTAAACAAAGGTAGGGCTTGGGCGCAGACACTGGTTGGGATTTGGTACTGGTCTGAAGCGGGTAAGAAGTACGGCATCGCAATGGATGAAGAGAAAGGGAGAAAGTTGATCAAACAAGCCGCAGATCAGCGTGATCCTAGCGCATTATGGTTCATGGCGGTGATCACTTCCGACAGCGACAAAAAGCATAAATTTTTTCATTATTTCAAAGAGGCAGCGGATCTTGGATACCCAACGGCGCAGTTACATGTAGCTAATCGATGTTTCAAGAACGGCGACTACAAGGAGGCCCTTCATTACACCACACTTGCAGCGAGTCAGGGCGAAACAAAAGCGTGCTCTCGGTTGGGGCATTATTTCTTCAAAGCTGAATGTGGTCTGACCGAACCATCTTACATCCTTGCAAAGCATTACTCTGAAAAATGTATCGAAGGTGCTAAAGGCACGGGATCATTCCATTCAGTAGCCGCCAGACTCCTGTCGTCTTCGATACTTAACCTTGGCCGTGCACGGTATGAAGGGGAATTGGAAATACCTGGTCATAGTCCAATCCCAAAAATTTTATTCTTTGCTCGCAAAACATTGGAAGTTGAAAGAGATTCATCAATCTTGACAGTTACTGCGACTAAGAGCATATCATATTTTGAGAACCTGATGAAGGGTCATTGCGCAAACTGCAGGAAGGAGGAAGGATGCTCGTCATTCATGCGATGTTCTCGATGTTCAGGAGCGTGGTACTGTGGAAAGGAATGTCAAGTGCAACACTGGAAGGATGGGCACAAGAGAGATTGCATCGAGAGCAAATCGATGTGCACGATGTTTAGGAGGTGGTCTGTGTAGATGAAACGTCTAATACGAAGCGGTCGACATCAGTTAGCTCAGGACAATATTCTTCATTTTAAATTGCATATATCATATGATCATTCTTGAAGAAGGAGGTTGTCTGTACTCGAGAAAAAAGAGCTTAACCTGTAACCTGTACTTATAAACTCATATTATGCTCAAGCTGTTTCCTTATAATGCACATGAAGTTCGTCACTTCACTAAGAAAAATCTCAAATCACATGAAGTATGAAATCTTCTTAGTTTAACGTTTATCAGTGAAAAGCTACAATCAAGCTGCTTGTCCAGAACATTAAAGTAGGCCTCGAAGTGGAGTCTACTTTCTTAGAAGAGGATCCCAGTATGTGATAAAATAATAATCTATCTTCTATCTATCTATCCCAGTAAGTGAGTTTTGAGTCCCCGCATTCTCCGGAGGCAAAAAACGGTACGACACAGTCTCGAAGGAAAACTGCGTCTCTCTCCAACAGAAGGTGCGCGTTGTAAAAAAGACTGACACAACGTCGCGGGGTGTAGTAAATCCCCCTAACAGCCCCCGACAAGGTAACTATATGTCTCAATGACAACTCTTGATTTAGAGAGCATATTAGGGGGTAATCAACCCCAATAAAAGGGGGCAACAAACACATACATGTCATTTTCTCCAAAAAATTGAACACGCGAAAAGTTTGCGAACTGCAACGTTCCAAGGGCCCCCACAAGAATACTCAAAAGCCCAACCGACGCTTCACGCAAACAGCCCGCCAGCGAAGTTGTGTATTACCGCGGTAGGTGTAAAGAGAGGAAAGCGCAGCATGATTGAATCCAGGAATCGTTTCAGTGCAATGGTAGTCATTGCATGAATAGAGAGACTAAGGAGAAGTTGTATTGAATTGATTTTTTATTGGGTAACGCCTGAGAAAAACGGTTGGGAAGCGTCTTGAGTCAATTATTGGAAAAGGCTCTTGAAATAAGGCTCGTTCGCAACAAAGTCGACATACAACGGCAGCACAGCATTCTATATATCTAATAAATCAAAGACAGAGAGGTAATAATTACGTGAGGCTCTCGGTCAAACTAAGTAACAACCACAAAACGGCAGAGAGAATCCACATCATCCTCCAAGTCCAACCAAAACAACCGCACACATCATCATCTCATACAATCAATAAATAATCACCACCACCACCAACCACCATGGGAGACATGATCTCCTCCCTCCTCTTCCAACCCCCACCCCCCACACGCCTCAAAGAATCCAAAGTAATCTGGCTCACCAACTCCTACGGAAAACGCATCCCAGCCTTTTTCATCGAGTGCCCCAAAGATGAACGGACAGGGGAGGGGGTTCGTGCGCCACTGCCGGGGGAGACTCCGCCGCCCAACCCACCGCAGTCTTCGAAGCCATCACCGAGTGGATCGAGTTATTATTCCAAGGGGAGTGGGAAGAGTGGGATGGGGCATACGTTGAGTTCGAATGGTTCGGGGGGGAAGGCTACCACTCCTCCGGGGAATGGCACTACGAACAACAATAACAACAATGAGGGGCCAATGCAACAACAACAGCAGGTACCCTCCACCCCTCAAATCCGCACCTCGAAAGAATTAGAAATGAGCCTCCTCCACCATGGACGTGTCGGTGGATCCTTCGGAGGAGGGTCCAAGGGGGTGAATAGTCCGACTGCACCAACGATTTTGTATTCGCATGCCAATGCGGAGGACTTGGGGAATATTTATCCGTGGTGTAAATTTTTGAGTAAGATGTTGGGGGTGAATATATTTGCGTATGATTATACTGGGTATGGGTTGGCTACGGACCAGGGTGAGTTGGTTTGTGTTTGATAATTTGATTGGAGGTGGGGGAGGGAGAGTCTGCATTGGAAATCATGATTTTCACGCTATAATTCATTCATTTTTAACACACGCTCTCGTTTTATTACCAATCCACAGGTGACCCCTCGGAAGAATACTGCTTTGCAGACGTCACAGCAGCCTACACCTACCTCAATCAAACCCTCCAAATCCCCGCCCACTCAATTTTACTCTACGGACGATCCCTCGGCTCGGGACCATCCTGCTTCCTCGCTGCCAAAACTGCCGAGGATGGGGAAGCCGTGGGGGGACTCATCCTCCACGCTCCATTTTTATCTGTCTACCGAATAGTTCTCGAGAGTGGATGTACACTGCCCGGAGATCGGTTTGCCAATGTGGATTATGCCCCGTTCATTCGATCGCCAGTGTTGTTTATCCATGGGACGAAAGATAGTATTGTCCCGTTTAATCACTCGGAACGGCTGTTGGATACGATTGTGGAACCTTATAGGGCGGATCCGCTGTTTATCAAGGATATGGGGCACAATAATGTGCATGCTAGTGTAAGGCCGTTATTTGTAGAGAGGCTGAGGGAGTATTTGGACATGCATGTGTTGCCAGTGTTGAGGGAGAGAAGGAAACATGAAGAGTCGATGAGGTCGAGGATGATGAATCGGGTGAGGTCTGCTAGATTGCAGCAGTCGAGATAATTGATTACAAATTTTATAGAATTGGGGACAAACTTATTGGGGAACCTTAGAAAAAGAAGGGAGGGATGGTAAAAGACACAAGATCTTTTCCTTCCCTTTCATTTATGTGGGAAAGGGTATATATCTGTTTGTGTTTGTGATAGATTGGTACCCGGAAACAAAGCTGGAAAGCGCAGGATAATATTATGACAGCTTCACCAGGCCGTTAATGGATGACGTGATCTGGGAAGTTCATTTCCTGTGCTCTAGCCCTACTTAGAGAGATAGCTGTTGGAATTAGGCTATGATGTAAAATATCAATTCATATTCCTAATCATCAGAGCTAATCTATTTATCTCACCACTGTGCTGGTGGCCTGGGTGACATCTCATTTACACCCAGAATTCTGGGAGCCAAGTGCAAATGAAAGATTCGCAGAGTCTCAACATGAAAGTATATTCATCCCAATGCAACGGCACGTTTGGGAGCAAGAAAGGATTCAAACAGGCGAATGAGCCAATCAAGCAACAAGACTCAACTTCTAGCAAAAGCGATGAGAGAAGGTTTACTATGCGAACACCAACTTCAAACGCCAAACGCCCAAAACCCAAATTATATTGCATGCAACATGCCTGATCATCATGCATGCGCTTTTCGCCTTTTGAGCTTTTCGCCATAGTTTTAGAAGGGATCTTATAAGTGCTCACAAACGCAATGGTAGCAGCATCCCATAGTTATAACGACGGTGGCGCATCTGCCACACCGTCGCAGTTGACAGATCTCTACGAAGAAGCTTCTGTCTTGACATCCGAAACCACCAAACCCTTGACAAACAAGCCCAATCCGCATTCTCCTCAGAATGGAGTACATCTATATCAGTTTCCTGCTTCCTTCTACTCTTGCGAAGCACGACTCGTTCTTGAAGAAAAGGGTGTGGACTACAAGGAACATGACATCTGCATCGTCGCTGGGGTGTTTGACCAGTATGAGCCAGAATATGTTCGACTAAATCCGTAAGAACAACATAAGTACATGAACATACTGCTCCAAGTAAGTTCCGCTTTTGTCAAAACTCACCCATGAGGTACCCTTCTACATCTATATTCGCAGCCGATGCGTTGTTCCGACGCTCTGTATTGATGGAAAAGTGACATCCGATGCACATAATATAGTATTACATGCTGATGAGTTCTTCCCACAATCAATCAAACTATTTCCAAAAGATGACACCAGAGACGTTGTAAAAGAACAATTTGATCTTGCATGCTCGGTATTTGTCGAGGCTCTTACCTATGGAGAAGCCCCTGGTGGGCCAAAGCTACCTTGGCATATGAGAGGAATGATGAAGAGCAACCATGGTAAGAAGTATAACATGTTAACGAAGAAGCTCAATGAACACAGAAATGATCCTTATCTGAAAGCTTGTTACGAAAGCAAGTTGGCAATTCTCACGAAGCAGATTGAAATTCTTGGGTCAGAAGAGCAGCTAAGTGACATTGTAAATGCTACGAAGATTATAATGAAACAGCTCAACGAGCAGCTCATCATTGGGCCCACAAAGGACGGTGGCTGGTTGTGTGGAGAAAACTACACAATCGCTGACATGCAATGGGGTCTAACATTGGTTCGTCTGCATATTCGTGGATACGATGACCTGTTGTGGGGTGATTACCCAGCTATAGAGGTATACTGCAAGAAACTCATGGCTAGACCGGCAATACAAAAGGCTGTCGTGCAGTATCAGACGACATCTAAGATTGGAGGGCTGGTTTTAAGACGTAAAATTGCCAAGAATGGTAGGAAAATCGTATTGTTGATGGCTGCTGCAGCACTTATCGGAATTGGGCTCAAACGATACGCGAGCAAGGAATTTCAGTGAAGAATCTTCACGTTCATGGGAGTGCATATTGCATATCTAATCTGTCTACCTGAAAGGAAGTTATTTCAGCACCAGGCTAAGACTACACGAACTTTCGACAAAGTCTATCAAGGCTAGAAACACAATGCCAAAGCAGGTAAACGATAGAAAGATAGACGCCCTCGCTGATGAAACGCAGAGCAGTTAGGAGTGGAGGAGTGCAAGAGTAGTTGCTTCTATTTCTATTGTTATCTTTTCAGTAATCTCAGGTTGAAATGGGCAGAATTAGTGTCTCACCCAAGGGTAGTCTCGCCCTTTCTCTCTCCTCTGGTAATCAACAATAATAACTTAGAAAATTACTCAACTATCCTAACTACAATACATACTTGCTGAGTAGACTCAAGGTCTGTTCATTGTACACACATAGCAAGGCCGCAACGAGGCGACTGAGGCTAATCCTCACTTCGGCAGAGTGCCGGGATCTGATTAAGAGTGTATCCATCAACACTAATAGAACTAACGAAAACGCAGCATAACCACGTTTGCTTGCACTAACTCCGTTCCATCTTTTGTGACTCCTCCACCTGGTTTAAGATGAGATTCGCGACAGCCTCTCCTTGTCCCTCATCCAATGTCAACCATACTTTACCGCCCTTTTCGAATCGGCTTTCTACCTCAACCTTATCAATGCCGCGTGCGCAGCAACACATGCGTTGCATGCAGGGTGCCGGGATGCCCGTCTGATTAAAAAGCATAAATAAAATGCAAAGTAGAAGTGAGAAAAATCGAGAATTCCTGCAGGACATTGGTAACAATATTGAACTCTTGTTACGTACCACATCTACATCATCAACCTTGCTCAAATCAATATTGTTATTCGTATACTCCGCGCCAAAACAAGGAAGCGGAATGGGTCCACAGCGCATAGGCTTCATCCGCTTCACCTTCAGATGATTCGTTGTGAGAGTGTAATGGCCAGGGTCCACGGGACAAAGGCCTCCACACGTGAAACAACTCCTTTCAGAGTCGGAAAAAAACAACTTTTCCTCCCCTTCCCACAGCGACTCGATGCGTTTGTGAAAGCGATGCTTGCGCGACATTTCCTTAATGCAGTGCTTGAAAAGCAAACGATCTCCCACGATGTCAATGCCCATATCTTTGAGATCTTGATCGGTTAGCAGCGGGGCCAGTCGTCCGGTAATTTTGTGTTTGATCAGTAAAGGCTCATACGCGCCCAAGCCTTTGGTGCTGAAAAATTTTCCCAACGCTTGTTCATCCCAGGTGGCAAAGTCAGAAATATCTTTGCCATGGGTGTCTGACATGGCTACGTAGCTGGTCATGTTTGTTTTTGGAGAGAGTATTGTAGAGGGGGACGCGCTAAGGCAGGCTGAGGCTGAGCAAGCACAATTGCAATCTATTGCAATGAGCGTGACTTTGGTGGTTGGTTTGAGGAGTTCTCTGCAACGAGTTGTAGATCAGGAGCTCTCTCAACTCTCAACATGGAAGTAAAGTAAAAGCATTGGAATGCAACGGATTGTCCCGCAATTAGACGTATGGATTCCGACGTACAGAAACTCCCTCTGAAAAAGAGAATCAGAAAAAAATCATGATCTTCCCGCCCTGATCTTCGTATCTTTGTTCCCAAACGAAAGAAAGGGTCCCGCAAGTGAAAGTAGACATATGGATTCCGACGTACTGAAACTCCCTCTGAAAAAGAGAATCAGAAAAAATATCATGCTCTTCCCGCCCTGATCTTCGTCTCTTTATTTGTCTGAAGCGGGTGCTTGATCCACCTATGTCGGAGGAGGGCGACAGCGGACGATTATCAATCTTATTTGTAACATCAAATTACGGCATATCGCCTTCTCCTTTATTGGCATCACCGTCCTCTACTCATTCGCGCAGCACAAACAATATAACATGATGAAGATGAGCAGTTCCATCACAAGCGCTGCCTCCACTGCATTCAACATGCCAAGGATCGGTCTCGGTACCTTTGGTCTGAATCCCGCAGAGGCGAAAACAACCATTAACGAAGCACTATCTCTTGGCTATCGGCTCTTTGATTGTGCACCGGTATATTTTAATGAGGATGCTGTTGGAGATGCGTTCCATGAGGCAACTACCGGAGTACCACGAAGCGATGTATTCATTACATCAAAACTAGCTGGGCCCTTTCACAGGCCAGAGCATGTGGAACCTGCGTTGAGAAAGACACTCAATGACCTGCGTCTGGGCTACCTTGATCTCTTTCTCATACACTGGCCCGTGGCGTTCAAATATGTTGATTTTGATCCATCAGTTAGAGGATGGGACAATGAAGATATTGATGATTCAGAAGGAGGTAAACATATTGACACCACTGTATCTTTACGAGATACTTGGCATGCAATGGAATCGTTAGTGGACAAGGGTCTGGTGAAACATATCGGGGTCGCAAATTTTCCAGTAATGTTACTTCACGATCTATTAAGCTACAGCAGGATTCCACCAGTTGTAAATCAAGTTGAGATCCATCCTTACAATCAGCAACCAAAGTTATTGGAGTATTGCAACTCGAGGAACATAACAGTACAAGCGTATTCTCCACTCGGAACGCCTGGATTCAAGGAAAGTGACGAGCCCCACATTTTATCTGATCCAGTATTAATTGACATGGCGAAATCCAAAGGCATCACTGTTGCACAGCTCTGCTTGCAATGGTCGCTGCAACGAGGATGCAGCGTCATTGCAAAAAGTTCCAATACGCGACACCTTGAGGAGAATTTGCTAGTGAATTACAAGAATGAGTTTGTGACGGGTGCCGTACAACTATCATCGGATGAAATGGACAAGATTGCAGCACTGGATCGTGGCTATAGATTTTTTAGACCTGAGGATTGGTGGCCAAATAATCCTGTGCCTGTGTTTCACTGACTCATTTGTTTATGCTTGAGTCAGGACCTGAAAACCAAGGACCTACATGATGTATCTTTCTGACACTGGGCAGATTCCATTCTCGTAAACATATCAATATGTAAACAGATTCCCCTCAATAGCTGTTCTGAAAACCTATGGGGCAAGTCTAGCATGAGTCTATTGAGCTGCAGAGCAATCGCTTACCGCTCAGATCTCAGGACCCCTAAAGCTTGAAAGTATGCACAGCACAATCCTGATTGAAATTGTTAGATTACACGTACGTAGATACAGTAGATACAAGACTACTTTAATCATTATCTTTTATCTCCTATCTAATCTATCATGGCATCGATTGGAAGCAGGGAGATCGAGGATACTAACAGGTTATAGAGCATACAATCACAAACATTGAAGTTCATTTATGCCATAATGCAGGCATCCATCAGCCCCTCTCGAAAACATCTTCCATTTTTTCTTTCGTCGTCACTCGTCACTGCCCGTCACACTCGTCACTGCCACAGACTGCCACGATGGAAGCATGAAAGATACACGTTGCTGGTAGCCAACACTTGCACAGTAAGCTAACCATGATCAAGAGCTCCGCTGCATTCTTAGCACTAGCAGCAGTAAGCGAACTAGCGCCAGGTGGCGTAGTATCTGCTTTCTCCGCAGTGTCACCAGCTGCGTTTATTTCTCCATCCACATCATCTTCTTTGTGTCGACGAAAGCATCTTAATGCAGCAACTGCTACTACTCGAAGTAGATCATCATATCTACGTCTCTCCTCAAACTCCGAAGATCAAGATGATAACGTCGATGACGATGACGCCTACGCCGATCTTAAAAAGGACTATCCAGATTTAGAATTTGTCAACTACAACGATCCAGAATACCGAATGGATCGTGGCCTTGGCGATGATGATCTCGATGAAGCCTACCTCACCACCGACAAGAACGATGATGAGACACTTGCCGAAATTGAACGAATGAGAGAAGAACGCCGTCGTAAGAATGATGAATATCAGTTTGAAACGTATCATGCCGATGTGTTGCGTGGTGGGGAAGTTTGTCTGGGTGAGTGGTCGGTGTATCAAACGGATACGTTTATGGGTGAGGAGGTTGTCAAGGGAAGGAATGAAGCGGCGATGGGCGTGCCAAGGTTGTTGAGATGGGATAAGGTGTTGAAGGTTGTGAGTTGCGGGAGCAAAATCGAGGTGGATAATCCGATGGAGAAGGATGATGCAGAATGGATGAGAGTGGATGGTGAACGTATTGTTCATGAAGAACGATTGGCAACATTGGATGATTTTCCATCGTTAATGACACGAAGTGATGATGAAGAGGTGGAGGAATTAGTTTGGGAGGAAGAGGAAGTGTTACATGTCGAGAAAACGTATTGGCCTCGGGAGATGAGTTCATTAGATTTTCGTGGAGCAGGGGGCAGCATGTGTGTTGGAAAGGCTTACACTATTTGTGATACTGTACCGTTGGTACTGAAGGAAGGGTACGAGAATAATGTATTGGAAAGACATGAGGGACCATTTAGTGAAATGAGGGCTGAATTGGGATTACAGTCTGATTCGATGAGATTTCGGGTGAAGTTGGACTATGCTTTGTTGGATGAGGATGAAGAGTCAGCTGATGCAACTGCACCACCACCGTTGCATTTGCGCACACTTACAATCTGCCGTGAGACATTAGATGGATACTGGCCTAATCCTGCCGACAATGAGGGAACCACTGATGGTGATGATTCAAAACCTACCGATTCGTTCGTGCGACAAAAGAATCAAAAGGCCATCACAGAAACACTGTTTGGTCCACCTGGCGCACCTGGTGGTTTGTATGATCCACCTCCTGTCGGTAGCGAAGAACGAGCTACTGAGAACTACATGCTTTTAGACTTTGAGGGCGGTGCAACACTCTTGCTTCCGCATAGGTTAGATCAAAATACCGATGGTGATAATCTTGGGTGGGTAACGAGTTTGGATTGGACGCCTGGGAAGGTGCGCTATCAAGTCGACAGGAAAGTGCTAAGTGGATCAAAATTGAAAGGGCTCAAGACATTAGAGCTTAGTGAGGTTCAGAGCGAGGACGCTGACACGTGGAGACCAAGAGATGGAGGTGCAAATATGAGACAGTAAACAATAATACATTGTATGGCACTTTCTATCCTGTTCTTTCGTGTCTACCATATTGTACAATCAGTAGTACCGACAACAGTCAGCACTTGTGACCTTTCTTCGTTGTGACGAACAAGCGTAATATGTACCGTAACTATCTCGAGCATTTGCTTATTTCGATTCATTATCACTTTCCCAAGGCCACGCCACACCCACACGACCCCGTTTATCTTCCTCATCCTTGATGTTAATCCAACTGTCTGCATCATAGCTCTCTTCTGCTAAAGACTGTTCATCATTCCCATTTGATGTAGTGGATTTTCTACTGTATCCAACCATCGCTTCAAGCTGCCGAAGTCGACGCTCTCCATCTTGAAAGGCCATAGTCTTTGAGAGATTATCTGTGCCCTTTTTGATACCCAATTGGTACGACAATCTAACCTCTTCTAAAGCTGCCCTACACTCTCCGGTTGTAGGTTTATCTCCATTACCAGATGTGGATGATGTATTATTCCCATCTACAAAGTGAGCCAGGCGAACAAAATTGCGATATTGCTTGCGTACCTTGGCGCGATGCATAAAGTCAGCAAGGGATGGCACAGAGTCTTTATCATCATTAGGTAGTTGTCTCCGACGAGTTCTTCGTTTTGGTTGCTGTGATTTTGTAACAGTGATATTATCTTCATCGGAGTTTGATGACGAAAATGTGGCGCAAGATAACGCAGAGCGGTTCAGTCGTCGGCAGGCCGATCCCAACGGTGAAAATTTGGATATTGTTGCGTACGCACTCATAATGAATAGTGACTATCTCTCTCTAGCCAATAGCAACAAAGAGCGCTGCAGTATTGTAAGTATTGTAGCTGCTGATAGATAGCTATTATGGTATGTAGTGATGATGAAGCATAGCAGGATGAAGCGCTGATTCATCGCGTCATGCTCCCGCAAAAAAGGATTGCTGCTTTCAACCACGGACCACGAAAATAGAGAACACTGCGGCAGCATTAAGCATTAGCAGTCGAGCGTCTTACGTTTCCTCTGCTACACAAATAATCATGTCGGAAGCAATAACATCAGTTCTAATAGCATCAGCATCTGCTGTAGCCAAGGTGTTTGTAATTGGATTAATCGGATATGTCAGTGCAATTCGCCCCAAAGCTGATCCGATACTTCCAGGCTCAGCTATGAATGCTATCTCGAAGATGAACTTTAATTTGCTCATTATACCATTGGTATATTCGGCGCTCGCATCAGGCGTTACACCTTCAGCTCTTGGGTCTCTTTGGATAGTTCTAGTTTCTGGTATTGGAGTGATATGTCTATCATATGCAGTTGCATCTGTGCTTGGAAAACTACCCTTCTTTCGAGTCGAAGATAGAACCGATTTTGATGCTCTGAAAATAGCAGCAGCATTTCCCAATATTGTGGCGTTACCTATTCTGATATTTCCAACTCTGTGTGAGTTTCCAGTGGTATACAATGCTTTTTATGAGGGTGGAGATGAGATCACTGATGGAGAAAAGTACAAGAGTTGTGTGGATGAATCCAACGCTATGATCTTTGTCTACTTCTTCGCGTGGAATTTATTGTACTGGATTATTGGATATCCAACATTGGTTGCAGCTGGAAAGAAACGTCAGATGATGAATGATACAACTGAGCCTCATAATCCGCCTTTAGACACAACAACAACTTTCAGTAATGAAGAGGTACAAGTGAAGATTGATATTGAAGGTAACAACGAAGAACAGCAAAGCAATAATAGCACAGCTGCATCAATACCTGAGGGTACGGAAGAGAATGCTGTAACCGAATTAGATGAACAAAATGAAAGTGAAGCTAGAAATCGATTCAAGGGTTTCCTAACACTGCTGACAAATGCAATAATACAAACTCTCAAGAGTCCTGGCTTCGTTGCCATGGTCCTTGGTGTCATCACAGCTTGTATACCTCCTCTCAGGGATGCACTATTTGAAACTGGTGGTCCACTAAGATTTCTGGGTTCGGCTTTACAAAGTCTTGGGAGCGCTGGAGCTTCAGTTGGAACTTTGGTTGTAGCTGCCAGTCTTGTCCACCAAGCGGATGCTGGAGAAAACTCGCCAGCGCAAAGCTCTGATGATACGGAAGTAGGCACAATGAATGTGTCTACATCTAACAATGACAATGGGCATTCCACCAGCATGGGTAGCGCTACCAATTTTCGAGAATCCACGAGAAGAAGACGATCATCACTCTCACAACTAAGTACCAGGGTAATGAATGCAATCAAAAAACGCAAACCTACACTACCGATGCATTTCTGGTTTTGTGTTTCAAGGCTGATTGTTACACCAGCAATTGTGTGTCTTCTCATTATCGCTGGTGATTGCGGTGGTATATTGGATGGATTTCCCAACCTAGCCAAGCTAGTTGTGATTGTCAATTCATGCTTACCTGGAGCACAGCTGATTGTGATTACTCTCAAGTCGAGAGGCTTATCAGAAAGTGCATCAATCGTTGCGCAAGTTTATCTACCATCCTACCTGTTGTCGGTAGTAACAATTGCAGCGTGGACAGCACTGGGACTGATAATAACGACACCGAGTGAGGATGGGTCGTCGTTTTGCAATCGATAAACACAGGTACACTATATCTATTGATCATAATATTCAATACCAATACATAGACTAACATCATACATGTATTTAGAACCGAAACAAGATGAATGACTCTCAGAAGAATATAACTTCGCGTGTCGTCAATTGTTACAAAGCATCCTCGCTCAAGCAATTCTTTCTCTATCTCTCTAGAGAGATGGGACGGATACTTGGACAAGGCGCACAGAAGAGTTTGCTACTTGGAAAGAGTTCGCGCCATGTGGGAGTTACAATAGGGTTAGGGTCTGCGGTTAGGGTTAGTTTTTTTTTCACACGACACGCGTCCTAATCTGTTCTTGCTTCATTATGATCTTGCCATACGGTGCATCAATGAACCCTTCGAACCCTATGGTACCAACCTCGAGCACATAAAAGGAGAACGCAGCAAAAATACACAATGGAGCGGATAAGTAACTCGGTAACATTCAGAGGAGACATCCATGATGAAGCAGGGAGCTTGAAAGCACCTCTGCTCAGCAGAAATCAAACTTTCAATTCAACATCCGAGATTACAGTTTACAGCACGGCAGTACCAGAGCCGCCGGCACAGTTTTCGGGCACAGACAAAATAATCGGCGGAATAGTAGCACTCGTCTTGGCCGCTGGAGTAGCTGCTTCTGCTGCAGCCATGATCGAGGTCCATCAAATTGTAGTTTATGTAGCAGGAGCCTTCAGTATACTGAATGTGCCACTCGTGGCAGATGCTCAATACAAAATGGCCAAGCAAGTCGGACTACGTGTCGCATCTAACTCGTTACGTGAACAAGCTGAATTACTCAAGAAAGAGAGACAGATATTAAAAGATGAAATTGATGAACTTCAATCTCTGGTCAATAGTCTCGACGGCATCGAAGAGGAACTGAATCAAATTTGTAAGACGCAAGGCTACAACTGCGATAACATGGTGTCACTCGTCAAAGAGAATGAATTCACCTTGATGCAGATGCGCAAGTGCTTGAGAGAAGTTGCCATGGTGGATGTCACAAGGATTGTATTGACCCATGATCGCGATAACGACAGAAAGATTTGTGAGAAGGAGTTGAGTAAACTGGTGATTGCTATCCGAATACGACTAGAGGCGCAGGGTATTGATTTGGACATAGACAAGTTCAAGGCTATGGTAAGGAAAGATGATGATGTTGCACATGTCATCCGATCGTTGGGCAAGATCATGTTCGATGATCATTTTGATCCAGATCGACTCTCTGTCGCTGACCAGTCGTCCTATGAAGAAGAGGAAAATCTCATGTCCATGTTTGTAGTCCAGGACAGGTATACAAAAGGATCAGTGGCAAAGGCAAGAGGATCATTTATTTCATTGTCTTCAAATCTTGTGCCTCATCGTCGAGCACACAGTGGCAGGGAAATGTCAGATATGAGCGATGTCAGTCGTCAGGATCTCTGGCTGGCTCACTCTTACGTTTGATGTGTAACAGTCACGTTTGCAAATTTTTACAATATCATTATTTAAACTCATAGAATTTTTATGTTACAACAAGAGTATTACTTAGCATGCTGAATATGTTGTTCACATATCCAGCCACTTTTTACCACACTCGCGAACACTATCCATTCACCAATGAAGAAGCTTGCATGTCTGAAGTAAAGTAGCAAAGTAACACCTTTTGACCCAACTAAAATCTTACCACACGACCCATAAGATGGAATATTAACACCAGATTCATAATTGAACCACAGCATCTCCAGCACCAGCACGCACATACCCGTCCCGCAGAATTCGATAAAAAGATATCGAAGTTATGTCTTTTGAGGTCGCCCAGCAACGTTAGAGTTAACGTCGGAGCCAGTCACAGGATGGAGTCTTATTTTCACCACCTCCACAACACAGTTTGGACACTTTTCCGGTGTCCCAGCACCAGAGTAGGCCGTTCTAGTTTTTGGTCGTAAATTGTGGTAATTTACCAGTTCCTGCCAAAAATAATGGCCGGTTCCTTTCTCAGCATGATGAAGGGATATACCATGCGAGGGCTTGAAGTTTCCCCTATGTTAACCTGTCAAGGCATTCTGTTGCGAGTCTAATTGAAACGATGACAAGTCTCTGACTAGCCCGAGTAATTCTGTCTTGGAGTCACCCTCAATGTCCCTGCCGCAATTTATGTTATCCTTGATGGTCTTGTGGATGTAGACCACCGTAACGATGGTAAGGCAAAAGATCATGGTTAGGGGGGATAGATGCTTTCACGTTTAGTTCGTTAGTTAGTGGCAAGGGTGGAGACGGCGGAGGCAGAGTAGTCGTGGTGTTCTGGTGCAGAAAAATACCATATTGTGGAGTGGGAGTGCCGTCGCTTCGCGGAATTTGGCGTTGCGTGGTGACGCGTTGTTTTCTCTATTGATTCCTACGTCATTGAATGTCAAAGTGGCGGGAAAATATCGGGACTAAAACTGTCACAAACAGCGCGTGATTTGAACTGATTCCGCTGATTTGATGAGACAGTTAGTGCCGATGCGATTCGTTCTTCGAAAAAAAGAAAACACAGCCTTGCCTTGATTTATTTGCTTTCTTGCTCACCAACGCGCCGCACCATCAACGCCCAGCGCCCAGCGCAATAACAAAGCCAACACAACAAACCGGGCGAAAGCGTTGGTATTGTGTTTGACAGAGAGCCCAGTCCGACTATCGCAGCACCTAATAATACAAGCTACACACGGCTACATCATGCCGCCTCATATTCCCGAATCAGAAGACGATGTCATTGTCCTCCAGAGATCCGTTTCGTCTGAGTCAGCGTTGCCAACAGATCCAGATTCATCCAATAAGCAACTGCCGCACTCAATTTCTCGCCAGAGTGGTCAATATACAGTAGAAGAAGTTGCGAGACATAATAAAAAGGATGATGCATGGCTTATTTATAACAATCAAGTGTTGGATGTTTCCAAATGGGTGAGTAATTCTACCTGCAATCGCTGTTGACTCCCTTCAGTGTCATTGTTTTCTTTCTCACAAACAATTCATTCATTCACTCCACACTAATTTAAAATCTCTCTCCAACACAACAGGTATCCCATCACCCCGGAGGAGAACAAACCATCTACCGCTTCGCCGGCATGGACGCCACAGACGAACTCCGTGCCTTTCATGACGACTGGGTCCTCAAAACGAAGTTACCCCACCTAGTAATTGGAACAGTCGTGGATGCACCGCCACCATCCCAATTGGTGCAAGATTTTCGTGAATTGGGGGAGCATTTTGATAAATTGGGATACTTTCATGTCTCCCCGTGGTTTTATGTACAAAAGATCATGTGGGTAATGAGTTTATTTAGTTGTGTGTTATGGTTGGTGTTAAAGGAAGAGTCAGTTGCAGCCCACATGTTGGGTGCGGTAGTATTGGGAATATTCTGGCAACAATTTGCCTTTGTCGGGCATGATTGTGGTCACATGAGTGCACGAACACATGCACGGGATCACATTGATGTCGTCAATTTGGGTGCACTTGTAACTTTTTTCAATGGGATATCGGTAGCGTGGTGGAAGGCTACGCACAATGTTCATCATGCTGTGCCCAATACGGTGGATTGTGATCCGGATATTGCGCATTTGCCAGTGTTTGCACTGCATAAGAAGATGTTTGAGAGTCTGTTTAATAAGTATCATGGTCGTGTGATGGAGTTTGATTGGGCAGCGAGGAATATTTTTGTGCCGTATCAGCATGTTTGGTATTACCCTATCATGGCATTTGCAAGGTGGAACCTTTACATTCAGTCGGTTTTATTCTTGTCACACTCTAATGATGGACACAAGGGTAGGAACACGTTGGATTTGATGGCTCTATTGGGATTCTTTTGCTGGATGCCAACATTGGCATTGCAGCTCCCATCTTGGATGGAGTTTGTAGCCTTTGTCCTTCTCAGCCATGCCGTGGCAGGATTACTCAATGTGCAAATCACTCTATCTCATTTTTCTCAACCCATTTTTGACTCTCCCGACAAGGAGGGTGTTGCCAAGTATGGGGGTGACTTTTTCTCTCGTAATGTCATTTCATCGTTGGATGTGGCTTGTCCCACTTACCTCGATTGGTTTCATGGCGGACTTCAGTTCCAAACGTTGCATCATCTCTACCCTCGTATAGGTCGTCAGCACCTACGAAAGACGGAGCCATTGATTAGATCGCTTTGCAAGAAGCACTCCTTGCCATATTCAAGTAAATCATTCTGGGACTGTAATGTTGACATTGTCAAGACATTGAAGAGTGCTGCATTGGATGCTCGCAAGTGGTCACCATTGATTTATGAATCGATGTGCGCTCAAGGATAGACATGTATATGCTGCGTCAAGATAACATAGAATTCTGTATCTGTATACATTGTGTAAAAGAAAAGACCGATTTTGTGTTTCAACCTATTGTAGTGCCAAAAGTTTGAAATAAAGGCAAATGCAATAGATTAATGAGTGTTCAGATGGTTTGCTAGTTTCGATCATCGTGTAACTTTCCAGCCTCCCATTCAAGCCATTATTTCTTTTGATTCAGCATTGTTTTATTCAACCGAGACATAACCATTTTTTCATCTAAAACTGTTTCATGTCTCCATTTTCGCAACACCACCCTCATCATTTCCCGAAGCAGCAGCGTGCCCATTCATACCCGCCCATCTATTCATAACACCCATCTGATACGCCTGCTCCTTCTCTCGAATATCCACCGCATCAATCCTAATATTATACATTGCCTGTGAAATCTCATGACGTTTCGCCATGCGACGTTCATGCTCCGCCATACGCTCTTGCTTCTTCGTGGCATCGTATTGTCGTTTGATTTCCCATCGGCGTTTTTGACGTTTGAGGTTGCGTGTGCCACGTTTTCCGGCGCGTGGGGGGATGGCGGCGTAGGCTTGGGCGAGGAGACGTTCGGTTTCTTCGTCGGAGTATCGTAGTGCTGGGAATTCCCCTCCTTTGAGCTGTGTTGTTGATAGAAGTTGATGATGTGAACAATAGGTTATTATCAAGTGTTCAAGTGTGTAGAATGGAATGGATCAGCAAATATTCAAAGGAAATATAACGCAGTACATATCAAGATTTCAACTGCGAATGCACCATACTGATACATTGTTCTGCACAGCTAACTCACCTGAGTATTATCCGCTCCCCTCAGCGCAGCCTCCAACTCTGCCTCCCGCTCCTTCCTCTTTCGATCAATTTTACCACCACGACTCTTTTTTCCAAACGTTTGCTCGCGGACCGTTTGGCCCGTTTCAAATCCACTAACGGAAATTGATTTTTGGAATTCTACCCAGGTGCTGTGTTGGGATGTACCGCTTGCAGTGGTGGTTGCTTCTTCATCGACAGGTGTTTGTTGTGCATCTGATAAAGCTTGATCTTCTTCATTTTCTGATTTGGATGAGAACCACCGGGCCTCATTGTTACCACTGTTATTCAGAATTGAGTTGTTATAAGAGTTGCGGAGAGACGTATTTATCAGATTGCAACCATTCCATTGAGCACTCGAAAAAAATTGTGTGGAGGAGGGCGAAGCGTTGAAATGATGTGTTCTTTTTTGGTTCAAAGTGTTTTGAGATGCAGCGATGGACGGTACAGATGAAAAATAATTTGAAGCGGATATAGGCAAGGCAGCTGCAGCACCACTTGGTGCATGCCCTCTTGAGGAGAGAGCAGCAAGCCTGAGAGCTTTGGAGGAGGCCATCATGGTTGTTTCATTTTTTTGAAGAAGCAAGCCGCGCGCGGGCTGCGGCTGGAAGCGGGTGCTTTTTGACGGGCGATTCAGACTCCAAGCGGGGTCTCTTGGACGAAAAGCACATGACCAACATGTCCCCGCATACCGTTTTCGCGTACAACTCCTAAAGTTCACCCTCTAGAGTGATATCATAGATGGAGTAAATAAATCATCACCTCTTTTAAATGATTTTATTAAATGAAGGGGTATGATTCTTAAATGAGGATGTATTCCGAAAAGTGGTTTCTCCGAGGGGGCATCCTGTCTTTCGTAGCGAACCTGACGGCAAAATGACCGGAAGAGTGTTGGTTGATGATGTGAGATGTGAGTGAAAATGAAGATATCGCAGATAAGAGCAGATTTCAAAAACAGGAACGATACCAGCCCCGAGCCCCGTAGTATCGGCTTCAGCGCTCTTTTGGTACGATAGTATTGTAGCACTGGAAGATAGTGTGTAAACAACTAACAACAATGGACTCTGAATCCTACGACTTCATCTTCAAAATAGTCCTCCTCGGCGACTCCGGCGTAGGCAAATCCAACCTAGTATTCCGCTTCACAAAAAACGAATTCAACAAGGATTCCAAATCCACCATCGGGGTCGAATTCGCCACCAAGACAGTCCAAATCGAAGATGATAAATTAGTCAAGGCACAAATTTGGGATACCGCCGGACAAGAGCGCTATCGGTCCATCGCATCGAGTTATTATCGGGGAGCGGTGGGCGCACTGTTGGTGTATGATGTGACGGACCGTAACTCGTTTAATCATGTGCCCATGTGGCTCAAGGAGGTGGAGGAGAATGCGGAAAAGGATTGTTTAATTATGTTGGTGGGGAATAAGATGGATTTGCACGAACAGCGCACGGTGTTTGTAAGGGATGGGAGGTCGTTTGCGAGGAAGAATGGGTTGGCCTTTATTGAGACGAGTGCGTTGGATGCTACGGGCGTTGATACGGCGTTTCAGAGAATTTTGCAAGAGATTTATAAGACACAGACCAAGAAACAGTTGAAGGCGCAGGGTGGTGGGGACACGAAGGGGGGTGCTGGTGGAGCTGGGGCGGGAGGAGCACAGCCGGCGAGGGGGCAGACTATTTCACTGTCCGCTTCTCCGCAGGATGGTCCTGGGCAGATGCAGCAGAGGAAGGGATGCTGTGCTGGTGGTGGAGGAGGAGGACAATAGAGGGTATACTACTTGGATATTCGCTCAGTATGAGTGGCTTAGAATGCTGTCCAAACTTTAGGCAGCAACCTTTTTGTTGGGGCATTAGATATACTTTGCTCCTTCTTAATTTATTATTTTGTTAGAGTGAGAAACAGTGAGAGATACATAGACTGTCAATTATCATTCGTCAGGGCTGATATACCGGAAACAGCAATAAAATCGGTATATAGACCAAAGAAGATCTTCAACTTTGCTCTCTTTATTTCACTATGCATGGGTATAGTGAAATAATAATGAAAAGTCCTAAGTCGTGTTTGTTACATCATTTCAATACTAGTTTCTCTCAAGTCTTCGCAGAGTTGGATATCAAATTACGCAAGATGAGTTGAATTGCCACCTTGTCTGTGCAACAAATTCTTTCATGTCTTTAGCAGACGAGAGGGGAAAGATCAATCTCCAGTTGCTTCTTAAATAATTTACATCCACTTCGTCGTGTGTGAACCTTCAACGTTGAAGGCTCGCAATCACGCACACTATTTCATCATCTCCCTAATGTCCCTAAAAACGCACCTCTTCAATCAAGATACAATAGAGTAACCAACATTTCCAATTTTTTCGCCTCTTCTGCTGCCTCCAACACAGTATTACTCTCATGAAATGCAAAGCTAATCAAATGATCCGTCTCACTCAACAAATGAGAGTTGCATATCCTACTTGCGACATCCAATGGCATCGCATCATTTTGAGGCATTGTAATCAAGTTTGTGACATCTTGTAATAACTCCTGAGACTCGGGTGTTTGTTTTGACATGCTTTGGGGGAGAACTACTGTGAGGAGTTGGGGTTGGAATGCCCGGAGAGCTCCTCGGATTGCTGCGGCGTTGGTTCCTGCTGCACCTGAAGTGTAGATATGATTTCCCGATAATACTAATGCATATGCTCTGGTTCGTTGTAATGAGAAGAAGAGCAAGGCAGAACATGATGTATGTTAGTGAAACTGACTCGTTTTGAAAAAACATCTTCAGCACAAACTTTTGTATCATATGAATTATACTCACAACATCTCCACAATTTGTTGATGTAAAAATGAACAATGCCTAGTCCCCAAAATACAATACTTCTTCGGCCCCTGCGATTGAATTGCTTGTAATTCTGTCAGAACTTTGGTTATATTCATAGTTTCCATTTGAGCCACTTGTGGATCCCCAACCACGGCAGTCTCCCTCTCCAGACCCAACTTTTCTTCTTTACTGGATCCACCGACACCGTCCCCTTTGGCGTTGATTTCCATGTTTGTTGTTTCAATGTTATCAGTCTGAAGATCTTCAGATATGTCACTATCTTTATTATTTGAAGCGTTCAAGATTGTCCCTCTACGCTGCTTCCTTCTGAACACTGACGAGCTGTGCATAAGAGTTGATGGCACCGCAACGGTAGAAAATGCGCTTGTCACATCTCCATTGTATCTGCACGAGCTTCTTCCAGACGGTGTAAAGGAAGGACCAAAAGCAAAACAGTACCGAAGCAAAGCAATCCAAAAAAGGGATCGAATCATTTTGGCTTTGTGTAATGAGTGCCCAATCTTAGTGTTGTGCCTTTGCACCCAAACAATTATTTACTGCAATCCAGAGCGATCTATCGCACTGGAGCAGCTCTAATGACCACTTGAGACTTTGAAGCAATGGTGGCAGGTGCCTTTGGTTATAGCTGCTGAAAGAACTGGTACCTATGTTGTAGCAAGCTGCCGGCAGGCGTGGGGTGGAAATCTGGGAAATCTTGAAGGGGGAAGCCGAAATGAGCCGAAATTTCCATTTGTACAAAATACTACGTAGGAACTACTACCAAAATCTCCGCGATTGGACACCGAGTGCACACAAATCACACTCATGAAGAGGATTGAGGATGAGACACGATATGAAAATAAGAGCAATGGTACTATGATGTTAGGGAGATGGTAAACTGTACTGCAAATAACTCAGGTCTGCAGCATCAATCGTCACGGGTGCAATAAGTTATTGAGTCAGAGCAGCTGCGCTGGGGAAGAATCTATACCTTAAAATCAACGTGTACCTAATGTTCCTGATACACAATACACAACAACCCCTCTCAACACCCAGAATCAATCTTATCCAAACACTCTTCCAATTCTTGCAACTCCTTCTCCATCACCTCTCTACTCATATTCGTCCACTGTTCACCACCACTAAAATCATCTCTTGCAAAAAATCTCTTCTTCACCTCATCAAATGCAGCGTTTCTTGCAGTACGTGCAGATCCACTCACGGCAATTCTCGATGCCACAACTTTCAAACAGTCCACTCCTTGCTTTATCTCTGTTAAAAATGTTAGACACGATCGCACTTGTGGATATTTGTCACGTGTTGTCTTGATGATGGCAAGACGGGCCTTGGGATCATACAGCCGCACTTGCACATCTGATGTGCATGATCCTACGAGTCCAAAATTCTGCGTGATTGCTTCTTGCAGGGAACGATAAATGTCGGTAGCGTTTACTTGGCGTATTGATTTGATTGTATCTATGCTTGTTGAGCTGGTGCTGTCTGAAGAAGATGGCAATTTCCTCTTCTTGCTGCCTGATGATGATGATGATGTGATGGCCATCACATCATTACAAGACTGCACGATATCAGGCTCGAATTCGAACTGTACAAGTAGATACCGATTCTTTTGGCGGACCATGCTGTATGTTAATGGCAATGATTCAACTGAGACGATAGATGCCCTGGAGATTGATCTGGAGGTGCAATAGATATGTGTTACTTCTGCACGAGGGTGGATGGTTGCTCTGCTCTTTTGATCGGGCGCCTACCAGGCGCCTACCTACAATACTGGGATGAAAATGGCGGGAAAGATAGTGGCATTTTCGCTTCATGATTTCAAAAATCAAAAATCTCAAAAATCAAAAATGCCATCGTCGATGAAAGGGCTGATCAACAACATCATCGACCCACAGTAGCATATCGCATAGGAGTATCAACCTTGCATCACAAGCCAGCCTCGTTGATGCTCAGACCCTCACAATAGTTCATTTTTAACTCCGCTGTTGCAATCGATTGTAATTTCAGACCATATATAGTAACAACCAAGCAGACCGAGATATACATAAGTACTACTACTTCAAACACTCAACAAGCAACATGCCAACTACATCCAACACAACTGACATCCCTGCCGTGGCGGTACCATCCCATCCTACAAAACCATCAACACCAGCCATCGAAGAAGAGGCACCAGCCAAGAAATCAGAAAGTGCACTCAAATCTTTCATATCAGGAGGTGTCGGTGGAGCATGTGCCGTCCTTGTCGGCCATCCACTTGATTTAGTCAAGGTACGCATGCAAACAGGAGGGGCTTCTAGTAACTCCGTAATTGGCATGTTATCCACCACAATGAGAAATGAGGGTATCAAAGGGTTGTATCGTGGAGTGTCTGCTCCACTCACTGCAGTTTCACCAATGTTTGCTGTCAGTTTTTGGTCGTATAATATGGGTCAACGTATGGTGAAAGCTTTTGGACAAAGAGGAATGACCGAAGAAGAGAAGACAGCGCCGTATACACTGTCCATGGGAGAGATTTGTATGGCGGGTGCGTTTTCGGCAATCCCTACCACGGCTATTATGGCTCCTAGTGAAAGGATTAAGTGTTTGCTTCAAGTGCAAGCAAATGAGGTTGAGAAGGGAGGGAAGGCTAAATACTCGGGAATGGTGGATTGTGGCAAGAATTTGTTGAAAGAGGGAGGTTTGGCATCTCTCTATAAAGGGACGGGGGCCACACTTCTCAGAGATATTCCTGGAACAGTCGCATACTTTGGTACCTATGAGCTTACCAAGAGGGAGTTAATGAAAATTCAGGGTATTGATCCTAGCAATGGACAACTCTCATTAAGTGCAGTGCTCTTTGCTGGTGGATTTGCTGGAATGGCATGTTGGGGGATTGGAATTCCTGCGGATGTACTCAAGTCTCGTCTTCAGACCGCACCGGAGGGCAAGTACAGTGGAATATATGACGTTTACAAAGCTTTGATCAAAGAGGAGGGATACGCTGGTTTGTTCAAGGGAATGAGACCTGCTTTGATCCGAGCTTTCCCAGCGAATGCTGCTTGTTTCTTGGGTGTTGAGGTAGCTAAAAAGGTGCTTGGCTTTATGGATTAGAATCCAAAGTTATTCCACAGAAGAGTGAACCTGTGACAGCCGGAAAATTAGGGTACCTAATTTATAGGTATATATACGGACACTCACTGATATGTAAGCATACGGGTACTTTCTGGTAAGTAAATGAAAGCGTGCTGTCAACAATATTCCGCGAAGGGAATGAAGGGAAATCCACCATGATGGGTCTCATTGAAGAAAGTAGAAAAGAATAACCAATAATAGTGCAATTAGTACTCCCAGTTGACGTGAGGTCGATTCCTCATCTAGACAAACGCTTAGAAATAGGTGGCTTTGAGATAGGCAACGTGATAACAAACGAAGAACCGGTGCAACGATGTACGGCCTGTAAGGAGTTTCAATTTGTGCAACGTGTACATCTTGTGCTGATTTACAGATTAAACAGCTCGATTTGCTCTAGCTTCAATCTTTTTGATTGTTCGCTGAGCTGCGAGAAAAGCCTTGGGAACGTTCTTGGGGTGAGTTTGATTTCTGTTCGCTGCCAATTCTGACAACGTAGCAACGTGTTATTTTGTCGGGAAGTTTGGTCATAGATCTTCCTACACATCATCATTTATGGTCATCATCCTGTGTAGGCGATAAAACGGCAACAAGTGAGCTATTAAACCAGTCACAACTTGTCGGTGGGCGTGAACCCCAAAACCGAGGCACGAGTCTCACCTGTAACTCACCAACCATGAAAGGTGTTATCATGAACGTCGTGATAGTTCTGTTTCTGTTGGCAGCTCAAAACTTAGTTACAGTTACATCATCTCCCGTCTTCATTACGGTAAATACAAGGCCCGCACGGCTGTGGCCTAAATTATCGAACAATGAGTTAACCAAGAAGCGATTTAACGATGGGTTAGTCAAGAAGCGATTTGATCACCTCCTCAAGAGTGAGTGGATGCAATACCACCCGTTCTTCAGCAGCGTCTTTGTAAAAGAAGGTATCAGCAACTGTTGGTATGATTACATTGATTCCTTGGATAATTTGGACGTGGTAAACGCAGTCAAGAATCGGAGGGCCCAACGGTATCATAATGTGCTGACTCTTTCAACCACCGAATTCTTCACCGGAGGGGTTCAACTCCAAGAGGGAACACATCATCTTCTTCCCCTCTTATTTCGTATCCTGGTTGACAATAGCAACAACAACAACAATAACAACAACGCCAACTCCTTTATCGCCTTCCAGCCTGGAAAAGAGTGATTGTAAGTTATTGTTGAAAGTGAGTCTCCAGAGAGAATCACATACGTAAAGACATAAGATTCTAATCATGATTTTTTTCCTCTTGACATCCAACTCTGAATCTTGAATCTAAGCACAGATGATTCAAAGAGAGTCTTTGTCATTTCAATGAAAGAGACGACCAACTCTAGAGCATTATATATTCAGATGCAGAATCAAAGGGTTTATATTATGACCGATCCGAATCTCCAACCTGAATTTTGTTGCTCAACAACCTTTAAATACTTACTATTATACGTTGTAGAACAACACTAAAGAAGCAGATACACGACGTTCGGGTCTCTAGCTTGCATGCGAGGATCCGTTCCTACCTCGCGCGCATCGATTTTGTCTTCTTTCTCTTTTATACGCTACGTAGGACTTGATATGGTAGCTCTTTTTCCCGCCTAATAGAGCTGTGGCGCCCAGCAATGCTTTATTTTGTGTACAAAGTGAAGATGAAATTAGAACTACCTGCACAAATCTTCCACTACGAGCAAACAGCTTGGCTACTCATTAAGTCTATCAACCTCGCTCAATAGAAACCTACCCGGTTCTAAACGATGTTCTCGTACTTCGTGGACTGTTTCCATAGCTGGCATGTCTCTGACAAAGATGATATAACAGCGGCACCAGCTGCAGCTTCTCACTCCGCTGCTCCAAATCAAACAGCCACCGTTGCAGCGAATGCAACTGCGACACCTGCGATAACACCAACTTGGGGAACAGCTCTTTCGAATGATAGTAGTGAGGATGATGTGAGCAATACCTTTGTTGTAGAAAAGGCCGTCCCTTCGTCTCCTTCCCAATCACTAGTGGACAAGACATTTGCATCAGCATCAGATGAATTAGATTGCTTTATCAGAAATCATGATGTGGAGAATGAAAGTACAAGACGAAAAAAGATGTTGATAGCAAAGAATGATTGTAATGAAGATTATGTGAGCAATATCATCTTTGTAGAAAAGGCCGTCCCCTCGTCACCTTGTCAATCAATACTGGACAAGACGTTTGCATCATCATCAGATGAGTCTGATTCTTTGGATATCTACAGCCAGCTACCAGACCAGCCAGAGCAGATCATGGCAGAATCTAGTCAAGGAGACAAAGAGGCTGGAGGCTTTATCAGAAATCATGATGTGGGAAATGAAAGTAGAAGACGAAAGAAGATGTTGATAGCAAAATACTGCTTCATTGCATTAATGATTGTCTCCATACTAATTGTTCTTTTCGTCGGTGGATCAAAGAAACAAAAGCTCCTAGCTGTGCAAGAAGTAACGATGAACCCAAGTTCTTCGCCAAGTTCTTCGCCAAGCATCAGTCCTACTCACACAAACTTTCCATCATTACAACCGACAAGCTTCCCTTCTGCGTTTCCATCCGCGGCTCCGTTTGTACTCTTCACCTACGGAGAATCACTCTACAGAGATAATGCTCTCGATATTCAGATCAGCGTCGGATTGACCGCCAGACAAATTGCTCAAACTGGATCAAGAGTCTCCTTTGCCAACGGTGGACAATCCAGTATACGCTATCATGGAATGATGGATGGGGCAGGGATTGCGCCTCTCCCAAACGGTGGATATGCCTACCTGAGCAACGCTGAAGAGGATAGCGGCCGCGGAGGCGTGTATGGACTATATTTCAACAAAAATGGAGAGATTACGGATTACAAGGCACTGCTCACAGGGACATCAAGGAACTGCGGAGGAGGCATGAGTCCGTGGAACACGTGGATCTCATGTGAAGAAGTCAGTGGTGGACAATGTTGGCAAGTCGAGCCTGATCCGAGCAAACCTAATCATTACTCACCAGAGCCGACTTTGTTGGGTGGCCCAGACGGAGGTTCCTATGAGACGGTGGCAGTGGACAACACAAACAAGAGCAAGCCGATCTTTTTCACTACTGAAGATAACAGCAATGGAGAACTTCGACGCTTTGAGGCAGATGGTAATGGCTGGGATGCTTTGCATCAAGGCGGACAAACATCTTATCTTGAGTTTCTTGATGGAAATAGATTCCAGTGGACTACAGATATCACTGCAGGAGAGAATTCAGCTGCACAGCATTATCCAAACGCAGAAGGGATCATATATCACAACTCTACTTTGTACTTTGTTGCCAAGGTCACAAGAACACTATTCATTCTCGACCTCAACGATATGACATACACCTCTGAAGTCACTGGATCAAGTTGGGTCGGACAAGGCGCCTTCAACTCTCAGCCAGATCAGATCATTGAGAATGATTTAGACGAGCGAAAGTTCATTTACTTTACAGAAGATGGTGGTAAGGCCCCAGGAGTGCATGTCCGAGATAGAGAAGGCAAGTATTACACGCTTGCTCGCGGTGTTCCGGGTGGAAGATATTCTGGTGATGAGACTGTAGGTATTGCTTTCAGTCCTGATAGAAAGAAGTTCTATTTTGGTTTTCAAGATGCAGGTGTGTTGATCGAGGTAACTCGTGATGATGGTCATAAGTTTAACTAAGCTTATCCTAATCAGAATGTGTGTGTGCATAGACTTAGTGAGTTTGTTTTTGAGTTAGAGGTTTGGACATAAGATGTATATGTAGAATATGATATACCATACATGTGGAAATGAATGACTCTTTCTTCTCTCTGCTAGAGAGCTAGAGCTAAAGAGGTACTTTATAGTGCAAGGGATGGATGGATCTAAGTAAGTGTGGTACTGTGCAACTTCCAAAAAGTGAGGAGATAATTGATTCTTCAGCACCTATTAGATATCTATTGCTAGCTTGAAAATAACGTGTTCACACTTGGGACACGTGGAACCACGGGTGGAACCTTTTCACCAGCGACCTCGCACAAAATCTTTCTTGTAAACAAGAACCATTCTCTTTTCATTTACATTGGAATCAGTACGTTTTGAATTTTAAGTGATTTTAACTGAATGATTTCATATCAGCTTTTCTCTGTGTGTCACATCATGTCCGATCGAATCTCCAACCTGAATCTTCTCACAACAATAATATAATGAAGCAGACAAACGGAAAGTCAGGTAGGTCTGGTCTTGAAGGATCCTTTACATTACACCTTATCCTTTCCCAAAGTTTGACAAGAAAGTAGATCGGAATTAGTATGGTGGCTCTTGTCGGGCGCGACCCGTGTGGCAGCGGCGTTATGAAACAGAAATTCCTCCGTATTCGTATTCTTGTCAAACTTTTGAAAAGTCCCTTCATGACCAGACCTGTCTGCTTCGTAGTGCTGTTTCTACATCTACATAGAGACAGTACTTGTTCTTGAGCAACAAGATTCAGGTTGGAGATTCGGATGGACACATCTCATTACATTTACATTCTTTTGGCTTTTGTGGCTGAGTAAATGCGATAAATTCACTCAAATTCAATAAAATGAGCATGCAACACGGATTGGCTACCCATCATTAAGTCTATAAAATTTGCTCAATGGAACCCTACCCGCTGCCAACCCAAGTATGTTGTCGTATTTCATGAACTCCTCTAACGAAGATGATAAAACTGCTGCAAATCAAACAGCCTTCGACGCAGCCAATGCAGTAACAACCGAGATAACACCATCTTGTGAAGCGTTCGAGACTTCGCTTGATAATATGGGAAATATCATCGTTGCAGAAAAGGCCATCCCTACATCTCCTTCTCAATCACTGACGGACAAGACATTTGCATCATCATCAAATGAGTCTAAATCTAGTCAAGGAGACGAAGAGGCTGGAGGCTTTTTCAGAAACTTTGATGTTGAAACTAAAAGTAGGAAACGAAAGATGATGATTGCAAAATACTGCTTCATTGCATTAATGATTGTAATCATCATCATACCAATTCTTCTTTTCGTGGGTAGTGCAAAGAATGAAAGACCGTCATCATCCTCACGTGCCGACGACGCTGTCCTGGCTATACAAGTACAAGTGACGATGGAGCCAAGCTCTACGCCAAGTTTTTCACCAAGCCCTCTGCCGAGTTCTTCGCCAAGCATCAGTCCTACTCACACAAACTTTCCATCATTACGACCAACAAGCTCCCCTTCTGTACTTCCTTCCGCGGCTCCGTTTGTACTCTTCACCTACGGAGAATCACTCTACAGAGATAATGATCTCAATATTCAGATCAGTGTTGGATTGACTGCCAGACAAATCGCCCAAACTGGATCAAGAGTCTCCTTTGCCAACGGTGGACAATCGAGTATGCGTTTCCATGGAATGATGGATGGTGCAGGGATTGCTCCTCTTCCAGACGGTGGATATGCCTACATGAGCAACTCTGAAAGGGAAAGTGGACGAGGAGGCGTGTATGGGCTGTATTTCAACAAATATGGAGAGATTACCGACTACAAGGCCCTGCTCACAGGGACTGCGAGGAACTGCGGTGGTGGCATGAGCCCGTGGAACACGTGGATCTCGTGTGAAGAAGAAGACGGTGGTCAATGTTGGCAAGTCGAGCCTGACCCGAACAAACCCAATCACAGATCACCAAGACGGACTTTGTTAGGTGGCCCCGGTGGTACCTATGAGACTGTGGCAGTAGACAACACAAACAAGAGCAAGCCGGTCTTTTTCATTACTGAAGATGCCAGTGATGGGGAACTACGACGCTTTGAGGCAGATGGTAATGGCTGGGATGCTTTGCATCAAGGCGGACGAACATCCTATCTTCAATTCCTAAGTGGAAATAGATTCCAGTGGACTACAGATATCACTGCTGGAGAGAACTCAGCTGCTCAACATTATCCAAACGCAGAAGGTATCATATACCACAACTCCACTCTGTATTTCGTTGCCAAGATTACAAGAACACTCTTCATTCTTGACCTCAACGATATGACGTACACCTCGGAACGTACTGGATCAAGTTGGGTAGGACAAGGTGCCTTCAACTCTCAGCCAGATCAGATTATCGAGAATGATTTGGACGAGCGGAAGTTCATTTACTTTACAGAAGATGGTGGTAAGGCCCCAGGAGTGCATGTCCGAGATAGAGAAGGCAAGTATTACACGATGGCCCGCGGTGTTCCGGGTGGCAGATATGCAGGTGATGAGACAGTTGGGATTGCTTTCAGTCCTGATAGAAGGAAGTTCTATTTTGGTTTTCAAGATGCAGGTGTGTTGATGGAGGTAACTCGTGATGATGGCCATAAGTTCAACTAAGCCTAAAATCAGAATGTGTGTGTTCATAGACTTCTTGATTCTTTTGACATAGATGATAGATAAGCACAAGTACAAGTTGAAATAAATAGTACTCCTAGGCGTAAATCGATTCATTTTCTCTCTCTAGAGAGGAACTTCAACGGATCGATGGATACTTAACAAAAGTACTCCTCTAAGTGAGATACCAAAAATTGTGAGGAAAGAATGGTTCGTTCTTCCAAGCGAAAAGGTCAGCCGCCTGTGCCACTTCAGGCAAGAAGAGTAGTAGGAGTATTGCAGCAAGTCTTGTGAGCACTCGTCTCACGAGAAGGAGCCCGAAAATAGTTCTCGTAGACAAGAACGGTTCACTTTGTATCTACATTGGAATTAGTACTTTATGAATTTCAATTGATTTGAACTCAGCCTGAGGTTTTTTGAACCCAAGCACACATCATTTCCTGGCAACTTCTCATGGACATCCATGTGCATCATTTTTTTTGCTTGTGGTTTCGCAACATCAATCAACTCGAGGGATCACATAAGATAATTGAATTACTGATAGACTTCATACTTCATAAAAGCAGATATATAAGATGTACATTCCAGGCCTATCCATAGCTTTAGCTCTAGCACTTCCGCTTCATAGCTCCTCTGCTCCTGTTATCGAGGACGCTTCAGATCAACCACGTCAACGAGCCCTCAAAGCCGACGACAACATCATAGCATCCTACGATAAAGCTCTACGTATTCCAAAATGTAGTTCCGAAGGATCATCATGTGATACAGGAGATCTTGTCAGCGGCCGTGGTAATATTCACCCGGAGCCCAATTTTCCAAATACATTGTGTGGATCGTGCGCTGACGGCCCTGGTGGTAACAAAGGTGATGAATCTGTCGATCGGATTGTTGTCAGCTCTGAATCAGGTGAATTTATGATGGAAGATGAGCGAGCTCGCATCACTGCCTTTGTCAATTGCTGGGAGGATGGTTATGAAAATGACGATGTGTATTTTTACTACGTGAGCAATGGAGGCGCCAACTCTAACTGGAACTTTATCTAGCGGAAGCAGTGTAAAGATGGTGGGCGACAAACTTTGAGTACATCATATACGCTGCCCAAGGGGTCAAGTCATGCGGTGCGTGTAAGCATCCGACACATTAGCGATGATGATACGACTAACAATGACGGAATTTGTGGTGTTGGGCCATTTGATGACAACGATGATGTTGCATTCACAGTTGCGCCAAATCTTTCGTCTACAGGTACTATGATACCGAGTGCATCAATGCCTGAGCCACCAACAGCTCAAACTACTATGTTTCCGACTAAATCAATGCCTGAGCCACCAACTGCTCCACAGAGAACAAACGTACCAACACATTCTCCTTCAAACGTACCAACACATTCTCCTTCTAAAGCACCAACAAATTCTCCTTCTAAAGCAACGACTGCTTCTACTCCGATTCCCACAATTCCTCCTCAGTTATCTCCATCAGATTCGCCGTTTGTACTCTTCACCTACGGAGAATCACTCTACAGAGATAATGCTCTCGATATTCAGATCAGCGTCGGATTGACCGCCAGACAAATTGCTCAAACTGGATCAAGAGTCTCCTTTGCCAACGGTGGACAATCCAGTATACGCTATCATGGAATGATGGATGGGGCAGGGATTGCGCCTCTCCCAAACGGTGGATATGCCTACCTGAGCAACGCTGAAGAGGATAGCGGCCGCGGAGGCGTGTATGGACTATATTTCAACAAAAACGGAGAGATTACGGATTACAAGGCACTGCTCACAGGGACATCAAGGAACTGCGGAGGTGGCATGAGTCCGTGGAACACTTGGATCTCATGTGAAGAAGTCGAAGGTGGACAATGTTGGCAAGTCGAGCCTGACCCGAACAAACTCGATCACTACTCACCAGAGCCGACTTTGTTAGGTGGCCCAAGCGGAGGTTCCTATGAGACGGTAGCAGTGGACAACACAAACAAAAACAAGCCAGTCTTTTTCACTACTAAAGATACCAGTAATGGAGAACTCCGACGCTTTGAGGCAGATGGTGAAGGCTGGGATGCTCTGCATGTAGGTGGGCAAACAACCTATCTTGAGTTTCTTGACGGAATCAGATTCCAATGGACTACAGATATTCGTGCCGGAGAGAACTCAGCTGAAAATTACTATCCAAACGCAGAAGGTATCATCTATCACAACTCCACTCTATACTTCGTTGCCAAGGTCACAAGAACATTGTTTATTCTCGACCTCAATGATATGACGTACACGTCGGAGCGTACTGGATCAAGCTGGGTCGGCCAAGGCGCCTTCAACTCTCAGCCAGATCAGATCATCGAGAATGATTTGGACGAGCGAAAGTTCATTTACTTTACGGAAGACGGTGGCAATGCCCCAGGAGTGCACGTAAGAGATAGAGAAGGCAAGTATTACACCATGATCCGTGGTGTTCCGGGTGGCAGATATGCAGGTGATGAGACTGTAGGTATTGCTTTCAGTCCCGATAGGAAGAAGTTCTATTTCGGTTTTCAAGATGCTGGTGTGTTGATGGAGGTAACTCGCGATGATGGCCACAAGTTCAACTAAGGTTAAAAGAATTTGAATGAGCATAGACTTTAGTCTTAGCGTGTCTGTTTGATATCAGATATGATATCATACAAGTGGAAAAAAATGTTTCTTTCTTCTCTCTAGAGATGTAATACTTAAAGGGATCGGATGGAACTACCATGCAATTTACCAAAAAATGGAGGAAAGAATTGATACTCCAGATTCGTCTCCCTCGAAAAGGATTCTTTTATGATGTGTCCTGACGTCCTGAGCTGGCACGCTTATTATATCGTACTCTATGTGCTCGAGCCGGCTGTGCCGCTTCGGAGTAGGAAATCTTGTGAGAACTTGTCTTACGAGACGGAATCCCAATATATTTCTTGTAGAGAAGAATGATTCTCATTTCATCTACATGGGAAATAGTACTTTAAGAATTTCAAGTGTTTCAAACTCAAAATTGGAGGTTTTTTTGAACCCTACACAACAGTTCCTGGCAACTTATCACGGACATCGATCATTAAATTTATCATGTGCATCATTTTTTTTGCTCTCTCTCTCTAGAGCGCTAAGTGCAACAGTGTTTTCACAACATATCAACGCCAACAGGTAGCACTAGCACAGCTCACAGAAAGATCATTGCATTGAGTGACTGATAGACTTCATACAAGGAGATAAGGATAAGATGTACATCCCAAGCTTTAAATTAGGTTTAGCTCTAGCTCTAGCGCTTCCGCTTCATAGTTCTACTGCTCCTGTTGTGGAGGACGCTTCAGATCGACCACATCAGCGAGCCCTCAGAGTCGACACTGATGGATTTCGCGCAAGCGCAAGCAATGTCATGGCATCCTATAATGAAGCGCTACGTATTCCAAAATGTAGCACCGAAGGTTCATCATGTGATACAGGGAATCTTGTCAGCGGCCGTGGAAATATTCATCCGGAGCCCAATTTTCCAAATTCACTGGGCAGAACCTGCGTTGACGGCACAAGTGGTGGACCAGGTGATGAATCTGTCGATCGGATTGTTGTCAGTTCTGAATCGGGAGGATATATGATGGAAGATGAGCGTGCACGCATCACTGCATTTGTCAATTGCTGGTCGGATGGTTATTATGACTATGTGTATTTTTACTACGTGAGCAATGGAGGCGCCAATTCTAACTGGAACTTTATCGAGCGGATTCAATGTACAGGTGGGGGGCAACAAACTTTGAGCACGTCTTATACACTACCCAAAGGATCAAGTCATGCAGTGCGTGTTAGTATTCGACACATTGACAATCATATGACAAGCAATACCGGCGTTTGCGGTGTTGGGCCATTTGATGATAACGATGATGTGGCATTCAGAGTTGCCTCAAATCCTTCTACGGGTACTTCGATACCGACCCCACCAATGCCTGATCCACCAACATCTCAAACTACTATTATACCGACCGCATCAATGCCTAAGCCACCAACAGCTCCACAGAGTTCATCTCCCGCAACACATTACCCAACAAATTACCCAACACATTACCCAACATTGAGCAATAGTGCATCACCTTCGGTCACATCTTCATTACCACCTACAAACGTGCCAACACATTCTCCTTCAAAAGCACCTACTCCGAATCCCACAAATCCACCATTACCATTAACTCCTTCAGAGTCGCCGTTTGTACTTTTCACCTACGGAGAATCACTCTACCGGGATTATGCTCTGGATATTCAGATCAGCGTCGGATTGACCGCCAGACAAATTGCTCAAACTGGATCAAGAGTCTTCCTTGCCAACGGTGGACAATCCAGTATACGCTATCATGGAATGATGGATGGTGCAGGGATTGCGCCTCTCCCAGACGGTGGATATGCCTACCTGAGCAACGCTGAAGAGAGTAGCGGCCGCGGAGGCGTGTATGGACTGTATTTCAACAAAAACGGAGAGATTACAAATTACAAGGCCCTGCTCACAGGGACATCAAGGAACTGCGGAGGTGGCATGAGTCCGTGGAACACTTGGATCTCATGTGAAGAAGTCGAAGGTGGACAGTGTTGGCAAGTCGAGCCTGACCCGAACAATTCCAACCACTACTCACCAAGACGAACTTTGTTAGGTGGCCCAAGCGGAGGTGCCTATGAGACGGTAGCAGTGGACAACACAAACAAAAACAAGCCAGTCTTTTTCACTACTAAAGATACCAGTAATGGAGAACTCCGACGCTTTGAGGCAGATGGTACAGGCTGGGATGCTCTGCATCAAGGCGGACGAACAACCTATCTTCAATTTCTCAGTGGAAATAGATTCCAATGGACTACTAGTCTGAGCGCTGGGAAGAACTCAGCTGAAAATTACTATCCAAACGCAGAAGGTATCATCTATCACAACTCTATTCTGTACTTCGTTGCCAAGAAATCAAGAACGCTTTTCATTCTTGACCTCAATGACATGACGTACACCTCGGAACGTACAGGATCAAGCTGGGTCGGCCAAGGTTCATTCAACTCTCAGCCAGATCAGATCATCGAGAATGATATGGACGAGCGAAAGTTCATTTACTTTACGGAAGACGGTGGCAATGCACCTGGAGTGCATGTAAGAGATAGAGAAGGCAAGTATTACACCATGGTTCGTGGTCTTCCGGGTGGCAGATATGTAGGTGATGAGACTGTAGGTATTGCTTTCAGTCCCGATAGAAAGAAGTTCTATTTCGGTTTTCAAGATGCTGGTGTGTTGATGGAGGTAACTCGTGATGATGGCCATAAGTTCAACTAAGCTTCACATAATTTGAATGAGCATACACTTAGATAGTCTTACCGTGTTTGTTTTGACATCAGATATGATATCATACAAGTGGAATTAAATTTTTCTTTCTTCTTTATAGAGATGTACCTAAAGGGATCGGATGGAACTTCTTTGCAATTTACCAAAAAATGGAGGAAAGAATTGATACTCCAGATTCGTCTCCAGCTCGAAAAGGATTCTTTTATGTGTCCTGATTTGGCAGTTCTTTTAGGTAATAAATGTGCTGAGCCGGCTGTGCCGCTTCGCAGTAGGAGTCTTGTGAAATGAGATGAGCCAGGGTTGTGAACCCACCGTGGTACCCACGCCCGAAGTACCCGAAAAATGGGTAGGTACCGGGTGTGGGTATACCCATCAAGTACTCACCCGGCGGGATTTCGGAATGGGTAGATACCCATACCCACCTACCCCGGGTGGGTGCTGTTTGGACAATGGATGGGTGCGTTGAAAAGGGAGCAAGAGGAGGCAAAAGGTGCTTGAGGAGGTGGCTGGAGTAGTGAATACATATGTGTATTGCAAGTAAATCCGATGTAGTTTCACTTGAATTGCATACAAAATGAATGTAATATTCTCCTCCTCAGACCAGATTTTACAGCCGAGAGAAAAAGCCTTATCGAAACGCTGAGGGCTCGATTTTTGCAGATGATGATCATCAAACCAGGTGCTGAACTATGCCGTAGAGCTGAAACTGGCAGTACTACATGGAAGATCTATGCAGGTATCCACACCTACCCAAAACCCAGCAAAATGGGGTGGGTATGGGTAGATACCCACACCCACCTACCCATTGGGTGAACACTTTGGGTACTACCCACACCTACCTACCCAGGGGTATTTCACGTGGGTACACAACCCTAAGTACCCTGCTTGTGAGAACTTACATGATGAGACGGAATCCCAACTTCTTTCTCGTAGAGAGGAATGATTTTCATTTTCTCAACATGGGAATTACTGGCAGCAGCCGTAAGTTAGTACCTAATCATACTTTCCATGACGGGGATGATAACAACGATAGTATTCCAGGAATGCAACTTAACGGAGCAATCGAGAATGCTCGGAAACAAACAAAAAAGCAGTGTTGTCCCTACGGAAAAAGTATGGGTTAGGAACTGATGGTTTGGATCTCAGGTTTGGATCGCTTCATCTTCATGGACATAGTATACGGTAAGGATAGTAATAGTAGTAGTAGATTGTTTTCTAAATTCAAGCTCATCAGGATTGCCTCTTTCTATGACTACAATAAGTTCATGGCAACGATTTTCTTTGAATGTAGGTACGGCAAGACATATCAGAGACAGAGAGTCTACGTCTACAAAGATCAGCGAGTAAACACGTCCGACCTGTTGTAGCCAAAGTTTGCAACAGCAACATTCATTAGAGGCTCAGCAGATGGTGTTTGCATGTTCGTCTCCCACGATGAGGTCGTCCTGATACCCATTGAGATCAAGAAACTCCGTAAGAACATTTCATACTGGGCGTATTACTATTAATATTTGTAATTGGCAGCGCAGATTTGAATTTGAAGATGATGCAGAGGTTGTGTTGCATGACGTTGGTGAGAGGACTGACAGAAGGGCGGCCGATGTCACCCTTTACTCAAACATTGCAAAGAATCCAGCTGCTACATCATGCATGCACCTACCAAAGTAAACGGGTATTCTTTGTTGCGGGTAATGATAAGGACGCGATGGCAATTTATAGAGTGAAGTTTGGGCAACAATTCATACAACGTTACATCAATGTGTGTCGTAATATCTTCCAAAGTAAATAGGAGTGGCTGTACACGCCGAGAGAATCTTTTCCAGCCATTCCAGAGAGTTGGAGGACCGCAATCAAAGACAAGGCGTTGAAAGGATATAACTTGACCTGGGTTCACTGAAGAGTAACTTACTGTTGTAGTGGTATAGTGGGCAATCAATGTGGAGAAGGAAGATATCCCAGAAGAAGAGTTGATGAACAACGAATGGGGATTAGAACAAGCCATCATTTTTCCAATTGGAAACATCAAACGAACACTACCAATGACGTTTTCGCAGTGGAATGCTGAAAGGGGGGAGGAGATAGAATCACCGGGCTGCTTGATAGTATTCAGGAGCGGGAGGGGCTGAGAACTGAAACAATTGCTGCTTCCGCCCGTGGTTTGCAGTATATCATTCTGTAGCCACTCTAGAGGGTAAAGAATATGGCTTACAGCCAAAGAGGACCTTGATTTCTATCCGTCTCTTTCCATGCACGTGGAGCAAACAATGCCCGTGCTTCGTTCGATGATTCTTTATTTACATGACAGGCACGTTTTTGATGCGGGCAGAAAGTTCAATATATGCTGGAGTTGGGCTGGATAGTATTGAAGGATCCACTCTCACAAACGACGATTTGAATGAAATCAATAAGTTCTTTCCTATAGAAAGTGCCGATGGAAGTAGTAGTAGTGCTGGAGAGGGACGTAGCCGTAGCACTCGCGCCAACAGCACACCAAACCCCGTGGAGATGCCCTTTGCAGCTTGCAAGACAAACAAAACTCCAAAACATCGAGGGAAGGCCAATACTCCAGCGCATCAGCTGCGCTGTGACTTATGTGTAGGATTCCCGTACTGACAGCTTGTTGAGTTTCAACAGGAGAAGAATACTGCAAGGGGTAATGCTGGTGCAACTCCTCGGTTGAAGGAAATTCAGCGGACATGTGCAAACTGTGGTAGAGGGACAGACTACTTTTGTCACGGTTGCAGCCGATACCTCTGCTTCTCGGCACCTAAGAAAGAAGACAACATGAAGCATCCAAATTGCTTCAGCACCAAGATTCCGGTGATGGATAGCAATGAAAATTGTTCTCGTGAATGGCGATGGCTATTGCAATTCAATCTGCTGCGCTTCTTCTGCTCCCGGTGTTGCCGCGGCACCAGGTGCAGCTGTGCCGGTCACTGTCAGAAAACGTCCAAAGAGAATTTCCCTATGAGAGATATTGCGTTTGTGTAGCATAGGTATTCATAGTAGGATTCATACACAAAAAACTGTTGCCACGGGCAAAGGTAGCAATAGCAAATAGTGTTACTTGTACGTCTATTATTTGCAATCTAATCAAACCTGACAAACCTGATAACCTTCCAACAATCGCAGGGGGGCCATAGACATATGTTGGAAGCATTGTAGGTCCGTCTAACTCCAGATAATGCCCACATAGTAGGTACTCAAAATTCGCAATTTTACTATTACTAGCGGGCCAGGGCCACTAAGTAGCCACTATGAATATGAAGCAAAAAAAATAGAAAATGGCACTACCACTACGCAGCGAGTATATGGCCAAAATGCACCAAACTAACGGCCAGTCATGAGGGGGTTAGGTGCGTTTCTGGAGCAATATCCCACTGTTCTGAAACCTTCCGAATTCGGAAGGTGTCAAGGATGCAGCCATAATCATATAGCGCCGTTTCTCAATAATCAAATAGCGCCAGGTACATGTATTTAATTCCTACATACGTAGGGTGGCCCTTTCTCACACAGCGCTCGCACTTAACGCTTCAACGCTCAAATTTTTTTGCCCGCCACGCATCATCAACTCACAACACACACACATGCACAGTTATTGAAACTGTCTTCGCAGATAGTATCAGTACCGTTAGTGAGACTACTCAGTAACGTGTTAGCAAGACTATGGGTTATCTCTTACCTCTACCTGCTGCTTCCATCCTACTTATCTACTTACTACGCAAACTTTGGTGAGGAAGACTGTAACCTCCATTGGACCTTCCGCTTGATGTGCCATCATTTCCCGGCCTATTCAGAAATGGATACTTAAATCCAATTCAGGGCTGTGTTCCCGTGAGAAAACAATTCCCCCGGGTACTCAGCAAAGTAAGAGAATTAAACATATGTCTCGAGATTAATCACCACAATCCAATCAACGAGACAAATTGTTTGATGCGTCTTGCGACGCAAAATGTGACATTAGAAGGAATGCCATAGTGGGGGAAGCCTTTCTGCAAAGTGTTCGTGATGAGTCCATCTGTCGGACAAGTGCCCTACACTCATACGAACCATCTTATCGCATAGACGATGAAGTGCGGAAAAGACTCATGGTGTTTGACAAGTTTTGGTACTACTGTGAGGTGAGAAGTGTATCGTCTCACAGACCTAGTAGTAGTATCGATCGGTGCATCAATCCGCGAGGTGTTGAAATGCTAGATCCAACCTTGCCCCCCTCTACCAATCCCCAAAACAAAGTCGAAGAGACGTCAACCAATCAAGTCCCTACATTTAAAGATGGGAATGATTTTCCAAACATTGACATTTCCTCCGACGATCAGATTGGTCACTGCCTTCCTTGCATCTCCATACTACGACAACATAGCCGTTCATAGAATTTCGATGCATCCCACGAAGAAGTATTCAAGCCGAAAAGCAAAACTCTTTCGTCCGACTACCTCCATCTACTTTGAATAAGTGAGAGTATGTCCGTGGCGTAGATGAGAAATGTCTACCCATCCACGACCCGAGTGCGAGAGTCATGTACATGTGCGCACATAACCCCCCTCAACATTACATATCCAAAGCAGAATCCTTCTTTTCCAACGTCACTTGCTTTGATACTCTCACCATGATGAAGAAGTGTATAGCACCACCAGAACTCCCCGTCGTTGATTTATCCCCCATGCATCATATAACGAAGGAGGCGCAGAAGGAGGGAAAGGGCTCTTGAGGGAACTCGGAGACTACACTCATCCATTCATGGCGATAGGAAGAACAACCTTCGCTTGGTCTTCCACTATTGCCCTCCACAATAGGAGAGTGCGATAGAGCTGTGCATGACCAATGCGCCATCCCTAAACGCAAACTCAATACGGAGATTATGGCTCTCAATCGACGAATTAATAGTATTCCCCCGACGTGATAGATTTGTGAATGTTTATGAACGCATCCCTCATCAGCGGACTGCACGGAAGTGATAAAATAGATATCATCCCGTGCACCCACCCCACCGTGTAACCAAAGCCAACTTCTGCATAAAACTCTCTGAAGCATAGATGTCGCTTTGATACTCTTAAAAACTAGAGAAGAGTATTCCACGTGTTGTGAAACCAACCAAACCATTGACATAGAACATGTTGTTGTGTCATTAACAAATATCTAATGTCATCCAACCCCCGTCAAACCCACCCAAAGCGCCGGCAATTGCTTCAAGGGACGGGTACAGATCGTAGATGAACCAAACTGGCCGCTGCATGAAGAATATTGCATGAAGAATATTGGCCTGCTGTTCAAATCACGTTCTTAATAAATCCACAATCTGTATTATTTCACCGTTTCCACCAACACACGCAACATCCATGATATCCCTGTTCATATCCCATCTAAACCCCCCTCAAAGCTCCCGTCACCAAGACGGTTGCGTGTGGACACTGCGAGACAACGGAGGTCATGTCGATAGACACGGCGGTAGCAAAACTCCGGAACGTTATATTACACGTCATCACGTCATTACGTCAAGCAGCCACGAAGGAAATAAAGACAAAAAGGAACCCAGTGACAAGCTTTAGTAAGTAGCGCATAAAAAATTCGAATCTCTGACAATAGCAACACTATCGATGATCAACTTCGACACTGATCACTTTGGCAGTAGACTGGACCGATAAATTTGCTGACAAACAAAGTTGTAAGCTTGCTGGATCATTGCTTTCTTCCCAGCCAAATCTTGTACGTATGTAGTGGATCTGTAAGTGATTTTTCTCACAACGCTTAAAGTGACACGTGACGCCACAAAGTGTTGACAGACCGCCGTACAAATTTCCAGCTGCTGTTCCTCTCTTCACCTTGGCTTTCATTCTCTACTTCCCTCCTCCCCACCAGCTTAACTTGAATGCAGTACACGTTGCTGCGTGTCAAGGATATAGCGCATTTTCTCGATAATCAAATAGGACGAGGTTGATGTATGTGATTCCTATAGACATAAGGTATTCCTTTCTCAATTGTGAGAGAAAAGGTGCCTTACGAGCGTAGGAATTCGATACATGAACCTCGCGCCATTTCATTACTTATCGAGAAAATGGGCTATGATTACGGCGCGCAACTATCATGGACATTATTTCATCGACATCGATCATTCGTCGGCATCATTTTTTTTGCTCTCTCTCAGAGCGCTAAGTGCAACAGTGTTTTCACAACATATCAACGCCAACAGGTAGCACTAGCACAGCTCACAGAAAGATCATTGCATTGAGTGACTGATAGACTTCATACAAGGAGATAAGGATAAGATGTACATCCCAAGCTTTAAATTAGGTTTAGCTCTAGCTCTAGCGCTTCCGCTTCATAGTTCTACTGCTCCTGTTGTGGAGGACGCTTCAGATCGACCACGTCAACGAGCCCTCAGAGCCGACACTGACAGATTCCGCTCAAGCAATGTCATGGCATCCTATAATGAAGCGCTACGGATTCCAAAATGTAGCACCGAAGGTTCATCATGTGATACAGGGAATCTTGTCAGCGGCCGTGGAAATATTCATCCGGAGCCCAATTTTCCAAACACATTGGGCGGGACCTGCGTTGACAGCACGAGTGGTGGACCAGATGATGAATCTGTCGATCGAATTGTTGTCAGCTCTGAATCGGGAGGATATATGATGGAAGATGAGCGTGCACGCATCACTGCATTTGTCAATTGCTGGCCGGAGGGTTTTGCAAAAGACTATGTGTATTTTTACTACGTGAGCAATGGAGGCGCCAATTCTAACTGGAACTTTATCGAGCGGATTCAATGTACAGGTGGGGGGCAACAAACTTTGAGCACGTCTTATACACTACCCAAAGGATCAAGTCATGCAGTGCGTGTTAGTATTCGACACATTGACAATCATATGACAAGCAATACCGGCGTTTGCGGTGTTGGGCCATTTGATGATAACGATGATGTGGCATTCACAGTTGCCTCAAATCCTTCTACGGGTACTTCGATACCGACCGCATCAATGCCTAAGCCACCAACAGCTCCACAGAGTCCATCTCCCCCAACATATTACCCAACACATTATTCTACTCCGAATCCCACAAATCCACCATTACCATTAACTCCTTCAGAGTCGCCGTTTGTACTTTTCACCTACGGAGAATCACTCTACAGGGATTATGCTCTCGATATTCAGATCAGCGTCGGATTGACTGCCAGACAAATTGCTCAAACTGGATCAAGAGTCTTCCTTGCAAACGGTGGACAATCCAGTATACAATATCATCAAGCGATGGATGGGGCAGGGATTGCGCCTCTCCCAAACGGTGGATATGCCTACCTGAGTAACGCTGAAGAGAGTAGCGGCCGCGGAGGCGTGTATGGACTATATTTCAACAAAAACGGAGAGATTACAGATTACAGGGCCCTGCTCACAGGGACATCAAGGAACTGCGGAGGTGGCATGACTCCGTGGAACACTTGGATCTCATGTGAAGAAGTCGATGGTGGACAGTGTTGGCAAGTCGAGCCTGACCCGAACAATTCCAATCACTACTCACCAAGACGAACTTTGTTAGGTGGCCCAAGCGGAGGTGCCTATGAGACGGTAGCAGTGGACAACACAAACAAAAACAATCCAGTCTTTTTCACCACTAAAGATACCAGTAATGGAGAACTCCGACGCTTTGAGGCAGATGGTACAGGCTGGGATGCTCTGCATCAAGGCGGACGAACAACCTATCTTCAATTTCTCGTGGAAATAGATTCCAATGGACTACTAGTCTGAGCGCTGGGAAGAACTCAGCTGAATATTACTATCCAAATACTGAAGGCATCATCTATCACAACTCTATTCTGTACTTCATTGCCAAGAAATCAAGAACGCTTTTCATTCTTGACCTCAATGACATGACGTACACCTCGGAGCGTACAGGATCAAGCTGGGTCGGCCAAGGCGCCTTCAACTCTCAGCCAGATCAGATCATCGAGAATGATATGGACGAGCGAAAGTTCATTTACTTTACGGAAGACGGTGGCTATGCACCTGGAGTACATGTCCGCGATAGAGAAGGCAAGTATTACACCATGGTTCGTGGTCTTCCGGGTGGCAGATATGCAGGTGATGAAACTGTGGGCATTGCTTTCAGTCCCGATAGAAAGAAGTTCTATTTCGGTTTTCAAGATGCCGGTGTGTTGATGGAGGTAACTCGCGACGATGGGCTATCTTTTAATTGATAATTATTTTTTGTTACGACTCTGTGACTGTGAGCGAACCCATCCAATTGCATCTATAAATGAAGTTGCGAAGTTCAAGCCGTCGCTATTGTCATTGTTTCCTTGATCTGAATTAGTCAAACTTCTGATCCATTTAGAAAACACATCTCCGGGAGTTAGCATCCCATTCAGCCGTGACTCCAATATCTGATGCTCATTTATTTTCCCAGAGTCGTCAATTTTGTACAAAGAAGTTACTTCAATTTTGAGGGGAACTCCAAAGCCCCCATTACTGATTTTAGGTTGCCCTGGAAATGAAGGAGCGTCTATCCACAGTGCAACATTCAAATTCATCTTTATGGATCCATCTGCCGTGATTTCGATGGTTGGTTTTGGCCTAGCAGCCAAGCGCACACGATTTGTTTTCATTGCGGCGCGTAAGGAAGAAATGACAGCACCGAAAAGACGGTTGTAAGATTCTGATCCTCTAACCAAGACTTCGCCAAGGAGGCCTCGTAGTTCAATCGAACTAGCAATAAATTCCCCTGCTGGTGTCTGTGGCGGCCCTATCATTTTTGTCTCTGCAATAATGCTAGGTAGGTCATTGTGAAATGAACGAATAATTCCATAAAATGCAGATGCTGCATCATCATTCAATGGTGGCATTCCTTGTGTCTTCGTGAGTACCTTTTTTGGAGCAGTTCTAGCCGTTTGCTTCGGTGCTGTCAGTGAGCGTAGTAGCTCAGTTATTGTTGGATCTGGGATCCCGACAACACCTGTACGTAAAGCTGCTGCGACAAAAGATTTTGCCCATTCAGAGTCTACTCGAGCTCCTGCCACCGTCAATTGTAGGCTTTCAATTTGATTAACTTTCAACGGGATGAAGTTGTCATCGGAACCCTTAAGCGAAAAGTACCCTGTACATTCTAGACAACGAGAGACAATTTCTTCAATGTCTCCGTCACTGTTCAAAGGTAATCGAGTAGACATTGACACCAGTGATGGTTCTTCAAAGGTGAATGCATCTTGTCCTTCAACTTTGAATGGTGTCTCAGATCCCCATTTCACATCCAATTGTCGCTCAAGCATATTTGTACTGATGTCACTGACTCTCCAATCACCTCCAGATGCTTCTCGCAATACTGACAAGGAACGATAAAAGTCTGCGATTTTCCCACCTCCGCGGAGGAGAGTTATTTCATCTCCATCTTTGTCCTTTGCGATGAACTCAGCTTCTGTAGTGAACATCGAGCGTATTGTTTCAGTAGATTCATCAGATTTTGAAACCCCAGCGAGTCTATATAATGAGTTCTTGGCAAAGTTTTGAAGCGACTTTTGGACAAGTGCATATTCAACAAAAAGCTCTGAACCAGCCAGTGGGATCGTTTGTTTGTAATCGTCTATGGGTATCGGTAAAGTAGTAGTCTCATCTGTGTTTTCAATGTCGTCAACAAAGGACGTTCTATTCTTCCAAAGCGTATTCGGCAAAACAAACACAGGCGCTCCCAAATCACTGCCCTCTTTCTCTGATGGAAGTGCTTCAACCGCATCTACAACGTCCTGCAAACCATTCAAAATTCCGTCAAATAAAGGATTTCCAGTACCACTCCTCCCCGTTGCAGTGTTTAAACTATCAAAAATCGACGTTGACGCTGATCGAGAAGCACTCCTCAATGTTGCCAATGCTGTTCCCAAAGAGTCGATTACAGGAACTCCATTAACGTTGACTTGTTCAATTTGTAAGTTCGTAACAAGACCTGACTGAGAGGATAGATGGACGATTGACCTACCCGAGAATTCAGCATTTGGTAGGCGTGTCTTCCATAGCAGAAGCACTTTAAGTTGGTCTTTTGGATCAATCATCAACTCACATTCTACCGATGATCCAAAGCTTGTTGCTGATGTCCCGCCACTACTTGCAGCTAAAGAATCTAGTAAACTCCCAGCCCTCCTCGCAGCTGTCGCTGATATTGCTAAAGCTCTATTAATCCCTATTACTTCTTCGATACCCACTGCTAATTGCTCCCCACGTGGCCCGACCACTGTGACATTGTTGGAGTCATATATCCATTTTGCAGTGGATGATGAAAGTGATGGTAATTCAAGTAGAGAAGAGAAATGCTTGCGGAGGAGAGTTATTGTACAGTGAATCCGACATGATAGGGCGAATTCTTCATTTGAAAGTAATACTTGTTGCTGCTGTTGTGTATCTTCGACTTTCACCTTCTTTTTGCTGGGAATTTTGGTTGTTTTCACTAACTTTGTTGCTGTGATCTCTGTTGCGTCAGCTGCTTCTTCCTCCGCCGCCGATGCATACAGAGATCCACCATGACGCGGTGTTACCGACCGAACATTCTCGGTGCAGACAAGAAAGCAATCGACTACGAAGCACTCTAAGATCAGTATAGATGTAATTAACGACAACTTCATGCTGCTGGCTAGCTACAAGGTCGATACATCATCTCCAACTGTCTGTGGAACAGGAGTACATATCATCGCATCGTCGCTTCTTTCGCACTTGCAGAGCTTGGAGCTATTTTCTTTCGCGCCAAACATTCTCTTTCCCGCACATTTCAGAAGCGCGGGAATAAGGTCTAAGCATTAGTCTAAGAACTGCTTGACTTGATGTTGAAAGCGATATCAAAATAGATAATGCAGCCGTACAAGCACCATGGAAAACAATGTCATCCAAAAGTACCGACTCATACTCATTTGAAGAGATGGACACGATTTGGTGCAATGACATGAGGCCAGCCAACCCAGTAAACCTGAAGATCTGCACAGAGGTTGCAGCGTCGCTTCTATAAGCTATCCGACGAGGCAGCGCTAGAATACTTTTTCACTATAACCAAAAAAATACTAAGCCATTAGAGAAGCGGCTCAAGAACATATTGATGACAATAGAGATACGATTTAGTAGAATGAAGCGCGGCTGGTAAACTTGCACTGGACCTGTAAGAGGGGCTACAACTTCGTAGCATCAAAAAGACGACAAAAATCCGTCGGTGCAGCGCTCACGAGCTTTTAACGTAACACCAACGAGTGGAATGGGCCACTAGAAGCGGCTCATGCGCGTATTCACGACGATAGATAAGATTTGGTGGAATGAAGCGCTGCTGGCCAGCCCACACTGGACCTCTCATATCAGCTACGAGACTGTAGCATCACTACTACATGAGTAAACCGTCTGAGCAGTGCCAATGTGCTTGTCTAGTATCACCGCCGAGTATAATAGGCCACTAGAAGCGGCTCATGCACGCATTGACGACGATAGATACGATTTGGATGAAAGAAGCGCTGCCGGCCAGCTCACACTGGACCTATCATATCAGCTACGAGACTGTAGCATCGCTAATACATGAGTAATACGTCTCCGAAGTGCAAACAACTTTAATACTGTCACCACCGACTATAATGGGCCACTAGAAGCGGCCCATGCACGTATTGACGACGATAAATACGATTTGGATGAAAGAAGCGCTCCCACACTGGACCTCTCATATCCATATCAGCTACGAGACTGTAGCATCGCTAATAAATGAATAATCCGTCTGAGCAGTGCAAATATCCATGTAACTTATCGACACCGAGTATGATGGGCCACTAGAAGCGGCTAATGTGCGTATTCACGACGATAGATACGATTTGGATTAGTAAGGTGCTGCTGGCCAGCCCACACTGGACCTATCATATCAGCTACGAGACTGTAGCATCGCTTCTGCGCACGCCAGCCGTCTGAGCAGTGCCAATGTGCTTGTCTAGTATCGCCGCCGACTATAATGGGCCACTAGAAGCGGCTAATGTACGTATATTCACGACGATAGATACGAATTCATAGAAAGAAGCACTGCTGGCCAGCCAACACTGGACCTCTCATATCAGCTACAAGACTGTAGAATCTCTAATACATGAGCAATCCGTCTAAGCAGTGCCAATGTGCTTGTCTAGTATCGCCGCCGACTATAATGGGCCACTAGAAGCGGCTCATGAGTATCTTCACGACGATAGATACGATTTAGATTAATGAGGTGCTGCTGGCCAGCCCACTCTGGACCTCTCATATCAGCTACGAGACTGTAGCATCGCTTCTACGCACGCCAGCCTTCTGAGCAGTGCCAATGTGCTTGTCTAGTATCGCCGCCGACTATAATAGGCCACTAGAAGCGGCTCATGCGTATATTGACCACGATAGATACGATTTTGATTAATAAGGTGCTGCTGGCCAGCCCACACTTGACCTCTCATATCAGCTACGAGACCGTAGCATCGCTTCTACGCACGCCAGCCTTCTGATCAGTGCCAATGTGCTTGTCTAGTATCGCCGCCGACTATAATGGGCCACTAGAAGCGGCTCATGCGTATATTCACGACGATAGATACGAATTAATAGAATGAAGCACTGCAGGCCAGCTCACACCTGACCTCTCATATCAGCTACAAGACTGTAACACCTCTACCACATTAGCAATCCGTCTGAGCAGTGCCAATGTGCTTCTCTAGTATCACCGCCGACTATAATGGGCCACTAGAAGCGGCTCATGCGTATATTGACGACGTTAGATACGATTAGGATTAATGAGGTGCTGCTGGCCAGCCCACACTGAACCTCTTATATCAGCTACGAAACTGTAGCATCGCTTCTAAGCACGCCAGCCGACTGAGCAGTGGCAATGTACTTCTCTAGTATCACCGCCGACTATAATGGGCCACTAGAAGCGGCTCATGCGTATATTCACGACGATAGATACGATTTGGGTTAATGAGGTGCTGCTGGCCAGCACACACTGGACCTATCATATCAGCTACGAGACTGTAGCATCGCTTCTACGCACGCCAGCCTTCTGATCAGTGCCAATGTGCTTATCTAGTATCGCCGCCGACTATAATGGGCCACTAGAAGCGGCTCATGCGTATCTTCACGACGATAGATACGATTTTGATTAATGAGGTGCTGCTGGCCAGCCCACTCTGGCCTCTCATATTAGCTTGGAGACTGTAACATCGCTACTACATGAGCCATCCGTCTGAGCAGTGCCAATGTGCTTGTCTAGTATCACCGCCGACTGTATTGGGCCACTAGAAGCGGCTCATGCGTATATTCACGACGATAGATACGATTTGGATTAATGAGGTGCTGCTGGCCAGCCCACTCTGGACCTCTCATATCAGCTACGAGACTGTAGCATCGCTTCTACGCACGCCAGCCGTCTGAGCAGTGCCAATGTGCTTGTCTAGTATCACCGCCGAGTTAAATGGGCCACTAAAAACGGCTCATGCGCGTATTCACGACGATAGATAAGATTTGGATTAATGAGGCGCTGCCGGCAAGCCCACTCTGGACCTATCATATCAGCTACGAGACTGTAGCATCGCTAATACATGAGTAATACGTCTCCGAAGTGCAAACAACTTTAATACTGTCACCACCGACTATAATGGGCCACTAGAAGCGGCTCATGCGTATATTCACGACGATAAATACGATTTGGATGAAAGAAGCGCTCCCACACTGGACCTCTCATATCCATATCAGCTACGAGACTGTAGCATCGCTAATAAATGAATAATCCGTCTGAGCAGTGCAAATATCCATGTAACTTATCGACACCGAGTATGATGGGCGACTAGAAGCGGCTAATGTGCGTATTCACGACGATAGATACGATTAGGATTAATGAGGTGCTGCTGGCCAGCCCACACTGGACCTATCATATCAGCTACGAGACTGTAGCATCGCTTCTGCGCACGCCAGCCGTCTGAGCAGTGCCAATGTGCTTGTCTAGTATCACCGCCGACTATAATGGGCCACTAGAAGCGGCTCATGCGTATCTTTACGACGTTAGATACGATTTTGGATTAATGAGGTGCTGCTGGCCAGCCCACACTGGACCGCTCATATCAGCTACGAGACTGTAGCATCGCTTCTACGCACTCGAGTCGACTGCGCAGTGCCAATGTGCTTCTCTAGTATCACCGCCGACTATAATGGGCCACTAGTAGCGGCTAATGTGCGTATTCACGACGATAGGTACGATTTTGATTAATGAGGTGCTGCTGGCCAGCCCACACTGGACCTCTCAGATTAGCTTCATTGTATGTCATCCCATCTAATGCGCTGATTCTTCTTGAAGTTTTTTCTTTTAGTATCATGGGCTAGTAGATGCGCTCAATACGCATTTGCTTTGATAGTATACGATTCTATTTAACATCTTGTTTGATGTCTTAATGCTTCTGATTTGTTTTACTTTTTCTCGAGTTTGTCAAGAGATATGTGGTGCGAACTTTTTCAAGAAGTTGTCAAAAATGGACTTCTTCATGTCGACTGCGATGCATTAGCATCGTGCCACATGTGCTGTCAGAAGTTCTTTGAATTGGTATCTTCTGTACTACTTTGAGTCGAACGATCATGGTGATCAGAATCAAGCTGCACCTATATTGATATGGTGTCGCTCCACGTTTCACTCTTGTGTCTAGTTTCACACAAAGCATTGTCACGAGATGTGGGTCTCAGTTGCTCAGGACAATCGACCTCATCAGGTCGCGTACGTCGGGAAAGATATCACAAGAAGTACTGCAGTACAAACAGAGCAGCATGAGGCATGACGGCCCGCCTGGCTATGTATTTGCTTGCTAAGTACTTTCTTTCTTCTGCTTCTTTGAGCTTCCCTGAGCTTCGTTTCCCTTCTTTCCCAAGTCACAACGACAATTTATTTGTCAAGATTCTTTCTTTTCATCAAAACTGATGTTAGATCAGCCAAGCCGTGCACGTGAGAAATAAAAGAGTAAAGAAATATTTACGCTCGAAGGATGTGTTGGTTTCACTGCAGTTAGTGAGTTTGGTACCGACAGCACTCTTAACACATCATCTCGCACAAACACCTGCACAAGCATGACTGACGAGGAAAATTCATCGCCGTCTCCACTCGATCTGGAAGCGAGTCTGCCCGGTATGTTCCGACCTGAATTCAGTGCAGACAATCGACAGGAAGCCAAGAAGGTAGCTTTTTCTTCCGACTTTTCTCTTGTGTCCTATTCCGATGAAGTTCGCTATGTCGATGAAGATGACGATGTACCAATTGTGAAGATACGCGATGCTCGCACTGATCAGGATAGCCCCCTGACGGAGGATAGCGCTGCATCGTTGTTTCACAAAAAGGGCTTTTGTCTATTTCCACATGAAACAAAAGTGAAGCGTTGGAACGAGAACTACCTCAAGGGTATGATATTTGGATCGGAAATTTCCAAAGTGTATGCGCCCGAGTTGGAAAACATCATTCGTAACTATTTGCTACCCGAGTATCATGTTATTTCGGTAGATTGTCCACCCGCTGTTCTTCGCCGCGGTCCATCTAGTAAGAATGAATTCTATGGCACTGGAGTTCATCAAGACTATGGATTGACCTTGGAGGACTATAAAAACACTTTAGCAGCATACGATGCTAGTGGCCAGGCTGTGAAGCAGGTGCAAAAGAAGTTTGACACCGATGAAGTTCATGGCATGATGGTAATCAATTTCTGGAGACCGATCGGAGGGTACACGAAAGCCAACCCGCTACGTTTCAAACCTCTTGCAGTGTGTGATCCAGATTCTGTCAATACTGATGACACCGTTCATACCGGGTTGGATGCTTCCGTAGTTGGTGGCCTCAAGGGGAAAATGACTGACCAAATGTATCTAAAGTACAACTCTCAACACCAATGGTATTACTACCCCAACATGACAGATGACGAAGTTCTTGTTTTCAAGCAGTTCGAGGTTTGGAAAGACGATCCAATGAGTAAGAGAGAGACAATGCCTGTAAGGGGTGCTTTCCATACAGCATTTGACGATCCCAACACTCCAGAAGGATGTCCTCCACGTATGAGTACGGAATGTCGCGTGCAAGTGTTTGTTGGAAAGCGAAAAGACGAGGAGGGTCCGTCATTGTCAGAAGAAGAAAAGTGGACCCCACCAGCACCACTCTGGCCGAAGACTGGATCCGAATGGGGATGGTTGGCTTGTGACATGGGGTCCATTGGCCTGATTTTCGCTGCGGTAGGATCTGAATGTCCAGCTATCCCCGAATTCCTTGGCTTTGTCTTTTCCTTTGCCATTGTGGGAATGCTTGCGAGCTTGATCAAGTTTCAGTACAGTCTCAGGCGAGAGGGCAATGAGAAACGTCATCCATGTGCTCACGCTTTCAGTAGTATTCTTGGATTGACTCAACTAGCATTGGGTATCTGGGGAATGGCTCTAGTCTTCCCTAATGTAGCTTTTCTCGCCAATCCAAGCCCTGAAACTTGTGAGCTTGGACCTATGATAGCAATGTTCATTGCTGCTGTTATTATGGCAATTGTTTTGGTTGGACTTGTTGGTTATGGAATTTATTCGTGCGTAGTGGAGAAAAGGAGTGGGAGTGAGCGTCGAGGATGAGGTTGAGGGCAGAAATGAGAATGAGAATGAGACCTTGTTGTAGTTTTGTATAGTTGTAAGAAGATGTACTTGTCATTATGTAGAAGAAAAACTTCAACCTTTTCAACAACAATTGCGAGGTCAATACTTGTGACATCACCTCTAGAGACCTAGCTGCTTTTGATCCGACTAAGCATCTCTATATATCTCTCTCAGGTTGTTGGCAGAAGTTGGCGGAGGTCAAATGACCCCATTTCTGCCTCGTTTCGGCACCAGACTGCCCACACAGCCAACTCACAAATCACTGAAGTGTTGTCACGCTCTATCACGGATCACATTTTGTGACAAAAATAATGCTCATTTTGTGTGGAATCGTGGCGACAGTGGAGTTCACGTTTCAAGACCTCACGCTCCGTCCGTGACCAAACACACACACACAACTTCGCTCAATGCCATGATAATGTCACCATGACCATGGCGTCCGACACCCCTATTACTAGCCCCCAATCCAGTGCAACCCAACGCCGCACCACCAGCACCATTAGCAATGCTTCTTCATCCAGTAGTAATATAAATAACATTTCATCATCATCTCAACATCCCTCAACCGACAACCTGCCAACCATGACCAACAACAATAATTCTTCCAGCAGCAGCAGCAGCAGCGTACCATTATTCCCCCTCCGCCTCCTCCTCAAACTGCCCGCCATACTCACAATCCTCCTCCGCGTCGCCATCTGGCCACTCATCAAAGTTCTCAACATCCTCTTCGCGCCGAAAGAATTCGATGGGGTGCACAATTCGGTGAATGCCGATCGTGCCGCACGTGCATTTGTGGGGATGGTCCGGCAGCAGATTTCGGTGGTGAGGCCTGTAGTGTTGTCAAATTTGGATAGAGCTACAGCTGCTGGTGACGAGGATGATGTTATGGAACAATATAATGAACCATCCTGTCCGTTTGTAGAAAAGGGATATTCCTTCATCATGGAAGAATTCTTCGCCAACAACAACAATATTCCCAACAATCCACATAATCCACTATTACTCATTTATTTGCACTCCCCCCTTCACAGTCAGAGAACAAAGTTTATTGATAATTATTTATGCCATCCTCAATTATTAAAGTTGCTGAATGACAATACGGAGAATAATGTGGTCAAGTGCTTTGGGGCAAGTGTGCATAGTGCCGATGGACAACGGTTGAGGGATATGATGGAGGTGACTAGTTTCCCTTTTATGGCGTTGCTGAGTGTCAAATCCAGAACATCATCCTCATCATCATCATCTAGCAACAACAATACCAACAACAACAACCTATCCATGGAGCTATTATTGCGACTCGAATCAACCCAACTATTCACCATCCAACCCTCCCAAATCACCACCTACCTCAACACAGCCATCACACGACATGCTCAAATCATTGCCGAAGAAACTGCCCGACGTCTCCAACGAGAGGAGGATGCTCGATTACGTGAGGAACAAAATCGGGAATATCAAGAGGCATTATTGGCAGATCAAATGAGGGAGATGGAACGGAATGAACAGTTGGAACGAGAACGGAGAGAGAGGGAGGAGGCCGAGGAACGGGCACGGTTGGAGATGGTGAAGGAACAAAGTCGGTTGGAAGATGCCAAGAGGATTTTAGAAGAGAGTGGTGGGGAACCACCGATGGGGACCAAGGTGGGCGTGGCGCGGATGAGATTTACATTGCCGAATGGAAAGAAGGTGGATCGACGGTTTCGTAGTGCGGATACGGTGGAGGTGTTGAGGGCATTTTTGACAGTGCATTTGGAGGAGACTGGGGGTGTGGAAATTAAGAATTTTGGGTTGTCGACTAGTTTTCCGAAGAAGAGCTTTGGTGAAGAGGATAATAAGCTGACTTTGGAGGAGGCTGGGTTGGCTCCTCAGGCTGTTGTTATGGTGCAAGATTTGGATGCATGAGGAGAGTGAGGGCACAATTTCAATTTCAATTGCAATACATTTCTTTTGAAAAGATTTAATCTTGCAATGTCATATAAGCACTCAGCACTCTGATTGGTTGTAAACAAAAGTTTAGTGTAAATGCAAATAATGATGAACTTCCACAGAGAAAGTCAAGAAGCCTCGAATGAATCCAAAATCCTACAAACTACAATACCTAAGTATCTTGTCAAGCAAGCCAAAGTAATATGTATAATATGAACCTACTACGTTATTCCTTGCAGCTTTCGATGAACCCTACATTACTCCTCATCAAATAATAAATCGCATCAAGAACTCCATAATGTGCAGCCGTACTCACAGTCGATATAAACTCATCAGTATTTCCCTCACGGATTACCTTCCGACCTTTCAGGGCATTTATCGCTCTCCAATGCATCAGCTTCTTGTTTGCCCGAAGTGTGTTGCATTCACTGCCTAAACTGTGTAAACTTTCGCACTTTTGCAGTGTTGTTTCCCATTGGTGAAAGTTTGGGTCGTCTGCGATATTGCCAATCTGAATAGACTCGATAGCTGATGATGTAGACTCTTCGAGTGCATTCCGAAATGCCATTCCCACTTCTGGATCAAAACGCGGTAATGTTAGCCCCAAGCTTGGATCTAAATAAGGTGCTTTGCAAAAGTGCAGACGCGGACAATCAATGGCGATCATCTGCAGAGTTGAGTTGTGACGGAGTGCTTCTGCTATGCGCACTTTGCCCTTATTTGTCAGTGGGTCGGCCTTGATGAGTCCATTTGATGCTATACCTATGTGATTGTTGAACATTACCAACTCTCTAAGGGTATCATTCTGCTTGAGCATTTCACTGATGTACGCGGCTCCATCATCATTGATATTGTTACCCCACATGATCAATCTCAATATTGTTTTGTTTGAACTCATGAAGTTGCATATGTTCCGTATTCCAGAGGTATTCAAGCCACAAGCGCTGACATCCAAGTCGGTTACAGTTCCCGGCATCAAATGCAAGTACTCTGTCATTTTATCACCAAGATCATTGCAACCAAGATTGATTCTCCAGACGACGCAATCGGTAGAAGCGTACCTGATAACTTCCGATTCCAAACTCTGAGGTTTGTTCAGCCGTCTGCACTTGCGTGGCGGTTGAATCTTCTGTGGCGGAGGCTCTCTGCGAAGTTTGTTGAAGATACGTTTCACATCTGCATGGTGTAAACGCTGGAAGCCTAATTCAAGCTGGCCTCCGTGTAGGAGGAGATCTCTTGTACCTGATAGATCGATCATTCTTATAATGCATCACTAGTATTGAAAAGTTATGAGCGAGAGCTATCTGCTATTGCCTCTGATGTTATTCTTACCAAAGTCTGTCAGCACTCGTGCAAGAATGAGTTGTAGAGTCCTGTTTTATCCGAGTTCTCAGTTCTTGGTTCTTGAATGCTGCATGCATGCTACTTATTGGGTGGCGGGTGCAGGATCGTCGGCGGCAATCTCTATCGTAAAAGTACGACCAAAACCAAGACAAGAAACGATTTGAGCCTGTTCCCGTTTTTGCTCCTGGGAGTGTCGGTAAGATAGAAGAGTGCTGGTTGGCCGGTTACATCTCGGTCAGTACTTGGTACCGGTGCAAGGGTAAATAAGCAGGGTTGGCGTCGTTTTGTGAAATTTCAAAATCAATTTACCATCTCGTCCGTTAACCGGTATTCGAAGTTAGCGATTCTTCACTAGTTCCGATGTATCGCTCGTACGAATAAAAGTGTGCAGGAAACGGCATCAAATGTTGCCTAAGTAAAAGTGCCGTTACGACTTTGAGATCCCTATAATTGAGTCTCGCTCCTATTCATTGAGTCTCGGTTGCCCTGCCCGATTTCCGTCATTGAAAGCTCAAATTGAACACTCTCTGCCGGCAACCAGGTCAGCGTTGCCGCCGCTGAAATAGACCAAGTTAATAGCCGTAATAACGGCCGATCGGTGGCTGATCGCTACTATGGATTACTATGTCTGTGTTATCGTGCTTGGATCCACTGGAAACGCTCCTTGGGACGTTCAATGAGCACTGTTCAGTGGGCGGCGCTCGCCGGACGTCACCGCCTAATATTGCCTCCATGCTGCCTTCTCTCAGGGGATTTGACAGTGGCAAGAGCTTCAATACCAACTTAGTAATCCATAGTAACCGTCAGCCACCAATCATCCCATAATACGGCTATTAACTTGGTCTAATTCAACGGCGGCAACGGTGACCATGGTTGCCGTGCCTTGAGCGGCGTGGTTAGTGCTGATCACCCTGTTCGGACCGGTACTGACGTTCGCATTCCAGTTTGCCGACGAGACGGTAACGGTACTCAGCATTTTTTAATAGGTAAAATTTTGGCGGGAACCGTCGTCGCCAACCCTGCTTATTTACCCTTGTACCGGTGCGGTTCGCAGAAAGGAATGTGAAATGCGAACTTTCTGGCATCCTTAACTTAAATAAAGGGGTACCATGTGGTTCTTTTTTTTGCGAAATAAGAAGAGTAGGACTGCGAACCGAATTGTGCCTTCTGCAATAGGTCTCAGTTATCTTTTTGGGTTAGTTGTATTCATTTAATTCCTATGAGCGAGACGTACAGTGTTTTGCGAACCACACCAATTTTTTACAGAAACCGGCCGAGAATACATACATGATTAATTGGCAAGCGAAGCTGCCAGATAGCTGCCAAATATCGTATTTTACCGGCAGCGGCAGCACAGAGTGGAGATGTACTTATTGTAGAACAAGAACTTTTTCACTCACTCACCTCACAATTCCCAAACAGATATTGAAATAACAGACATTAACTTCACTCAGCAAACACCATGATGACACCATCCTCCCGTGCCCGAGCCGTCATAACACCAATCAGGATCGACAAGCGAGATAATGTTAACCATCGCGACGGCGGCGGCAGCAGCGGCAGCGATGATGGCAAGCCTAAAAAACGACGCAAAATCAACAGCAACAAGAAGCAAGCAGCGCTGTTAAATGAATTTGATCAAGAGTTTAGAGATGTTCAGTCGCTCTTCCTTTCCAGTGATCTAGCACGTCGTAGTCAACATCAACACGAACGCGTACGTACCTCGGAAGTACGCCCAGGTCTTGATTCGCTCTTTCTTCCATTTCAGGAAGCTCGAAGATTACGTATTCCTGAAGTGATTTGGATCTACTCCAATCCTGGCGTCCAGGAGTGTCCCTTGGATATCCCAGACCATGAAGACAACGAGAAAGAGCCTCTTCCCAAGGCCAAGGCGGCTTCTGAGAAATGTTCCTCACGAAGTAGCTGAAACGATGCGGCAAGAAATGTAACGAGACTACGGGAGTAATCATGTGTGTGGTTGGAAGGTTGTTTGTTTGGCAGTCGATATGAGTCGTAAAGTTAAGCTTAGCATTTCCTATGAAACAGTCATCTCTAATACATCAGATAAAACCCGGTCTGTAGCTGACTTCTACTCTTCCGAGCAATACAAAAGTCCAATTGATACGAGCTCCTCAAGAAACTCTATGTTCTTTTCACGTATTACATCATTTTTTATTGATGCCAACACCAACAGCACTGACTCGTCTAGCATTCTATTATTGGCAAGCGTTTCGTACAATATTCCGTCGTCTACTGAGTCACTTTCCCACATTTCACCATTAACAAACAATCGATAAATGGTCGTTGTTGTTCCACTCAAACCTTCAGAAGTTACCTCAGAATAGCTGAAGCAGATTCCTTCTGCGTGATACAACATCCCACATCCATTTAACACATCTTGTACAGTTGGCCCATCGCACTCGTCATCATCTTCCAGCGGTATGGGGTAGTTATTTCTAAGACGCTTGGGTTCTGTAACATAGCGTCCAAAGAATTCATCCCAAACAGAGTCATCATCGATCATATTTTGCAGTGCATTCAAGACGAGATGCTTGGCATCTTCCTTGGCCTTTGCAGTAATCTCACCAGGTGAAAAGTTGTCACTTGAGCCATCATCATCATCATCCAGTAAGTCATCGTCCGTATACCTCCTTACAGCAAAATCTTCTACCGAATTCGAAAATCGCTCAGCAAGTCTTGACACCAAGTCAGATACAGACGGTGCTCGACATCCCACACTCAATGTCATGCATCCAGCAGATAATGCAATCCCACAATGTGGCACCCGCGGTGGAAGATAAAGCATATCTCCTGGATTCAGTACCCACTCCTCAACGTTTGTATTATCTACGCCGTGTTCGTATTTCCAGTCACTCAATACACGAACATCTATACCATCAATGAGCCGATCTCGCTCTTCACTTGCATCTATCTTTCGTTTCCCTACCTGCCATGTTCTTGATCCATTCATTTGTATCAAGAATACATCGTAATTGTCGACGTGCGGTCCAATTCCTCCACTCACTTCGGCCAAGCTGATCTGTCCATCATCCATTCTCCAATTGGGTATGAAATCAAAGGTGTCATAGATCCAATCTGCCAGTGGAGGATGAAATCTATCAATATCATTGACCACAAGTGTTTCTTTTCGTGCATGTTCCGCTTCCTGATTGGTTATTGCTTCGGCTGCTGTCTCTTTGGATAACCATGCATCGAATTTTGCATCAGAGAGTGCTCCCCATTCTATGTCAAATGTCGAGTAATCTCCTGGAATGTGAGAGATTATCCTGGACTCTGCATCTTCATCTGTTGCAATATCTACAACATCGTGCCATGATGGCCATGGAACAAACTCGCCGTCGTTATCATCATCATCATCTGCTTCTTGCATACTTGAATCATCGTCAAGTATCATCAGCTTGTCTGCATCAAATGCATTCCGTAATAGAAATGGTCGCCTACCCCACGCTTTTGATGCCGAAAATAGTTTTGCATTGAATAAGTGTCCGTCATCGTTGACGGTATTGCTCTTGATGTTTGTTGCTCTTATGCTATCTATCATGTCTTCCTTCCATTCAAGCACATACTTGTCATCATTTTCTCCTCTTATAACATCATCTTTGTGAGCATACTTGATCGATGCATAACGAGAACATGAATTGACATGTTTGCTGTAATGGCAGCATCTGTTGGAAATGGATGATGGCGGCAATATTAACAGTGATGACGCAATTGATGGCAGAGCACTCGCAAGGTAGATTTTCCGGTAGCTGCCACACATGGTGTTGTTGAATTTACCTACCACACATCACGGAGGTGGAGAGCATTCGAGGTTGAGAGTTGAGAGACCGATAGTACTAGCTATGCGGCGGGCGCTCGGTGGACACGATGGACGAGGCAGGAGGCAGAGGACGATGGATGCGATATGGGATGGAGGAGGATGGAGGGATAGATAGATAGGATGTGATGGAGGTGAAAGGTTTCTGAGTAGAAAAGGGGCGCGTGACCGCTGTCCCCCCACGACATGTGCCAGTGCGGTGGACAGTGGAGATTTGAATTATTAGAGTGTAGAACAAACGGGGCAAAATCTGTGATCGCCCTGATGTTGCCCTAAATTATCACCATGGATAGCAATCCGAACCAGGGTTGTATACCCACTCCGTACCCACCGAAAAAATACCTGGGTATCAGGTATTTTTTGGGTATTGGGTGTAACTATTGAGTACGTACCTGCTCGATTTCTGTATGGGTACTTACCTGATACGTACTTACCTAAGGGTAACTACCTTCTGGGTACTCCTAATCAGGTACAGAAGAGCTCAAAATACCCGTAAAATAGCGAAATTTACCCCTGAAATGGCCAAAATTCTTCAGAAAAGTACCCATTCAAGGACCTAACTCGTACCTAACTGGGTCACCTAGCGTAATGGAATTTCACCATTTTTGGAGGGGGTTGAAAATTGCAGGTTGAAATTTCAGAAATTTCAGAAATTTCAAGGGATTAAATTTCACTCTAGCTTATCCTGAGATAGTCGTAATACTTTGCACTCTGCAGTCAACACATCACTCTAAGAGAGACTGTCAGCAAGCTTCTTTCCAAGCATCTTCTTCGCATCCATGATATGACGGAGGTTTTCCTTCCCTCGAAGAAGTGCAACACCAGTTGGATCCTTCATCCTATTCCTATCCTTCACAAGAATGCTGTTCTTCAGAGGTTTGGCCCTACGCTCACAATCCATCGATCCGACAGTTCCCATAGACATTAGAGGCTTAGCAACCAATCGATAGAAGTCAGATGATCCTGCATAACATTCAAACCACGTGATGCGACCAGAAATAGCACCAGTTGATTCCACATACTGTACCACATTTTTGATACTAAAAGACTTGTTGTTCTGTTGCAGCTGTTCCAAAGATGGAAGCGATGGAAGTGGAACGTCAAAAGAATGAAACCAGTCATTGTTTTGAGTATCAAAGTCCTCAAAATCCTTTTTAACTCTCCTCCGCATCTCATCAGAACCATCTTCACCCAAAGGCACATACCACTCGATCATCTTCCTTACGAGCGCAGCCTTGTTAGTCTGCAGGTAGAACAACTCCCTCCACACACGAGAGTTGGTGGAATGAAGGGTCTTAGGTTATTTTTGTGCTACGTGTTGGTTCAGTACCATCCGTTCGCGCCAGAATTTTTGTGAAATTTCATTGTTGGCCAAAATTGGTGCAACTTTCACCCTGTAAATTTCACGAAAGTTGCAGTAGTGAAATTTCACCCTTTTGAAATTCCATTACGCTAGGGTCACCTAGGTAATGGGTACGTAACCAAGTAATACGTACCCAGTCGAAAATACGGATGGGTATTACCCAATACGTAGGTACCTACGTATTTTCGGAGTAGGTATACAACCCTGATCCGAACACAAATCTCAAACAATCTGGCGATCGATGCAAAAAACCTCCTACAGAAAAGCGTGCCTACGCCTATGCTACGACCATTAGGAGATCATGGCCCCTCGAAGGAAGTTAAAAGGTGCTCAGGCGGAGCTCTTCGCTGCCGTTTGTCATCACTACATCAACGAAGCCGAAGAGGGTTCCACCGATAAGCCCGATCGCGTTCCAATTTTCAGTCACCTGAGCAAAGCTCAAAGATTGAAACTTGTGGCCGATGTCGCCATCGGGATGTTGTGCGAGGATGAACCGCTTCCTCCGGATACCATCCAGCACAACTCGACGTATAGGGCGATTATTGATGTCCTCTTCACCGCTCTTGAGATTGAAATCGATATGCAATATGATCTTTACGATGTTGGAGAGGACCTACTTTATTATGATGAGGAAGATAGGAGCGGAGCGCAAAGAACTGAGCAAGAGATAGAAGAATACACAGTAAAAGAAGCTCTGATCGAGCACAGAGCCGAGAAAAATATGAAGAAGCTGAAGAAGGGAAAGAATGTTGGGGAATTTCATGTTGATAAAAAAGTTTCCACACCGGTAGACATGATGTCTGTACATAACGATCTGATGAAAATCTTTGCAGGAGGCCCGGTGTCCAAAAGAGAGCGTGACTCCATTCGCCCGTTGAATGAGGATGAAGAAACTGCCTTCAATTGGCGTAGGCTTTGTGATGCTGCACTTCAGGAAGACACTCCTAGTAACCATCATGGTTTTCAGGATGTCTTTCCACTATGCAATGTCAATTTTGATTTTCGATGCCAGAAATTAGAAAAATGGTACAGGGCTCTCAACTTGTGTTTTGATACGAAGCTGATGGACTATGGCTCTGCAACAGATAATGCTCTGATTATTGGCAAAGTGAACTACAATAGCTATGCTGACCCATCGCAACTACCTAGAATAAACGCTCTCCAGCGCAACATTAATCTTCTGATGAAGGTGTATGCATCATCATGGGATCCCAAACTTTTAGCTTTTGACGAAAGACGCATTTTTGCTGTTTGCTCCCAGTATCTAGACTTCGGTCATTATCAAAAGAAATGGGTTCTGGGTTTTGTAGAAGAATGCAGGGCTAGAGGGATCAATTTCAAGGAACCCGGGAACTATCAAGCTCGACTTGATGTATTCAAAGACACTAAAGATGATCTCATGGAAGGCTGTGAATATGCTTTCGGATCCTTCGAACATGAAGAACTCGAGAGTGTTCAACGAGATTGGACACCGGAAGATGAGGGACCCACTGAATTGGGATTTCTTAAGAGGATGTGTAGTGGTCCCGGCAAATCAGAGTGGATTAAGTATTGCTGTGAAACGAAGAACTTGCAGAGCTGTTCGCGGTGCAGGGCAGTATTGTGTAAGTTTATCGCATTCAAATCCCTGTGTTGTACGAAGAGTGTCAGATATCAAATCCAAATCCTTACTTTTGTTTTTGTTTGTTTCAGATTGTGGCCGAGAGTGCCAGGTAGCCGATTGGAAGCGAGGACACAAAAATGTGTGTGCCAGGTTGGCCAAAGAACGGAAAGACAAGGAAAAGATAGCTCAAATGGCGAAGGGTGTCTAGATAATATTGCATGCCATCGTTAAATATATATGTGTGTATGCAATCTGTACTTGGTTCAAAATCTTAAGACCTGGTTTGATAGAACGAGCTAGGGCTGTGGTGGGTTCAGGTTATCTCGCCTCAGTATAATGAGTGTTTTTTAATCTCTGGGTTTTAACTTAGCTATTTTGTCAAAACAAATTGGATCTGGACTAGTACCCCAAGCACCAGCACCGGCCTTGTTCATAGAAGTACATACTTAGAATGTTCACATCAGTAGAAGTACAACGAGTTTATTCTGAAGGAAGAGGCTTCTCCTCGTCGCCGAGCTTTGATAATGAACGGTTCGTAGTACCCAAAAACATGCTACTTCCTCGTCGTATGTTATCTTCGGATGTTAATGGGTTTGTTGTCACTGGAGTCTCTTTTGATGATGATATGAAGGCTCGTGTACTCTCAAATCTGACGTATTTGCCACGATTTCCCTTGTTATCTCTCCACATTCCATGAAATCGATTTGTCCCAAAATTGAACGTGCCAGTTGATAGAACCCTCAGTTTATCATCATCATTAGAGTGTGTAACCCACCATGCATCTCCAGAGTAGGCAACAAATCCATCATGAATCTGTGCGCTGCTTTCATCTGCAAACATCCCTTTTATTGTGTAGCCTGTTCCATTGTTGTTCATTGTGAGTCGAGCAAAGCCAGCAGATGGCGCTTTTGTATGTTCGTCAGTGTATGTCAGGAGGAAGTCACTGTCATAGAACTCAAATTTTGCCTCTGGAATCTCTAGATCTTCAGGTGATGCGTCTGTCGAAGATGTTGGTGGCGAAGGCTTTTGCTCTTGCTGCTTCTGTCTCTGTTGTCGTCGTTGTGTCTTGGCCTCTGCCTCTGATATTGCCACTTCAAAGTCTCGTTCGCGATTACGCAGTATCTTTTTGTCGAAGACTTTCATGCAGAATAATTTGAGAGTGAGTGCAGCTATGAACCAAACCCCTACACATGTGGTAAATAAAACCCAATCTTTTGGGTATGATGCATCGCTTGAACCTTCCGTGCGTCGATGACTGTTCCCACCCCTCAAGAGTTGGGAGCTGAAAGTCAGTGCAGCTGGTTGTTCTCTTGGTGTATTCATTGAATTTGATTACTTGCAAGCTAATCCAATACTTGAGTGTTTTATGTCGAGAATTTTGAGCTGTACCATAACTCATCTTCTGTAACATTGCATGCATTCGGCCTGAGACAGTTGGCTGGAGTTCTCATCGATCAATAAGACATGGTACCGTCTATACCTTAAAAAGTGTCCGTAGGACAGGACCACACTATTGCAGCCCGGACACTGTCACTCCCCCTGCAAGGATGCACGGACACATTCTAGAATCCGGACACTTTCAAGGGTTTCTTAGAGCTAGCGCAACATGTAACAACAAATACTTAATCATCTTCATTCCCACTTTCCTCGTCTAAAAGATGGTCCAGCCCCTCCTGGCCACAATACTGCTTCACCATTTTATGTACCTCATCTTCGGTCCAAAGCACAACCTGCCCTTCATCCGAAAAGGAAAACTCCTCTTCCGGAGTGTATCCACATGCAGTCCATGACTTTCTAACCATTTCTTCAGGAATCTTATCCCAGGCCTGAACAACCCATGTTGCCAATTGCTGTCGTGATGGAGCTTCAGGCGTCCCTTTTTCTGTGACGGGAGCAATGAGGCTGTATGCATCGTACAAGTCACGGAAGTAACCTTTGAAGACCTTGTTGATCACCTTGTCAAGAGGCTGTCCACATGGGGTTAGTCCTCCTGGTGAGACATCCACAGAAAGACAAGGAAGTGATAGGCAAAAGTCTTTCACCTCAGCTGTAGAATGTGACTTGAAGTCATCCCACAGCACACTAATCTTGTTTTCGCATTCTCCTGTCTCTTTTCATATCCACCAGCGGGCAAGCTAATCTTCTTCAGGTAGAGCTTGGTAAGAGCATGGTTTGAGCAAGCCTTCGGCGCTACTGTAATGTACGCTTTGTCGCGAGGAGGGTAATGGTTGCCATGGCGATCAGGTTTGCGTTCATGAATTTCTCGAGCAATACTGTTTTTACTTCCGTATTTATGACTGAGTGGTTTAGTTGGATCGTACTTCGTTGGCGCGCCTGAAATAGAATGGAACAAATGTGTGCCAAAATGTTATACAATAAGTATTTCAGCAGAGTAAACATGAAGCAGAGGTGAGAGTATTCGATGGCATCCTCCGACATGATGGTATGATGTGTGTAGTCGTATTACAACATGGTGTGGTGGTGTGGCCGTGCTGGGTTGTGCGTGCTGGCTTCGCACAAAGCATTTGAAATAGCGTAATGGAATTTCACCATTTTTGGAGGGGGTTGAAAATTGCAGGTTGAAATTTCAGAAATTTCAGAAATTTCAAGGGATTAAATTTCACTCTAGCTTATCCTGAGATAGTCGTAATACTTTGCACTCTGCAGTCAACACATCACTCTAAGAGAGACTGTCAGCAAGCTTCTTTCCAAGCATCTTCTTCGCATCCATGATATGACGGAGGTTTTCCTTCCCTCGAAGAAGTGCAACACCAGTTGGATCCTTCATCCTATTCCTATCCTTCACAAGAATGCTGTTCTTCAGAGGTTTGGCCCTACGCTCACAATCCATCGATCCGACAGTTCCCATAGACATTAGAGGCTTAGCAACCAATCGATAGAAGTCAGAGGAATAAGTAATACTGCATTGTTAGTCGCCAGCATTTTGGTGAAGAGTTACTCTCCGCTGAGTTGACAAACTCATCATCTGGATGGTGCGTGGTGTTCTTTGGGGTTTGGTGGTTGGTGGAATGAAGGGTCTTAGGTTATTTTTGTGCTACGTGTTGGTTCAGTACCATCCGTTCGCGCCAGAATTTTTGTGAAATTTCATTGTTGGCCAAAATTGGTGCAACTTTCACCCTGTAAATTTCACGAAAGTTGCAGTAGTGAAATTTCACCCTTTTGAAATTCCATTACGCTAATTTGAAAGTATCCGAATCTGGTCGGACACTTCCTCGAAAAAGGCTGCGGACACCTTCAAGTCACCTGAAAAACAGTCCGGACAACAGAAAAATCCGGACACTTTTTAAGGTATAGACGGTATCTTACTTAAGGTACATATGTGCTAGATACAAAATGGTACGTAGACGTAAACTACCTATCGTACCTATCTTGTGCCATGGATGGAGGCTCTGAGGACAAACTACATAGCTACAAAGGACACGTCGGAAGATATTTAAAAAGAGATATGATAGGCATGGCAGGATTGCAAGCTCGAGAGAGCGAAGGAGTCATCGATATCTACCCACCGATATCAGAATTATTCAAAGATTCTTGTGGATTTACACGGTACCATATGTTAGAAGGTATTGAGCTGCAATGAATAGAGGTTGCACAAAATTGCACGTGTCGAAAATCATCCAGTTGGAAGCGAGGTTGAAGTTTTGTTTTGTTGATGTCTCATGACATGATAAAACGATTATCTTTACTCTGCTCTGTTCAGACATGCACATTGTAATTTTTGTCTTTTGATTGGGTGTACCAGAAAGTCATCCAGCTCCTATTTTACTCAGCTAAAAACTCACTGTTGGAACGTACAAGGTCTTCCTTACACGGCTCAAACAACTTCCCTGCAGCCAATATCGACATACCCAGTGCACAGAGTGGCAGTGTGAAGGGAATATGATTGCTGTGATCAAACATCAATGCCAGCGTCAGTAATGTGATTATGCACTCTTGCTTGTACTCAACTCCAAAGTAGAAAATCTCCCTGATGCTGACTGCCATTAGTGCTATTATTGAAAGGGACCAAGATATAGATCCCACCAGTTGTTGAATATCGCCAACGTTCGAGACAAAACTGCTAGTTATCGTTGCAAGTCCCAACGAAAGTGTTCCAACCTCAAGTATTTTGTTTCTTGGCACTGGGCAAAGACTCAGAGAGCCTCCAGCCAGAATGGGCAGCAAGTTAGACGATTGTTCTACTACCTGGCCAATATTTGCTCCAGTCCCCTCAAGGAATCCTATATCGTCTACCGCCAGAACACATAAGCAAAGAGCAGATGCGCTCATTGCAACACGGTAAGAAATTATTCTTGCTCTTTCAAGCAGTGTCACGGAGCGATCATCAATTTCATCAGTATCATCCTTTGTCCCGTCGATATCATCTATATTTGATGTCACTACTTCTTTGTTGTCAGTATCATTTTCTGTGCTTGAAAAGTAGAGTGTTGCAACAGTTCTTTGAGGTGCTCGACGGTACTGGCTAGATGTAGATGTTCTAAAAGAACATGATGGAGCGGTGAACGAAGTCACTCCAATTGATGTGAGGGTATGCAAGAGTAAAATGAAGAAGATAGTCATTGGAGGATATCTATTGGTACGTTCAGGATTGCATCGAGCGAGCGTAGTGGGTCGGGTGTATGGTAGCTTTACCTCATCCGTGCTTTCCATCGTCAACTCAGTGCAGCGCAAAAAAATTGCGCCAAAGCACTTTTTTGGCGCGGTTATTTCATCAACTGAGTCACAACTTCGACCTTTTTGACGAACATTCAAGTTGTTGTTGACCATGGCGGGCATGCTGAGTCCAACGAAGTCAAAATAATACTCTTATTACTACTAAATATAATAGAATTTGACGATGGTGAAGTATAGGCTCGTCGCCCTAATTGCTGCTGTGGCCACAACATCATCTGCGGCATTCGTATCTCCTACACAACCACCTACACAAACCACTTCCTTCGCTCTGTCCTCCACAAGATCTTCCACATCCAACAACACCACATCATCTCGTGCCAAAAAGAGCGTCAGCGAACGAACCTCGGAAGAAGCCGTCTCCCTCATCCGCGATGTCGTCCAAGCAGCCTTTGACGCAGGACCACGAGCAGCACCCTCCCGAACATTGCAAGCCTACATTGCCATATCGCGGACATTGCAAGATTTCTCACCGATTCAACGACCGGGAAGGAAGGCGGAAGAATTTAGTGCTCCGGTTGCGTTGCGAAAACTATTTGAACGATTGGGAGCGACGTATATTAAACTTGGGCAATTTGTGGCGAGTAGTCCATCGTTATTCCCGAAAGAGTATGTGTTGGAGTTTCAAAAGTGCTTGGATAGTACTGAACCATTAGAGTGGAACATTGTGAAAAAGATCATTGAGAAGGAGACTGGTCCAATTACAAACAACTTTTCATTTATTGACAAGACACCTTTAGCATCCGCATCCATTGCGCAAGTGCATGCTGCCAAACTAAAGACTGGGGAGGAGGTGGTTATCAAAGTGCAAAAGCCCCAAATTGACAATTTACTCAAGGCGGATCTCAACTTCATTTACATAGCTTCACGAGTGTTGGAATTCTTACAACCTGACTTTGAACGAACATCGTTATCAGCCGTGGCGGGAGATGTCAAGAGTAGCATGTTGGAAGAATTAGATTTCGAAAAGGAGGCAGAGAATATCGAGGAATTTCGTGACTTTTTGAGGGATCAGGGCTTGCGTGATTCAGTCACCGCACCACGTGTGTATAGAGAACAAACCACCAAAAAGGTATTGACAATGGAAAGACTGAGAGGTGTGTCTATGGTGGATGCTGAATCCATTCGTACAATCACAAATGATCCAGAATCTCTTATCATCACGGCATTAAATACGTGGACCACGTCTGTCATGACCATGCCGTGGTTCCACGCAGATGTACATTCCGGCAACCTGTTAGTGTTGGACGATGGTCGAGTTGGTTTCATCGACTTTGGAATGGTTGGTCGTGTTGGTGAAAAGACATTTAACGCCGTGAGTGAGTTGAGTACTGCCATGGCGGTGGGTGATTACGAGGGAATGGCCGAAGCACTCTTGAACATGGGTGCAACCGACGAAGATGTGGATGTGCAAAAGTTCGGTAGGGATATTGAACAGGTCATGAGCGACATGGCCAAGGTTTCTCCCGATATTGCAACAGTCGGGGTGGGTAGTGATGGAACTGTTCAGGCATCTATATCATTTGACGAAAATGAAGTGACCGACATGTTGTTAAAGATTGTGGACGTGACTGAAGACAATGGATTGAAGCTTCCACGGGAGTTCGGCTTACTTGTGAAGCAAAGTTTGTATTTTGACAGATATCTTAAGATCCTGGCGCCTGACCTGAATACCAGCACCGATGAACGCATGGTAGCGCTTCAGGCTGCGGATAAGAAGGTAGAAGTCATCGTGTAAAACTTCAGGAAAGGAATTTTGATTGTGTACAAGATAAAGTTAGAATGAACATATTAATCCATTGCATTCTTCAAAGCGTATAATCGATCAAGACACTCCTCATTCAAAGCGGCAACAGTCTCATCCTTAGAATCTACCATCATTTCTCCCAAAGCATGTACACAGTCCGAAATGGCCTGGCTCAAATCAATGCTTGAGTTCTTGAAATATGCGACAAATATTTCCGAATTCTTGCCGCTTGCACGATCACAGAGACTCCGCAAGGCTTTTAGTCCTTCAAGTCTCACCTTGCTGCCAGCAAAAGCTCCAATGCACTTTGGAGAAGTAACAAGAGACAACAATTCAGCCCAATGTGAACACAGTCTATGAAACGATGCTCCCTTGATGAGGGATGACAGTATCACTACGAAGCTGCCTTGCATAGGAAAAGAGTCTTCCATCATTCTTGGGCGCACCAGCTTGAGATATGTAGCTGGATCAACAAACTTGGCCATTAGACAAAGCACTTGCTCAATCTGGTCAATAACCCTCAAGTGTTCGTGTTCCTGATGCGACGCCATTTCGATATCGATTGCCTTGGCAAATTTGTTCAGTGTGCGGTGCAAGTCTTTGGTGAGATGCTGTTCGCAATATGTTGTGAGTATCAGCAAGAGCTCTGCAGACCTTAGACGCGTTTCGGCCCTCCAGTTGGTAAGCTCTTCTAACACGGTAAGAAAGAATCGACTTGTGTTGTTGCGTACAAATAGTCTAGCGCCAAGACAAGGTCGACATGCAAATGGCTTTGGTAGGTCTGTATTGTAGTCGATTGTATCGTCCCCGTCTACACCCAGCTGACGCCGGTCAATGAATTCATCAGGATGGTCGCGTTCATACTGCTCCCCACACTTGTCAACACAGTTCAATGCTGCATTCTGAACTTCGGATACCATATCATTGATGAATAACAGGACATACGGAAGAAGACGCTGTTCATGATCGTATCTGTCTGGAAGATTAATCAAGAGGGATTGCAGCATTTCACAACAGCGCAAGCGAACACGTGGGTTGCGATGCGAGGATAGTTCTGCAAGAATATTTACTGAGACAGCGTATTGTGAGTCATAAAAGCTAGCAATTGACAGTGCATTGTCAGCCTTGAACCCCACAAGATCCGCAATTGCTGCTGATCCAGCACCTTTACGTTTCGCCCTATCGGGAACAACAATGCTTGCCTCAAGTAAGTCCATTGCAGCTACAATGACTGCAGTGTTACGATTCCGGCAGTTTGGTAACACAGCTCTTGCCAAGCCAGTTGCGAAATATTTTGCACCCAATTCTAAGTGGGGAATGCGAAGCAGCTGAGCTAAAAGATGAGAGGCGGCAATCTTGACATCAGGAAATGGATCCTTGAGACTTGTCTGCAATGACATGATTAACTCAGAGTAATACGGTTCGAGAATTGATGTAGCATTCATATTTGTGATACTATCCACTAGACACTTTATCGTGTCACACAAAGCTAACCTCAACTCTTCGTTGGGCTCAACCATTGTGAACGTGACTGGACCAATCAGACCATCTCTATCTTGACGATTGGAAGCTCCTCCTCTTTTGAAATAATCATGCACCTGTTGATTTTGGACGAATACTTCCATGTCCTTATCGTATGCACAGGGTGCATATCGAGCGACGATCGAAGCTATTAGGTAGGGCACATGCCTTGCGAGATCAATGTTGGCACGGAGAAGTGACTGTATGCACTCTAGCGATAGGCTTCGGCATTTCTCTGATTTGTGACCGAGCAATTGAAAGAGAGCTTTGCCACAAGTGTCCATTATTGCCTGGAGTTGCTGTTTGTTGTCATTGGAGGCACATAACAGTGGCTTGATAGCATTGCTAAGCTTCGAAAGCGATTCAATCTGTGAAGCAATGTCATTGCTCTTCAAAGCACTTGCCAAACGCTCGTTTCTTAGTGGCTGTTTCTCCAATGCGGCGAGAGGAGCCTCTTCGCCTTCTGCATCTTCATCATCTGAATCGTGATCTAACGTGGAAAATGTTACTGCCAACTCAGACAGATTGGCAGGCAGTGCTTCAGACTCGTCTCCTGTTGTCGGTACAACTTCAGCTACTTGAGAGGAGGGTGTGAATGAATCAATATCAAAGAGTACTTGCTTTTGCTGTTTGATAACGATGAGTTGCTTCTTCTTTTTGTTGCTGACGAGACCGCTTCGCTTCTTTGTGGAGATATTTTTCAGGATAGAGTTGCCATCATCCTCGCTCCTTAGGGAGTTCCAAATCGCGTCTATCTCAGTCATGTCTTAAATGGTTTGCAGTTGACGTGAAAAGCCGCTGACTCAATCTTGTAATTGACGTGTCCGTCGACGTATGAGCACTATGGCCAAGGTTTTGATGGACATGCAAAACCTCTGGATTTTTAAAATTTGATTTATCGTACGAATGTTATGGTACCACCGATTTGTTTGCTGTTTCATCTGACACAGCGGTATCATAACGGCTACGATCATCACGGAGGAAAGGGCGCTAAATTGAATCGGCGCGTTGACGTAAGTAGATGTAGGAGATTTTGTAGAAAGCAGGACGTCGGCGTCGGCATCGGCATCGTGCATGCCGCCTGCTCCAGTGCTAATTCACAGCCTCACCTCCTCGTTCATTTGCTTGCCCTCACTCCAACAAAGTTCTAATTGACTATTGCTCGTACTTCCTCAACTCCGATGGATCCATCGGCAATGACAAATGGGAATCATAGCTCTGCGCAGCCTCCCGCAATGCAGCAGCCTACCAATGACAATCCTTCACGGACATTTCAGACGCTGCAATCTTCCACCGCAGCATCAACCCGCCACCAGCAGTATCTCTGTGAAGAAGTAGAATACTTCAATCCAGAATTTGATGCATATTTGCAGAAAATACTATGGGAAGATGATGATTTTGTTCGTGCAGTTGACGCAATAGGAGACTTCTCTGATTTGACTTTGCCAACGCCAATGGACAACGCCGTACTTCCAAGCGAAAATCAATCCACTCTCATATCACCTACCCCGACTTCGCCCGCTTCCACTTCGCCAACATCTGGAACTGGTGAGTTTGAATGTCATTTTGCATGTCATTATCATAATCATATTTGTTTCCGTACGCGTGAGTGTCTTCAGCCCTCTAACATATGTTGCTATCTCATACTACTTCAGAAGAACAGCAGCAGTTGGAAGAGAATAAGAAAGTTATTCAAGACTGGGAGAAACAATATGAAATTGACAACTTGTCGTTGATTGCTAGGAATGACCTACCCGAGGCGCAAAAGGGATCTCTTCTGAACGGACCTGCTCAACCGATTCGAAAGAATCCTGTCGACGAATCAAGTTTTGATGAACGCGCCAACTTCGCAAGAGAATGCATTCGAAAAGAAGTGATCAAGGCGATTGTTACACATCCCCTCGCGAAATTTGTCCCAATGCTTACGAAACAATGTGTTGAGGTTCTCAAACAAATATTGCCAAAGGACATAATTGCTCTGTGGTACAATCATTGCGCAACTCAGCCTTCAAGAGGTCATCATAACATGCATGCAGGATGCGGGAGCTACAAAGGATCTGACATGAGCAAATGTTGTTCTGTCATCGCTATGAAGGCCATAAGTGAATTCTTCCGAACGATTACTAGCTTCACGTGTGGAGATGACGTCGGCGACTTGCAACTTGCCAACATTCGCGAATTTTGCCTGACGATAGGTGATGCATTCCAACATTGCGCACCTGGTACACAAATGGAAGCAGACGCACTTGTCGCAATTACTCAGCTCTACTTGGATGGTATCTCCAAGCTTGGAGGCTACTGTCTTGTTGCATCTACTGCAGGGAGTTCATCGAACATGGATCAGCTTGTCCTATCGAGGCTAGTGTCTCCATCGTCACGAATCAAGATTGCATCCAGGTCAACTCGTCACATCCAATTTACTCGGACCCCATCGCCATTCCTCGACGCCGATGAAAGTGCAAGGAGAACGACCAAGGAGTTCGTCGATCTTTCGGATGAGGTCATCCAACCATTCCTCGGCATCATTGGGTACAACGGCGAGTCTTTCAAGGATTTCACGCTACGCCACCCCAAGCTTCCATTCATCACGAATAACCCAGAAATGCTCAACCTAGAGTATGATCAGAAATGGCAGGCAAGGAAGGACGAAAGAATCGAGTCCCTTCTACATGCTTGTTGGAGAGAATTGGCCAAAAACGAAAAGGCTCTTGTGGGAGATGCGGTAGTTGCGGAAGGTGAGACAAGCGTCATCTTGACATATGTCACGAATCATGTTGATGAGATGTACACATTCCTTCGCGATGGTGGAGACGATCCTCCAAGTGATCCTAAGGCCTTCTCTATTAGGCCACAACTGTCAGCACGTCGTGGCAGGCAACAAAGTTCGATGTGGAAAATGTCGTCATTGGAAGGGTGGCAAGCGCACATCAACAGTCGATTGGACGTGTTGCAATGTTGTATTACCAGCGAAGCAGACGAGGTGTGGCAAATGTCACAAGTGGAGAGGTGGAAAGAGGGTGTTTTCTGGAAGTAATTATGATGATGGTGGTGGTGATAATAAGAATAAGAGAGTGAAGAGTAGTGGTGGTGAGAGTGAGAGTAAAAACGAGAAGGTCAAGGTGGTGTCGAACAACTATCAGTTGAAGGAGAATGACCTTTTGGAGGTGTCGGGTGCAAATTTGTGGAGTCCCAACTACCCTTAGTGTGTTGTACAATTGTCGTTTTACATAGTGATTCTCGTTTACTTCATCTATCTCTAGCCACAGTGAATACGCATTCGAGGCGCCAGGAGTTTTTCCGCAGGCTCGATTTTTGTCGCCTTCTCTGACCATCTCACATCATTGCTTTCTTCCCTCGCACATGGTTGGATGTTGATTTTGGATCATCACTGAACTCGGCGTATGAACACTCCAATCATTGTCTCATGGTGATTATTTTTTTCCCAACAAGAGTATCGTAAGTAATTTTTCGATCCACAACAATCCACCCCTCAACCCCCTCAACTAAGTAACTCTCATCTCACCAACCAATACAAAAACACCATAACAAACACAACAAACCCCACCAAATAACACATATGCTTCGCCCCCCCTCTCTCCAACATAATCCCCATCCGTGCCAAACTGCCCGTCAACATATCCCCCACATTCCCAAACGAATCACCCATCCCATCCAATAAATTATTCTGTTCTTGAACTTCATTGCCAATGTCTAATGTGAGGCCTTTTAGTCGTGCGACTTGATCGGAGAGTTCGGATATGCGATCGTTATTTTGGGATTCCATGATGGAGGTGTTGGCTTCGTGGGAGGACATGCCGTTGTTGTTATTGTTTCGTCGGCCTCCTCGGCCGGATTCGAGATTGTTGTACATGTCTTGATCGTTGGAACGGGGTGGACGTTGGCGCATTTGAGATGAACTGGAGTTTTGGAGGAATGATTGCTGTTGTTGCTAATCCTCCTGTTATGGTTTATTATTAGGCACGAGTCGCTGTTGTCGTGAGGCTACATGTACAATATTCAGTGTTGTTTTACCATGGTCATGGTTTTTATTTTTGGGGCTGGTCAGAAGAAATAATGACAGCACAGTAAATGGGACATTTATTAGGCTTTTGTCAACGTGGTTTTGACACCGCGCCGGCCGACGAAATTGCGCAATCAACTTGAACGTCGCATCGATGACATCTTCAGCGGCAGCTTTTCATGGTGATGTCTATTCTTTGGTAGACAGAAGCCCACATCATTCATACATAGATTCCTTTGCCTTGGTCGCAGGTTGGTTCATTTCTCTATTGCGTTACTTATGAAGCATCGATAGCATCGGTAGAGGGTTGTCTGACACGCTATATACTTGTTAGATTCTACGTCATTTCCAATTATACATACATCAAGTAAATCTACCGCACAATGATGCAAGCATTCGTCTCACCGTACATCCGACGAACTATCGTCGGTAAATCTTCCTCTCTCTCACCAACTACAATTGTACGATCATTTGCGTCAATCTATCATGCAGAAATGGAGGACCTCAGTCAAGACGAAACAACGTCTACCTCATCATCAACATCATCATCGTCATCATGTGCCCACTCACTCCTCATCTTGGGCAAACCAGGCGGCGGCAAAGGAACAATTAGTGGCAAGATTCTGAGTGATTTTCCACAATTCCGACATGTTAGTACAGGTGATCAATTGAGACAGCATGTGAGGAATGAGACCAAGTTGGGCTTGGAGGCGAAGAAATATATGGATGGTAAGTTCAAAGTGCATATAGTAGTCGTATATGGTGTGCACTGTGCAGCGCATTACATATGTTCGTCGTCTCATGACCAATTCTTTCCATATATAAACCAACCACGAAACACACAAACACAGAGGGCTCTCTCGTCCCAGACAATGTCATGATCCAAATGGTCATGAAAGATGCAGTCGAGGCAATCGCAAATGGTCAATCACTCCTCCTCGATGGGTTCCCTCGCACAATGGAACAAGCCGTGGCACTAGATGAACAATTGGATGTAGATATGGTAATCAATCTATGCATCCCAAATGAAACAATTATTGAACGTATCTCGGATAGGTGGATCCACCCAGCTTCGGGCCGTGTGTACAATTATTCGTATAAGCCACCGAAGGTTACAGGTGTGGACGACGAGACTGGTGAGCCGCTTGTGCAACGTGATGATGATAAGCCGGAGAGTGTGTTGAAGAGATTGAATAAGTATGAGGAGGCAACGAGACCGTTGGTGCAGTATTATGAGAAGAAGGGGGTGATTCAAACTTTCAAGGGGACTGAGAGTGATGTGATTTATCCGGAAGTGCAAGGATGGCTTGGGGAACAACTTGCAGATGATATCGAAGCTAATACCGTTTGAGATGGTGCGATTATTTGTCTGTTTTGGACGACTTCTTATGAATTGTGTAGAGTACTTATACTGGGAGGTTTTTGTAGTGTGAAAGAGTTATTGTTTTGAAGATTGTGCTATTAAGTAGTAACACACACATACCGCATACATTAAGATGGTAATCAAAATTGTTATTGAAAAAGACAACACTAGATGCTGATCATTTGGGATATTGAGTATTGTAGCAAGAGCTTTGTCTATTCAGGGGGATGAATCCTTTCTATCTGCTCAACTCTGTAGCCATCAAGAAAAAGCGCCACAGGAGCTCAGATCGGACTATTTTAAGTGTAAGGCTTAAAATACGTAGAATGCTACAAATTTCATTCAGGAATTAGTACGCAGTTGGTAACAGAACTTCTCAGAACCAGCTAGGTTTAAGCGCTTTTTACCTGATGGCTAAGTCTCCTGTATCCATCTTCAATTCTTCAACACTCTCTGTCTCTGCCAGATTTATCCTTGTTCTTATTCAGGCACCTTGATGTAACCATGATGTACAGGTTGGCAGCTTCACTGCTTGCAAGCACGCTATCTGCATCGGCATTCCACTCCTCTCATTATATCAGTCAAGGCTATAGATCATCCGTCTTGCGGCGTGCTTGTGATACCATCAGAATCTCTCCCATGACAACAACTCTTTCATCAACATCATCATCACCATCATTTTGTGAAAAATGTGGCACACCAACACAACTGCAAATACCCCAAGGCGATGAACGTGAAAGACAAGTCTGTACAGACCCATCATGTGGACACATTGCCTATCAAAATCCCAAAGTAGTCGTCGGTGCAATCACTACATATCAAGACAAAGTGCTCCTCTGCCAAAGGAATATTGAACCGTGCAAGGGCAAATGGGGATATTGTCAAGGTTTCTTGGAATTGGGCGAAACTTCTCGGCAGGGAGCCGCAAGAGAGACCTGGGAGGAGGCTGGTGTGACAGTGGATCCATCCAAATTGGAATTATTGGCTATATACAACCTTGCTGGCATGCAAGTTCAACTCATTTACAGAGTGGAACTTGAAAATGATACATTTGAAGCTGGACATGAGTCAAGTGATGTCAAGTTTGTTTCTTGGGATGAAATACCATGGGATGACTTGGCGTTTGCAACAGTGGAATGGGGTCTGGAACACGCAAAAAGTATGAAAGATATGGCAACACCTGTTATACAAGAGAGAACAAAGTTGATTACAGAAGATGGCAAGTGGGAAGTAGAGGAAGGTTAAGATATGATGCAACGCAACGACTGCAAGTCCATTTTTTAATCGATGTAATAAAAAATATATTCGTCTAGTATTATGAAACCCCTTTCCTCCCACAATAAGGAGTGAACACCCTCCCAATTTCCCCAAAAACAATCTTTCCTCACATGACAAAATTGACCTGAACTCTTCAACATATGACATAAGTATTTCGTGCTTCTCCCCCCAAGTTAATATTAAAACTTTTTGCACATATCTTGTGTCACCTCATCTCAAAAATTCATTCACTTTCGTTCCTATGCCACCCATCTCCCCCTCTATTTATCCAACCCAACACAATAGTAGTCAATAATATCTCTATTTCTTCTGAGGATCATGACTCAACAAATAAGCAGCCAACCACTCCACCGGATTCGCCGGACGTTCCTTCACTAATTCGCTCATTCCATCCAACAAAATTGGCACAACAGTTTGATCCAAGTATGCACGGATGGGTAACGCTTGAAAATTCTTTTGTTTATCTGCGGCTACGGCTGAAGCGGCAGAATTGGAGGGTGCCGCGGCGGGTTGCACCGCGGCGGTGGAAGATGATGTTGTTGTGGATTGTGTTGGTGTAGGTGCAGGTGGTTGTGTAGTGTTGCCGCCACCGCTGCTGGGTGTGGCTTCTGGTTGTTCGCCAGTGGCAGACTGTTCGGTAGTCTCTGTTGGAGCAGCGCTTTCTGCTTCGGCGGGTGCTGGTGCGGCGGCAGGTGGTTGTTCGACTTCCATGGTTGTATTGGCTGTTGTTCGGAGTGGTAGTATTCTGCTAGCAATGACAGTTTGTCATGGTGCATGTTAGTTGCATGGCATAAGATTTTGAATTTTGATTGTTTTGGCGCGCCCGTCTTGCTTTCGCCAAATAAGATCACTTCTACTTTTTGGCGCGCTTCACCATCAAAAAGCGCAAAAAATGCAAAATTCAGCAGATAGATTACTTAGATGCCACCTGCAGTTGCCCCAACCTGCTGACGACAATACACATCGAAGCCCGAAGCACCACCGGCACCATCGAAAATGAAGAGCGAGAGGAACGGTCAGATTGCCTTTGCAGCTGGATTGCTAGCAGGATCCATCGCAACACTTCTCCTAACCTCATCACGAAAGAACAAATCATCATCATCTACTGATGCCCTCCAAGCACCTACAAATAATTATGCTGATGCTGCTCAATCATCGTCACAGGCCATGCCAGATGAAATTCGATCCGAAATGCTAAGCCGCAATTCACTCTACTTCGAATCTTCCAACGGAATGACCGACATTTCAAACTCATGTGTCCTCGTGGTAGGTCTTGGTGGTGTAGGATCACACACTGCTCACATGCTCGCACGATCTGGAGTCAAGTATCTCCGTCTTGTCGACTTTGATCAAGTGACATTATCCAGTCTGAATCGTCATGCAGTTGCGACACTCAAGGATGTAGGTCTGCCCAAGGTTACAGTCTTGTGCAATCACTTACGGCAAATCTGTCCAGATGAAAGTAGATTGGTACTAGATCCAGTAGTCAAGATGTACACTGGTGATAGAGAACGAGATGGAACAATGATGGATCCTCCTGAGGGAGTAAAACAATGGGATATGGTAATTGATGCGATTGATGATGTCCCAACGAAGGCAAATTTGATCTCGTATTGTGCCAAGCGTGATATTCGAGTGATATCTTGCATGGGTGCGGGAGGGAAAGCTGATCCAACACGAGTACACATTAGTGATTTACGAAGTGCCTCTCGTGATCCATTGGCTACTGCCGTACGTCAAAAGTTACGATTGTTGGCAAAGAAGGAAGCCAAGGAGTCTGGAGAGAATATTACAAATGGCTCGGGTGTTTCAACTGGTGGGTGGCTTTCCTGTGTAGATGATGATTCGAAGTTGGCAGTTGTATTCAGCTCTGAAAAGGTGGTGGCCAAGTTGGCTGCTATAACTGACGAGCAGAAGGAAGAAGGTATGCACAACTTTGGTGCTGTGGATAATATGAGAGTTCGTGTGCTCCCCGTCGTTGGGACTATGCCAGCAATTATGGGTCAAACACTTGCAGCCATGGCTTTATGTGAGCTTGGTGGAAAACCATTCTCCCCAGTTGGGGCCGAAAGAGTGGGGAGAAATATTAGGCATAAGCTTTATCAGCACCTGAAATCAAGGGAGAAGAAGTTGGAAGACAAGCTGACACCGACTTTGAAAGAGGGGTCAGAAAATTACACAACAACTGGGACTTATATTGGTACAATCCAAATTGATCCTGATGACGTAGAGTATTTGATGGCTGAATTGTGGAAGAACAAGTGTGCGATATCTGGGTCGCGTCTTGGAACAGTGCTGGAACTTTACCGATGGGACATGACTAAGCCAGCAACGCCAAATAATTTGGTCTTGATGAGTGTCAAGTCTGCACAAAAGTTTGAGAAAGATTTCGAAGAGTTGGGTGATGGAAGGAAGGGAGTGGATGAAAGCTGCAGAGCTAGGATTGAAAAGAGGCTGAAGATGTGCGTTCTAGACGCAGAAGATGAATGAAACTCGACCCAGAAAGTACATGCATATGAAGACAAAGACTAAAAACAGCTTCGTGGTTTAGGTAGGTACTAGCTGCGGACAATTGAACCTCATCAGGTCACCTACTATGCTTCAGAGCATGCATCGTGAAGAAATTCCGCAATTAAGTGTCATATTGAGGTTTTCGCGGAAGCTATGTACTGGTTAAACTTAGAACACATCTTGCTTCTTCAACTCAACTCTTGTTAACGCGTCTCCTCCATCTTCCTGGTCTGCAGGTCTGAAACTCTTGACCCATTGTCGATCGGTCCGAAGCCATTCGCGAATTTTTTTCTTCAGTACGCCCGTACCATGCCCGTGCAAGATGAATACTACTGATCTATTGCTCATGGCTGCATTACTAAAAGCATATAAGCACAATCGTTTTGACTCTTCAAAGTTCTTCGCAATGCAGTCGACAGTATTGCTCTTCGTTTTCATTGTAGATCCCGTGTCCCTCGGAGATGAGCTGGCAGACATTTCTACTGGAGAGTCTGCTGAAGCATCCAATTCTAATGCTCTTTGAGCCATCTTAGACATCTTTGGGTTGCTGCTTGTGCTGGCCTTCGCAGCATATCCAGACGAAGGAGGTAATGCAATTTCCTTTAGTGTCAATCTAACCGGCACTCCTGCAACTGCTACTTGGATCTTCTTGCCAACCTGTTTCACAACTCCTTCCTTACCATGAAAGGCTCCCTTCTTGCATACAACAACCTTGTCACCAACGCTGACCTTGTTGATTCCACTCATTTCAGATATCGGAATTAGTTCCGCATCTACCGCTTGGTTTTGTTGCTGCTTTAGCCTACTCATAACGCCTGGTACATTCTCTGCATCGGACAGAACTTCCCTCTTCACAATTCGAATGTCACTCCAGCTAAAAAGTGTAAACAGAAGAAAAGTTAGAGAAAAAAGAGAGAAAAAAGGCAGTCCAATGCACCTAAGGAAACTTGCGACCATTCCAATATGTACTCACCTATCAGCAATTACCTTCTTCGATGCGCCACTGCCTTTGAGCTTTTGTAAGATATCTTCAAGCAGCTTTTCTTTTTCTTCCAACTTGGAAGCAAATTTCTTTGCCTCTTCTCTCCTCGCATTAAGCTGCTTTGCTTCAAGGCGCTCTCGCTGCTTCTTCATATCTGCTTTAAGTTCTCTCATTTCATGCTCACGTTTACGTAGCTCCTCTGCCTTTTCTTCGACTAGCAGTTTTTGATCTTCAAGGTCACGTATCAGTTCACCCATCTGTCGAGTCTCTGTGTCTAATAGCGCATACGCACGTTCAATAACAGCTGGTGGCAGCTTTAACCTCTCTGCAACGGCCAAAGCAAACGACTCGCCGACCACACCAGGAAGTAATTTGTACGTGGGTTTGCCATTTTTGAATTGCATGCCCGCGACAGCGAATCGTTCATCAGCTGATGCTAGCTGCTTTAGCTCCATATAGTGAGTTGTTATCGCCACCCTGCAATTTCTATCTAACAGTGCCTCCAAAATTGCCTGAGCAATTGCCACACCTTGGTTAGGATCCGTACCCGATCCCAACTCATCCATCAGCACCAACGCGTTCCTGTCTGCTCCGGCCAGCACCTCTCGACACACTAACATGTGCCCAGAAAAGGTCGAAAGATCCCCATCAACACTCTGAATGTCGCCAATATCAGCTAAGATAGGAGAGAAGAAGTCTACACGAGCTGGTTCATGTGATTTTGAAGGCACGGGGATTGCATCGCGCACCATCAATGCAAAAAGCCCCAGCAGCTTCAAGACAATAGTCTTACCACCAGAGTTGGGACCTGTCAATATCAGTCCCATATTACCGTCTTGGCCAATGTCTACATCACTTCCCACCACTCCCTCCAAACCTCGAAGCAACAGAATTGGGTGTCTCGCTTCCTTCACGCTAACGACACCATCTTCAGCAACAGTAGGCACAACGCCTTCTAACCGCTTCCCTAATTTCACACGTGCCATTGTCACATCGAGCTGGCCCACGCTTGCTACATTCCTCTCAATCTCGTCACGGTGCTGCACTATCATCTCTGTCAATTGGCGCCAGACTCGTGCTTCCTCCGCACGCAACTCTGCCTCTGCTTGCCTCAACTCATTTGTCGGTCCAACAATCTCGGAAGGCTCTACATACGCCGTCTTGCCACTGCGAGATGCATCATGCACTATTCCCACGGAGTTGGAGTAACTTTGCTGCACGGGGATAACTAAGCGGCCATTGATTTCCATTGTTAGCGATCCACCCGATTCTACAGCTAGCTTACTCTTCATACTAGGCAGTGACAAGATGGATTCAATGGATGAGAGGATGTCACGTTTGTAGGTGCGCACCTTGGCTCTCAGACGACCTATCCCTGGAAATGTAGTTCCACTCAATTTACCTTCATCATCAAATGCATTCGTGAGAAGGTGGAATAATTCATCGTCAATTGTAATTGATTGGGTCAACCTTGGCAGTTCCACAAATAGATCTTGCTGCAGATCATCATTATTGCTAGAAGACTCTTCTTCTTCGTTGAACTCTTTCAAGGCACGAGACCAATCTAACACATCATACGCTGTCTCCAACATTTGCGTAATGTCAAGGATCTCTGGACCTTCTAATACCTTCCCTTCATCAACAATATCAAATATAGGTTCTAAATCAAATGTATGACCATCGATTGGTGGTGCACCTAGTGGTTTTCTTTGTGCTTTCTTCTTCCCTTTATTATTCCCCTGTTGTGGTTGTCTCGAGGAGGTGACCCATCCAGACACTCTGCCTTCCATTAATCGCTGCATCTCTTGTACTGCTCCATAACGATGATGGACTCCATCAACATTAGACGCTGTCAGTGGCATTGTGGCAATGTCTTCGTCAACGTCTTTGTCTGATGATGCAACTTTTGCTTGTTCATCTGAAGAATGTGATTTCAGAACAATCTCTTGCCCTTTCACCGTGCTGCATTCTTTTGCCAATGCGCGGAGAACTAGTGGATAATCCAGAGTTTCCAAAGTTCTTTGGGTCATATCTAAATGTTGATCTTCCTCATTTTGTCTGGTTGCGTGCAGTTTGTTATTACTCTGTGCAAATGTATCATCATTATTTGAATTTTGCAGTACCCCAGCATATTCCCCCAAAATGCTATTGCTCTGTTCTTTCTTTTTACCAGAACTCCGTCCACCACTGCTACGTTCCTCATACCAATTTTTATTAGCATCATTCAATTGTTCTTCCTCTCGTTCATCTAATACAAGTGGTGCAGCAAATGTAGGATCAACATCTGCATCGAAAGTAACTGGACGACGAAGCAAAGAATATCCATCTTCTCCAGCACGAGAATCACGTTGGAATGTTTCAATATCGTTGTAGGCTGACTCGTTTATATCATCGTTGCTTGTTTCAGTTTCTAGTGGAGAAGAATACAGCGTCGATGCACTTGATGATGGATAGTTTCGACGGACCGATGCTGCATGCATGAATAATGAGCTCGAAGGTATTTGGAAAGCTGCTGCCGATCCCGCGGCAGTGGATAGAATTGATATCATCGGCTTCATCATCTTCATTGAAAATGTTATTTATGGTCCGTGATACAATTCTCCCAATTTTCAACACCGTCGACAAAAGTGATGATGATGATGATTTTGTCCCCCACTGTTGTACAGTGTACAGTGCGTCCTGAAACATACGATACCTACTGCGTCCTGATGATCGAGCGATGATGTGGATGTGCGTGATGATGAAGGAACTGCGTCAGAAGAAGCATTCCTTTTCTTAGGAGAAAGATAATAAAGAAGAAAATGTAACTTACGACGTCTCGGTTTTGAGATGAATGAGATACGGACATACATAACCGTCATTTCCATCGCCGATTCATTTGAGTTGGTAAAAACACGGGAACCTGGGGTTGACACGTCTTGCTGAGAGATTTGTCAAGAGCTTGCCAGGAGTTTCAAGTCGTGTTTTACAAAATCTAGCGTTGAGGTGCGTTGAGGATGGCCTGTTCCGTCAAAAACTTGCCGCCGACGCCACGGATCGGCCATCTGACACGGTGCGCCGCCAAGCAGCATGTCACTCGTGGCGGTGGCAGCAAGTTTGCACGTTGGCGCAAGTTTTTGACGGAACAGGCCATCAGAAATCAACCTCAACGCTAGATTTTGTAAAACACGACTTGAAACTCCTGGCAAGCTCTCGACAAATCGGCTGCTAACAAAAAGCAGCCACTGTCAACCCCAGGTTCCCGTGGTAAAAAGGTCAGTTGAGAACCAGAAAAGCTCATAAAAACTACTGAAGTACCTACTTCTCTATCTATCATCATTATTTCGACAAAACAGACTCCTGCGAAACAACCTCTCTCTCTTTCACCTTCTCGAAAAATGAAGTCCACAATTACCGCACTACCTTTGGCCATCTTGACGGCTACATCTCAAGTTAATCTGATTAACTTTGTATTTATTTACAAGTTGCTCTCTCCATGCAGCGAGGACAAGAACAACCACAAGACACGACGGGGTTGCGCCACTTGAAGGGCAAGGCTGATAAGGAGAAGTGTCTCAAAGCCAAGATGAGTACATCTAATGACTACGATGGCAATGTTAAAGGAACAGTCAAGGTCTGCTTCACCGATGCTTTGGGAGAAAACACTGGCAGTTTCAAGTTGAAAGCCGACGGTTTACCTGAATTGATTGCTGGAGGAGTACATATTCATGAGGGTGAGTAACATCATTTTGATTGTTCAATCTTTCTGATAGAGGTCCTTTCTCATTGCCGTACCCGTACATATTATATGCGCTCTTCGTCATTCAGGGATGGCATGCACGGACTCAGCGTTGCAGGGAGGTCACTACTGGAATAGCGCTTTGTTGAACGGTGAAGGCCCGAAAGGAGACGGCGACGCTTGGTTCAACATTGCCAGCAGTCTTGCACCAACTGGAACTGGCTACTCTACAGACGAAGACGGCAAAACTACTGCCTACTTTCACTTCAACAATGGATATGGATACGAGGATAACAAAGGCCACGCAGTCGTCATTCACGGTGAAGTTGGTACCCAAGTTGACGTCGTACTTGGCGATGGAACCTATCCTCGTGTCGCCTGTGGTGTCCTTCAGTAGGAACGCAGAATTCTTGATACTCTTATTTGTTTTTTGTTAGTGCAGAATAACATTTGATTAGCTACCTTAAATTTATTTTCGTTTCACTTTGTAAAGGTAAAGCTTTCATTTCAATTGAAACGCATGAGATGTTACATATATTCAGCGAAAAGCACCTCGACGCCAAAGCCAGGTTGGTGTTGCACATAAGAAGGTACCGAGGGGTTCTTAAAGAACAAGGACACATACACACTGACGAAGAAACGGATGACTGCAAGTGAGCTTTGTCGGAAGAAAGCAAAGAAAATGGAGAAGAAACAGTACCGGACGTCTAAATTTTGAGATTAAAAATTTGTCGCTCAGTTGCTTCATCGGACTTCGGACCAAATACTTACGTGAGTGTATGGATTAGGGATTCCGTTTGGTACTCCTCTAGAAAAACTTCAATCATTCACATCAGAAAAGCTCATATCTCTATTATCATTTCGACAAAACAGACTTCTGCGAGACTTCTGCGAACCTACCTCTCTCTCTTTCACCTTCTCGAAAAATGAAGTCCACAATTACCGCACTACCTTTGGCCATCTTGACGGCTACATCTCAGGTTGCTTTCTCCATGCAGCGAGGACAAGAACAACCACAAGACACGACGGGGTTGCGCCACTTGAAGCACGAACGGGACTGTCTCAAAGCAAAGATGAGTACATCTAATGACTACGATGGCAATGTTAAAGGAACAGTCAAGGTCTGCTTCACCGATGCTCTGGGAGAAAACACTGGCAGTTTCAAGATGAAAGTCGAAGGTTTACCTGAATTGATTGCTGGAGGAGTACATATTCATGAGGGTGAGTAACATCATTTTGATTGTTCAATCTTTCTGATAGAGGTCCTTTCTCATTGCCGTACCCGTACATACATATTATATGCGCTCTTCGTCATTCAGGGATGGCATGCACGGACTCAGCGTTGCAGGGAGGTCACTACTGGAATAGCGCTTTGTTGAACGGTGAAGGCCCGAAAGGAGACGGCGACGCTTGGTTCAACATTGCCAGCAGTCTTGCACCAACTGGAACTGGCTACTCTACTGACGAAGACGGCAAAACTACTGCCTACTTTCACTTCGACAATGGATATGGATACGAGGATAACAAAGGCCACGCAGTCGTCATTCACGGTGAAGTTGGCACCCAAGTTGACGTCGTACTTGGCGATGGAACCTATCCTCGTGTCGCCTGTGGTGTCCTTCAGTAGGAACGCAGAGTTCTTGTTCTGTTTTTTGTTAGTGCAGAATAACATTTGATTACTTATAGCTTAGTATTTATTTCGTATGTTTGAATATTCGATATTATGACTATGGTAAAGCTTTAGCTTTCATTTCAAGTTGAACACACGAGAAGTTACTCCACAATGTCCTTGCCATTGCTGCTAAGCGACTTTCTTAAGTATCTCTTGAGCTCTTGCAACAATCTCTCTAGCCATCTTAGAAGCAAAAAATAGTCGAAATAAAGTGCCTTTTGTGCTCATAACATAACATTAAAGGATGTTGATACGTAAAGAGGTCGGTAGCACTCGTGCCTTCTCTAGCGTGTTATCCGAGAGATGTAGAAATGATTACCTTCTCATCTCTAGCTAGAGATGTACTCTCAAGTGTGTAAGTATTGTCACCACCAACACAATGACGAGAGAAGACGTTCTTCGAACCCTCCTCAGGTCCTCACGGACATCATAATCCTTCAAATGTTTGCAATACGTCCCTATGGGGGCAAAGCCCAATGATCCGCAGATTCCTTTTCGGCGCCGACACGATTCAAATTCAACCGCTCTCCTTCACCTCCAATCGACCTCAAGCTGCCAAGATGTACCTCGAATACCTCCAAATCCAAAGCACGGCCCCACACGTTGTTCTCCTACTCGTGAACTCGTCGTGGTCCTAATCCATACCAGCCCACCAGAAATTCTACGGCCACTCCTACACCGTACCCAACCCAAAAATCCACTTCCTATACCTCCAACAATTCGGTCTTGCCTGCTCCAAAGCGTTCACTATCCACCTACATCGACCAATCCGTACCCAGTAGGCTCGGGCGTCCTCGGGGACTACCCGAGCCCATCCTGGGTTAAGTTCTCCTTTTTGTATCGGCACTCTAGAGAGGGTGTCTCTCTCTCGGCAAGAGAAACTAATCAGGAATGGGGTACGTCCATTCTTTCTATCACTATCATCCAATCTATTTGAGCATCGGAATCGGATTCGATTAGTTTGTATCTCGTGTGCATGGCGGCAAATGTGAATGTGGTCACGAGTGAAGCTACAGATTAGACAAAAACCAGCAAATGTTGCCTTTATCATCTTTATCTATAGTCATAAACAACACGCGTCCGCATCCTACTCCTACCACTACCATACATACTCTAGGGGCAGTCTTTGCGCTCTACACACGAGACGAATTTATGCCTTTTTGCACATTTACCTAACATTACCGGGAATCACTGTACGAATTGTCATTTTGTTGCACATTTCCCCGATGAACGTCTCAGACGGATTCGTGTGGCCACTAGCGTAATGGAATTTCAAAAGGGTGAAATTTCACTACTGCAACTTTCGTGAAATTTACAGGGTGAAAGTTGCACCAATTTTGGCCAACAATGAAATTTCACAAAAATTCTGGCGCGAACGGATGGTACTGAACCAACACGTAGCACAAAAATAACCTAAGACCCTTCATTCCACCAACCACCAAACCCCAAAGAACACCACGCACCATCCAGATGATGAGTTTGTCAACTCAGCGGAGAGTAACTCTTCACCAAAATGCTGGCGACTAACAATGCAGTATTACTTATTCCTTCGTAGTAATTCAGCTTACATGCGTGTTCCTGCATTGGCATGTACCAGATGATTTTGGGCGCGGATGGCTCTTATTTTGGGTGCGGGTATGTGCACAAATCAACTTTTTGTTCACTCTGCCGTCTACCACGCTGTCATAGTTTGCCTGGCAATAACAACAACAATTCAATAATCTTCAACAATAATGCTTTTGACATGCGCCGCCAACGCCCTTTGTGGCATGAAGAACTCCCCCCTCAACAACCCGGCTGATCATCAGTGCATGATGTGTGAAGGACCAATTCATGGTGCCCTTTGCGGTAAACTCTACTGTGAGGAAATTGTGGGCAACCCATCCTACAAAAACCCTGCAGGGGATCTTAATGATCATGCAAAAACACTTGCCAACTCCCATACCGCTCTCATCGATGGATTGTGAGCGTAGGGCCAAACCTCTGAAGAACAGCATTCTTGTGAAGGATAGGAATAGGATGAAGGATCCAACTGGTGTTGCACTTCTTCGAGGGAAGGAAAACCTCCGTCATATCATGGATGCGAAGAAGATGCTTGGAAAGAAGCTTGCTGACAGTCTCTCTTAGAGTGATGTGTTGACTGCAGAGTGCAAAGTATTACGACTATCTCAGGATAAGCTAGAGTGAAATTTAATCCCTTGAAATTTCTGAAATTTCTGAAATTTCAACCTGCAATTTTCAACCCCCTCCAAAAATGGTGAAATTCCATTACGCTAGTGGCCACACGAGATCTCGTGTGAGATGTGGCCAGCTCACACGAGATTTTGTACAATTTTGTACGGCCACACGAATCTATCAAACACCCCCTATGCCCTCCCATCATGGCACTTCTACACCCCTAGCTGACCAGCCACCACAACCTCCGGCCACAATGCGTTTGCCTATGTTATGAGCTTCCGTTAGAGCTGCCGGTCGGCGTTGTAGGTGGGGTATTATTCAAAATATAGCGTTTTGTGTCGAAAATGAGGACATCGATCGAAGCATTTATTATTTATGCACATGAAATGTAAGGCGGATAACGCAACAAATCAATGCAAGCCGTGGCGTAAATCGTCTTATGATATGTAAGGAAGGTATCTGCAACATTGTAGAATTATTGGGCGGTCGTAGGTCTCATTTGATACGTTATATTAGACCGACTCGCCTGTGCTCGGACGATGCTGCCGACGATGTCATCGTTATATTTAATGGTGTGTTGCCGCTCTGTTACTGACACCGCTACCCCCAATGATCAACACAATAATCATCTTTGATTTGCCGCTCAGGCTGGTTCTCAAAAACTGTTTCTACCAAAATTATCCGTGTTATCTACCTATTTTGGAGGAGGTGATCATGCTATCCACACATCTGTTGGGTGGTTAATGACGCAATAAAACGGACAGAGACGATATACCAAGCGAAAGAGTTTGGATTTACACTATTGAGAGCGAGGGGGGACAATAGTTTGGTGTCCTCCATCTATATACAAAGAATGTCAGCTCATTATAGTTGAATTGTGTATTGTTGTTCAGATCAAATAATTCCAAAGAACATGCACAAACTGTCACTCACTCCAATAATGTTAAACACCAACTGATCATATGCGCTTCACTATCATGGAGAATGGCTTCATAATGTCATGATGGCTAGATTACTTCGTAAAGAGTATAAATATGCAACAAATTTATCAGCCATACCCTGCAATCACAATCCAAAGAGTTACATTGTTGTCCTGTATCACCTCAGATCAGCTCATCCACAGTGTTATTTCTCCATATAACGGTTGAAATATCATTGAATAATGAGATATTGTGGCATAGGTGCTGGTATCATATTATTTGGGATCATCTAAGACCCTTGCAACATATTGTGGGGTGCCGGTGATGTGCGTTCAGTAGGTAAATAATGAGAGTAATATGGATGACTCCTCACCAAAAACATTTGAAACTCCTATAGGATAGTTATATGAAGGATATATGAGGGTAATGACCCATTGGTTGAATGATAACATGGAATAAATGACCCGTATTGACCATTTGACGCTCGGTCGAAATACGGAAACGTACTATTTAGTGAGCAATACGTCGTCACACACTTAATATCGGTACAAATGATGGGACCATTCGATTCTGCGTTGAAAATTGGTCTAAATACAATATTTTGGGTTTGGTAGACGTAAGGTTGCCGGTGTTAAAGGCATTGTACTTGTGTTATCGATCAGTGCTGTCATGGTAAAATTGTGATTTTGTGATGAGTCGTTGTGAGAAAAGTGTGACTGTTTAGTATCTTTTTAGGTCCTTCTTAGATGAGTGTTATCTCGTGTGTTCTCTCTTGTATTCTCGTGTGCACGAGCGTTTCAGAGCGCAGAGACACAATTACGGATTTTTGTGTGATTGTAGAAAAAAATCCGTCTCGTGTGTAGAGCGCAAAGACAGCCTCTTACACCTACAGAGACAAGGGGAATGATACAATGAGAAAAACACAAGTGTGAACCGTTTCAGAATACGACTGTATCAAAAACACACAAGGGTGAACCGTTTCAGATTCATAAACACACAAATGTGAACCGTTTCATCAGCATTCAAATTCCAGCGTGGAAAGGGGCTTATCAAACAAAAAGAAAAAAGTCGCATTTAGGGACAAAAGCCCGTCAAATTACCCTCTAACAGTGATCTTTATTGATGTAATAAGGGTAAAAAGAGCAGCTAAACTGTCAATAAATAAGTGAGCTTGCCCTGCAGCCCTGCCATTTCGCCGAAAGCCAAAGAATGACCAAGATTCTCAATCCTTTCTCAATCCCGAATGAACGCAAGATCCAAAAAAAATCTTTCACTCCAGCCACGCACGTCCACACAAAACAAAACACCAACACCAACAACAATAACAACCATGATGAAACAAGCTGCCTTCTTCCTTGCCCTTGCGGCATCCTCCGCTTCTGCCATCGAGCTCACCCCTGATAACTACGAGGCTGAGACCGACGGAAAGTCCGTCTTCCTCAAGTTCTTCGCTCCTTGGGTGAGTTGAAAAATAAATTGTTGCTTGGCCATGCAGCATTGGCAGCTGGCGTGGGCTGGTCTGAATATAAATTTGCGTATTTGTCTTGCTAAACAATGATCCAATATCACTCTTCCTTACTATAAAATTACAGTGCGGACACTGCAAGAAGCTAAAGCCCGATTGGGACAAGCTCATCGCAGACTTCGAGGGATCTGCCACTCAATTGGTGGCCGATGTTGACTGTACTGCCGGCGGAAAGGAGCTTTGCGATCAAAATGGTGTCCGTGGATACCCCACCCTCAAGTGGGGAGATCCCTCTGACCTCCAGGACTACCAGGTAAGAATTCACACAATGGAAGTGCGGCTGTCATTGCTTTGTTGCTAGCATTTTTCTTATCTCAACATGAATTCAATTTTGTATTATTTTCATTGTAGGGAGGACGTACTTACGACGACCTCAAGAACTTCGCCACCGAGAACCTCAAGCCCATGTGCTCCGTTAAGAATATTGACCTTTGCGACGATGACAAGAAGGCTCAGATCAAGAAGTACCAGGATTTGAGTGCCGAAGATTTGGAAGCCGCCATTTCTACCGAGGAGAAGAAGTTGGAGGATGCTGAGGCTGAATTCAAGGCTGAGGTTCAGAAGCTTCAGGAGAAGTACTCATCCCTCTCCTCAGAGAAGGATGCCAAGATTGCTGAGGTGAAGGCATCTGGTCTTGGATTGATGAAGTCTGTCAAGACTGCTGCTGCCAAGGCTGCCAACGGAAGCGATGAACTGTAAATATTATAGAAGAGTCTTCATATTTGATCACAAAATAAAAAAAGAAATTCCTTCGGATGAGTGGAAAAAGTTCCTCGTTTTCGCTAGAGGTTGCTCAAAGAAGATAATGAAACCAAACCTATTTCTCTACAATGGAAGGGGGTAATGTTAGTTAAGATGAAGTTGGTCCTTGACCCAGAGCGGAAAAAGCTCCTGCACGAACTATTCGTGAAGGTTGCTCTTATCAAGGAATGAAGCCTGATTTTTTCTAAAGTAATGTTCCCAAGACTGTTGTTTGAGTGATTGTGTGGGAAAAGTAGATATTTGACGAGCATGATTGCCCTCTGTCAAGCACTGCTGTTGATTTGGAAACAATTTTATCTTGTGAAAGAAAATATGATTATGAATTCTCTCAGATTTTAGCCATGCGACTACATAAATGAAACAATGATGCGTGGCTTGTAAATTAGGAGGTTAATGTGTTTTATTTTATTTAATGATGCTATGCTGATAATGCTTGTCTTATTATGATGCCGTCAACAACATCAAAGCCTCTGTCAGCCTCTCCTCTTAAATCCACATACTGCTGGAGCCTGTCTTTACTCGAAGTCTTGTTTGTGCGTGCAAGAGAAAGCAAGGTAAAGATTAAATTGAAATGACACTGCTAAGTCAAGAACAAAAATATTAAGTCAGAACAGCAACTCACCTTGCAAGAGTGACCATTGGTACATTGACCTCTCGCATTCTCCTCAGCAATATCATACACATGCTTTGCAAAGTAAGTGTTGGTCTTTCTCAAATCATCATCATTCAAAAGAAAGTGTTTGTGCATTTCTCGCCACAGCTTCTTCTTTATGCTCTTGTTGCGTTTCACCATCTTCAATTGGTTATCGTCAGGATTTACTCCCATCATGCCAGCAGAAGTGGGAGTGCGAGAACGGACAGCATGCGTCCAACCATGAATCATTTGAAAGCAGCTACCATCATCTGGGACTTCATCGTCGTCTTGTACAACACCTGTTCTATTGCATGCTTCACCGCCCACCTCATCCAAATAGGAAACAATTTTGTCATGATCTAATTTGGGTACAAGTGCTGGCTTTATGTCCCCACGAATGGATACTGTTATACCAGGCGTCACGCATACATTGTCATGTAATACAGGATAAACAATACCAGCATCATGCGTTGGGTCATGAATGGGGTCTGTAAGGAACCAATCAATGTTTTGCCCTCCGCACCAGTACATCCAATTTGGAGGCGAGTACGGAGAAGATTTCACCGTCTTATCCACCGTGTCATTTTCTTCATCTTCGCTATCACTTTGCCTAAAATCTAACTTATCCTCTTCGTCGTGATTATCCTTCTTCTTCTCTTTCTCACCTACAATGATATCTTTCGCTTTGTCCGGTATGAAATACCTTATCATCTGATCTTGGATATACTTCAAGAAATCGACAGATAATCCATCATCGGCATCTAGTCTAGTCCACATCACGACATCTTTCGCCTTGGATGACAATCCCTCCAATGTTGACTTTAGATGCTCAACATTACCAGCGAATATCTTGTCAGGTTTGGTTAGCATGTTAGAAAACATGTCATGAATATCAAACGGCCGAATTTGCGGGTTTACAGTGGTACTATTAGCGACAATGTAGTTGTCATTGCTCCCGATCACATACGTCAGAGCACGCTCCCCAATTTCGCCGCTCTGCTTTGTACTTAGTGCCCCCTTCTTATCCAGCATCTCAACAAGCTCTCGACGTATATCCACGTGCAAATCTGGATCTGTTCGTATGATCCAAAGAAAATTCCCCCACGCAGTTTGTTGAACAACAGTTGGTAAGCAGATTGCCTCAAAAAGTTGAAGTCTTGCCTTGGCGAGTTCCACTAGATCAGGCTGATTTTGCATAAATCGTGTTTCAAGAATGTGAAATATTTGAGGTGGCTCCTTTCCCTCGTCGGTTGTTGCAGCTTTCTGATCTTTTTCTGCTTGAACTTCATCTCCACTGTGGCGTGGACTCATCTCAATACTCTCATTATAATCTTTGTCAGATGAAGATCCATCTTCCTGTAACTCATTTTCAATACTCTCATCGTCGCCTTTGTCAGATGAAGATCCGTCTTCCTGAAATTCATTTTCAATACTTTCATTATCGTCTTTGTCAGAAGAGGATCGCTCTTCTTGTAATTCAGTATCTCCAGATCGTGACTCTGAATTTCCTGCTCGGTTCGCATCGTCATTTTGAACGTAGTTGGGCACCTCTTCTTTATCATCAGCTTCAAAATTATTGTCATCATTGCTGTCATTCTTTTCATTATCATCATGATTGTCGCTGCCATCGTCCTCCTGTGCAGATTTAGAAGAATCTGGTATTCTTATTTCTTCGTGTGCATCTCTCATGTCATTTTTCCTCCTTAACTGTCCTTTGGGCTCTTCGAAACGACGTCCATGTAGCTGATGACCACCCACAACTCGCGCTACCGAATGATGAAATGCTGCATTGCTATCATGGTGATGAAACTCCGTCGGTGATGGAATGTAGGTACTGAGAATAAATGTGCTAGTGACAAATAGGCCGAGGGAAGATGCGATCGCAATGTAAATTTGTCGATGCAGCCTGCCTCTGGTGGATGGTGGTGTTGGCAACGCCGTTTCCCACTGTGTACTAGATGAAATCATGCTATTCATAATTATTACAAGGCAAGATGAACCTAAAATGACGATGTTTGTTTGGAACCGTTAGTTGCTTCGAGCACAATAGGATGGCTCAGCACCATTGCGTGCTTTGATGTGATATGTGTATTGTATTCAAAAAGATTTTTTGCGTGTAATGATGTATTAGTACGCAGCAGCTCGACCGGACGCGGGACAGAGGAGGTGGGGACGGACCCTTTTTTCCGGGAACCGTTCGTTTGGCTTGATCAGTCCTATGAAGAAGATCTCGTCTATCTCTCCAGAGCCGCCCCCACCCTATTCAGCTATCTAACTTCCGCAGATGGCGATACATCTCCAGCCTTCTATTACATTGTTTCCACACCTCCCATCATGCTATTGGTAAAACTCCTCAGTCCTAATGCCACTATGCCAACTCGCTGGTCACCCGAATCTGCTGGGTTTGATTTATGTGCAGCGGAGCCTAAAGTCGTACCTGCTGGGGGGATGGCAGTTATTAAAACTGACTTGAGTGTTGCCTGTCCAGAGGGAACTTATGCCCGTATCGCTCCAAGGAGGCAAGTCCGACAATGCTCGATATTGTGTGCTATGTTATCATGCATTCATATTAATTCCTGCGTTTTGTTCTGTTGTGTATTATGTAGTGGTGTTGCTGTTAAGAGAATGATCGGCTGTGGTGCTGGAGTTGTCGATGCTGACTGTAAGCTAAAATTGAAGTACAAATTAACAGCCTCGCTTATTTCATTGTAACCCATCTCAAAATTTCATATTCATATATTTTTTAAACAGATCGAGGAAATGTAGGTGTGGTTCTCTTCAATTTCGGTCATGAGGATTTTCATGTTTACATTGGAGATCGCATTGCCCAATTAATCCTCGAAAGAATTTCAATGGTTCATGCAGTGCAGGTTGACGAATTGACAGAGACACAACGTGGTGTTGGTGGATTTGGATCGACATCTGCACCCAGCAGCAGAAGAGACAAAAGTGATTTACCTCCGTGATAGATTACGAAGAGAGAACTCTCACTGTGAAATTGTTGGATTTATTGCGTGCGTCTTTCCCCATGTCATCTATCAAAGCCATTGCAAAATATTGTTCGGGTTAAACATGTGTCGCCCTCTCTCGCGGATCAACTAACGCCAGGGGTGCATTCCGTCCAACCAACACTGCCACGGCCACGGCTCCAGCACCAAATATACATATATATAATTTATAATATCATTCGTGTTACATAGATGTGGCACATTTTGGATAGGTAAATGGCATTAATACATAGTTACTTCTAGCTTGTGCAGCTTCTCTCAGATGTCTTGCTTGTTTTGGTATTCAATCAAAGTGGCAGTCATTGCAAAATATTGTGTAGGTTAAACTATTTAGTGTTGTTGATCGCCTTCTATTCGTGTTACATAGATGTGGCACATTTTGGATAGGTAAATGGCATTAATACATAGTTACTTCTAGCTTGTGCAGCTTCTCTCAGATGTCTTGCTTGTTTTGGTATTCAATCAAAGTGGCAGTCAGTTTCGAAACTTGTGTCTTCAATTTTTTAGCTTCTCTGACAAGCTTCAATGAGGATGCTTCAGGTCTACCTTTTCGGAAGTAGCACGTGTACGAGTCTCCATTCGACCAAGTTAGGCAGCCCCATCCGTGTTCGAATCCATCGCGGAACAATCCCGTGTATTTTACATCGCTCTTGAACTCGTAAACGCCCCATCCGTGTGGAATGAAACGGTGCTTTGCCATGCCCTTTCCTTTTCCTCTGCTGTTGCGCAACTTCGTCTTACGAACAGAACCGCTGTATAGTCCACCAGAATAATGAATCTTCATTTTGAAGTTAAGTGAAATAATACCGACAGATGTTGATGACGATGCAGCCAATGATGTCTTCTTTGAGAACAAAGCAAATCGGATTTATGAGCCAAGCTCGGATCGGCCAACCCCAAATCAAAGCAAGCAGCATATTATTCAATAGTAGTCCTAAGGTAGGGTTCTCACCCTTTGTTTTGATTCTGGGGTCTGCTACCTTTTACAAGATGTACAGGGCGGAAGTGGTGTGAACTTTTTTCAAATTGAGTTTTTGGGACTCAGTACCATCAAACCTGAGTCCACGATTAACTTCAATTTCAAATCTACCTTGGACGGAATTGGTATGAACTTTTTTCAAATTGAGTTTTTGGGACTTACATCAAACCTAAGTCCATGCATCAGGGAAGTCGCTTGGCCTCTCTTTTGTGGCAACAAGTACAATACCTATTTGAAGTCCGATCACAGGTTCCAGTCAAGTGCTGTTTTGGTGTCATGGTTGCAAGAGATGTCGGATATTATACTGCTGAGGCTTATTTCATCGGCCTGATTGAGGATCCAACTTGTGTGCTATTGATATATTCAAATTTGATGCTATAAGCGTGAGACTAATATGTCAAGATCGTATACAACAACATAAACTAAAGAAAGACTACTAATCAGCATTCAGTGATGATCGAACAGCGCACTATATTAGGGAGATATAGGAGTAATTCAGAAGTCTGCGTCGAGGCTGAACACTTGATCCTCCTGGGCTACACCAACACCACTCTTAGCATACTCTCCAACGCGCCTCTCGAAGAAGTTAGTTTTCCCCTGCAGACTGATCATCTCCATCCATTCAAATGGATTGGCAGCTCCGTATTGCTTGGGGCATCCAAGGGCAGCCAACAAACGATCAGCACAGAACTCAATGTACTGGCACATGAGGTCTCCGTTCATACCAATCAGGGAAACAGGAAGGGCCTCCACCACAAACTCCTTCTCGATCTGGACAGCATTAGTTATAATCTCGTCAATACGGATAACAGGCAATTTGTTCACGAGCTTGCTGTAAAGAAGGCAGGCAAAGTCACAATGTAGACCCTCATCACGCGAGATAAGCTCATTGGAGAAACAAAGGCCAGGCATGAGACCACGCTTCTTCAACCAAAAGATGGCGCAGAAACTGCCACTGAAAAAGATACCCTCCACGGCTGCAAAGGCGATGATACGTTCGGCGAAGGAAGCGTTGTTGGAGTCGCACCACCGGAGAGCCCAGTGAGCCTTCTTTTGAACACAGGGAATGGTCTCGATGGCATTGAGAATACGAGACTTGGTCTTTTGGTCCTTAATGTATGTGTCAATTAACAACGAATAGGTTTCGCTTTGAATGTTGTGTAGATTATAATGTATGTAAACATATACCAGAAACCAGGAAACAGGTGAGTGTCAATGGTGTATGTACGAGCCAATGTAAAAGCCTACACATTTTTTTCATCTTGTTACCTATGAATATTTTCAACCGCAATTTGAAATCCGTAGAAGAAGCGTGCCTCAGGGCTTTGCACCTCAGTAGCAAAGTTACTGGAGAGGTTCTCGTTGACAATACCATCGGAGGCAGCAAAAAAGGCAAGGACGTGGGAGACGAAATGACGTTCGTTGTCGGCTAGACCTTCCCAATCTTTGAGGTCGGAGGAAAGGTCAATTTCCTCGGTAGTCCAGAAACAAGCTAGTGCCTTTTTGTACATGACCCATATCTCTAGTACGAAGACATACAGAGGGAGGTGAGGCAGAGTATGCAAGTAACATTTGGGCAAATTGCATGTCCCACCTACCTCGTTATCTTGGATGGGGAACAACACAAAGCGGCGTGGGTTGTCCCTTAGTAAAGGCTCCTCGTCTGCGACCTCGGCTATGATATCTGCACCGCCATTATCATTATCAAACGAACATTCCAAAAACGACTTCATCGCCGTGGATTTTATTGTGGTCCAGCTCTAGCAGTAAAAATATAAGTTGTATGTATCACCAAGATAGATACTCAGACCTTTGCCTGTGGGCAGAAAAAGAGATTTAGTAATTTTCTCTTTTCTCAGCTTTTATGGCTTGATTGCATCCCGCCTCTCTAGCAGTGCTAATATAGCCAGAGTCCTGCCCGAACGAGGCGGCCATTGACCGTGCCTCCATTGATACTGCCGTTTGTTTACCCAGCGCGGGGCTGATTGAGAATTCAATTTTCTCACGCCTATAATCTTCACTGCTGAGTCTTAGAGCACGCTGCCTTATCATGTTCAAATTACATCAGCTAAAATAGTTTATCCTACAACAGCACAAGTTACAACTCAGAGATGTCAGTGTCAGGTACAGTTCACTTTTCATTCACAGGGACAGGGTATAGAAAGGCGAAGTGTCAAATCCATTTCGGTCAAGATTCCTCAATTTTGCTCTACGGGCGGGAGAAGGCAGGTTCTTTCGGTGCAATAGCTTTACCCTCTTCACCGTGTCACTGGTATTGACTTGCAGCTTCGGCTTCGATACATGACTGCGCTCGTCTTTGTATCTGGGTGGCGATGGGGCACTCTGCTTTTGACTTAGCTCGTCAACAGTGATACCGGTATCGGTGAAATGGAATCCCTTCTCGCGATACTGCTTTTGATTGAGCTCATCAACAGTGATATCGGTGAAATGGAATCCTCTCTTGTTGTACTTTACTACACGCTGCGAAATCTTGACTAGCATATTGTGAAGGATAATGCAGTATTTCACACTAAGTTCTGGCTCATCAATGGACATCGGTGAGAAGATCCCATCTTGATTTGGGAGGTCGCCACCACATTCCCTTACATCGCTGAAAACAAGCTCCGCGAACTTAACTTTCTCTTCATTCGGGTTGAAGAATGAAATCTGTTCCAGTTCATGGAGGGAGAAAGCATTCAGATACATACGCATGTATCTATTCAAAAGCAACGTCCAATTTGGACATCTCAGCATTGCTTCTTTTCTGAGGATTCGATGCAAGTTTGGAACGCAGAAATCGATCCCATTGAAGTGCGACATACAAGGCATTATATCAAATTTGTGAAGAGTATCTTTGACTGTCGCCGAGGAGGTTACAACAAGATCGATTTGTTTTCTGAGGCGATGGTTCCCTGGAGCAAATGAGAAGTCCAATGGCATGACATATGGACTTCTTGCATTGACGACAAAATCGTGCCTTGAGGCAATGAAACCTCTCCTCACAGCATCTCTGACGGGCATCCTTCTGATGTGTGTGTGAGCCGGCGGGAGTGAATATGACTCCACATGATGAATCTTGTGGTCCATAAACGTGTAATCAGAAGTTGATATGCCAGTGAAAACAAAGCCAAGTGAATCTAGATGACGTCTCGTATACGGAAGGGCCATGACGGTGGTATAAAGTAGGGGGGAGCGAGCCCGGTTTGATGAATTTTCAAATAAGTTCTACACCAAATGTTATTGCATACATGAATTCATATACATCCAATATAGATATATCCAAAGTTTGGTGGTGTTATCTCTTTGTCTTGTGTGGATATCAGCCTCCGTATAGGTGCACTTTTGGCCATCGTGGGATTGAATTTGGAGGCGAGTCGAGTCAAATATGGCGCCATCCTGTTAGCGAAACAGTCGGAATTAGTACATATCGCCAAACACCATCTACTCTTTTAGGCCAACATGCCGACCATGGCGGATTTGACAGTATAGACCTCCTACACAGCATTATACGTAACTCCATCAATAATAGAGACACCCATATCATCGTATATGGTATGGTTGGCCATTTTGTGCTTTTATCAGCAGCTCCAAACTGTTTGTCTTCCGATCACATATCAAAAACAGACATTTTGAGCCGCTCGACTTCCGCCCAGATGATGAATAATCGATATCACGACCTGTTTCAAACATTTAGGCACCAAACCAGCGGTCCCCTTCCTTTGTATAACCTTCGAGATGAATTTGGGCGACTCTTTCGGTGGGTTTGGACGAAGACAGCCGAGTTTTATTGTGTCACCGGTGCCGATCGTCTCGACCATCGACAACTCAATTTTGGTATCATATTCTACAATATCTAAATTACCTCAGCATTTACAAACCCCAATACACCGCGATATTGTTTCAAGTATATTGTAGCAACGTTTGCGCATCGTGGTATTGCTGTGGTATTCTGGTTCTATCTAATATATACTCATGTGTGGTGAAATTTGAGCCATCAAAATTATTGATTTTTTGCGTTTTGGGCATATAGCGACCACTTTACGACTTATTCAACCCCAACTGCTGCGCAACATCAATGATAGTAACCAATAGAAGGGTCTTGTATGGTTGAATGGGGCTTCCAGTCGTCGTATTATCCGACATTGGCATCGTATAGCCCCATGTGTTGAGTTTTGTATCATGCTCTGTGATAGGCTTAGATTGCACATATCATATCCTGTTTTGTTACATATAGCATATAAAGTTGACCTGCTCTTGTCAGAGTATATTGGAAGGTGTTGTTTATATTTAAATGCTTTGAATGACCTCCACTTTCATAAAATGAAAAAGAGCGCAGTGATTTTGTTGTATAATTATTTGTCGTCCTACCGGTAGAACGAGATGATTGAGCAGTTATCGTCGTTCATATCAGACACTGATCGACTGGAACATCCAACATGATCAATACCATCGATTGATGCTGTTGTTTGGGTTATGACATGCCCTTGGCATCCATATTATGCCATCAGGAGCTTTCTGAGCTGAGCTTATGTCTCAAAATTTTGAATGGTATAATTGATTATCATGACCCCACTTTATTAAATCCACCAAACCAAGCTATCATCAGACGCCAATTACCCATATAAGGTGTTTATTGTATGGTTGATTGATGTATGTTTATTGTTCATTCCAATACTGTGATTCTCCACCTGGATTTTGAGCCGGTTCGGCTGGTCGTGACATGGCTGGTATGTCGCCGACGAGGACGTTGCTGTCAATTGAAGTGACCACCGAGGCACCAGAGCATCCTCCTAGGTCTATACTATCGACGGATGTGAATATTCTTGGTATGAACCGTGTTGGTTGTCCATTAACAGCGTCGTGACGATGATGCATGCGTTGAAATCGGAGTTTTGTCGACAAGATTGGCTGGTTTTGCATCAAAATCTCCACCGGGTAAACATTTCAGTCAACCAAACTCTTGGGGCGCATAGACCATACCCCCGTCTATGCGCCCCAACACTTTCATAGCATGAAAACAAGTAATAACAGAGAATAAGCTGCAAAAGGGTCCTATTTCTTACTCCAATCTGGCGATGGCCAATTTTGGCCATGGTCAAAAAGTTTGACAAAAAAATATTGGCGCGCTCAACTCGTGACTGCCAAAAACACAAGGGTTTGCCCCCCCCTAATAAATTATAAAGGTCGATGTCGCTCGCAACGAAACCATCACCTTGAGCACAACTGCCATTGTTAGTTACCGCTTGAACGATTAAGGACCCGGCGATGACAAGTTGGTCCCTGCCATAAATATGTGCAACACATTTGAGTCTTTCAATCAATGGCACTGCGAGATGCTCGAATCCTTCCCGCTGCCTGATGACCGACATTAGAGAGTGAAGGAGTGATTCGTTGATGAAACCAGCTGGAGTAGATTCTTCAGACATCACAACTGTTGAACTGTTAGTCCAGAGGCGCTTGGTCACTAAAAGATTGAACGCATCTGTCGGTGTTAGAAACGAGGCCAGTTGCAGAGAGAGTTCACGTATGCTCATGAGAGAGTCCATTCTTGGTTTCTTGGCAGCTAATTATGACTTTGATGTGGGTTTCTTTTTATGTGAGGACCAAGGATCCGGGGACAGAGATGCAATGTCAAAATCATGGCCCAGACAGAAAGGTAAGTATGTAAGCTACATAATCAAGAAAGATATGTACTTTCTCGTTTTTGTACGAGGACCAGTCAGCAGGTGTCAAATCTCACTTCAGATTTTTTTTCTTTCGCGAAATAGCATCCAACAATTGTATGTATCACGTCCAGTATTGTACTATCATTGCATCTCAGAACCAGCGAACAACCTTTATATCACAGCACAGCACAATCATGTTTATCAGAAAGAGAGACGGAAGACAGCAAAGCTGCCAATTTGATAAGATCCAGAGCCGCATCTCGAAGCTATGCTATGGCCTCGATCAAAAGGTGAGAATGAGAGCGTCCGTCTGCATCTCTTGTAATGTTGGTACACTCGAAAGATTGATTCGTCAACACACCGTGCTGCGCAGCTACTTACGTCTTCTCTCACTCTCTCGTTCTCTATTCTAGTTCGTAAACGAAGCCATCATCTCGCAAAAGGTGATTCAGGGAGTCTATCAAGGTGTCACTACCACTGAGCTCGATGAACTTGCAGCCCAAACTGCTGCATCCTTTGCCACTCAACATCCCGACTATGCCATCCTCGCCGCACGTATCGAGGTGTCCAACTTGCACAAAATGACAGAGAAATCATTTTCAAAGGTTATGCACGCCTTCCGCGGATACAAACACCCCAAAACTGGAGAGACTGCCCCTCTAATCTCCAAAGAAGTCTACAATGTCATCATGGCCAACAGAGACACACTTGACGGGTGCATCATCCATGACAGAGACTTTGAATTTGACTACTTTGGCTTCAAGACCCTCGAAAAATCATACCTACTCAAAATTGATGGAAAGATTGCCGAGCGTCCTCAGCACATGCTCATGCGTGTTGCCGTCGGCATCCACATGGATGACATTGACCGTGTGAAAGAAACATATGATCTCCTCTCCAAAGGATACTTCATTCACGCGACACCCACCCTTTTCAATGCAGGGACCCCAAACCCACAAATGTCTTCTTGCTTTCTCACTTGTATGAAGGCCGATTCCATCGAAGGTATATACGACACACTCAAGAATTGTGCTATTATTTCAAAGCATGCTGGTGGCATTGGTATGTCGGTCAGCAATATCAGAGCTAGCGGTAGTTACATTCAGGGTACCAACGGAACATCCAATGGCATCGTGCCAATGCTCCGTGTATTTAACAACACTGCTCGCTACGTTGATCAAGGAGGAGGAAAGCGTAAGGGGAGTATTGCTGCCTACATTGAGCCATGGCATGCAGATATTTTTGCATTCCTTGACTTGAGGAAGAACCACGGAAACGAGATGGAGCGTGCCCGTGACCTTTTCTACGCCCTCTGGATTCCCGACCTATTCATGGAGCGTGTTCAGACCAACGGTGACTGGACCTTGATGTGCCCCAATGAGTGCAAGGGCCTCGCAAACTGCTGGGGTGGTGAATTCAAAGCCCTCTACGAGAAGTACGAGCGTGAGGGCAAGGGGCGTAAGACCATCAAGGCCCAACAGCTTTGGTTTGCTATCCTGGACTCTCAGGTAGAGACTGGAACTCCTTACATGCTCTACAAAGACCACTGCAACAGGAAATCGAACCAACGAAACCTTGGAACCATCAAGTGCTCCAACTTGTGTACTGAAATCGTGGAGTACACCGCACCTGATGAAATTGCCGTGTGCAACTTGGCAAGTATCAGCCTTTCTAAGTTTGTGACTCCCGCTGGACACTTTGGCGAGGAGGGTCACTATGATTACGACTTGGACAAGCTCAAAGAAATCTCCAAGGTTTTGACGAGGAACCTGAACCGTGTCATTGACAACAATTTCTATCCCGTTGAGGAGGCCAAGAGATCTAACATGCGCCATCGTCCCATTGGTATTGGCGTCCAGGGTTTGGCCGACGCTCTGCAAATGATGAAGCTTCCATTCGAGTCTGCCGAGGCTCGCAGCCTGTAAGTTTCTGTGATCGATACAAAGCAGTTTGTATTATGTCGTGATGAAGTATTTCTCATGAGTTTGCACATCCTCTCTCTACAGGAACAAGGAAATTTTCGAGACAATCTACTTTGGAGCTTGCGAGGCAAGCATGGAACTTGCTCGGGCAGATGGTGCATATGAGACTTACAAGGAATCTCCTGCAAGCAAAGGAATTCTTCAATTCGATATGTGGGGTGTGGAACCAAGCAGTCGTTGGGACTGGTCGGGGCTTAAGGATAAGATTGCAGAACACGGAATGCGCAACTCTCTCCTTGTGGCTCCTATGCCTACTGCATCAACGGCTCAGATAATGGGAAATAACGAGAGCACCGAACCATTCACTTCTAACATGTACAACCGTCGTGTCCTTGCTGGAGAGTTTACCATTGTGAACAAGCATCTCCTCTGTGAACTTACTGCCAATGGTCTGTGGACGGAGAAGGTCCGTAATAAGATCATTGCGGATGGTGGGTCTGTCCAAAATGTTGCCCAAATCCCTAAGAGCATCCGTGATGTTTACAAAACTGTCTGGGAAATCCCCCAGAGGGCAATTTTGGATATGGCCGCTGACCGTGGTGCCTTCATTTGTCAGAGTCAAAGCATGAATGTTCACATCAGCAAACCCAACACATCAAAGCTGACATCTATGCACTTTTATGCTTGGAAGAAGGGTCTAAAGACTGGTATGTACTATCTCCGTACCAGACCCAAGGCTGATGCTATCCAGTTCACTGTCGACCAGGAGATGCTCGCAGAAGCTAATCAAAATCCGGCCGAGAACACCTCACAAAAACAAAAGAATCATTCCAGTACCGTCAACGAAGATCAATGTTTGGCTTGTGGTGCATAGGAACAGTTGACTGGTGATCTGGGTATATAAATATTTATGTTGAGTGTTATCACCGGGGTTAATTCGTTAACATTCATCAATCTCAATCTAAAGGTGGTCTCGCATTCTGATTCTGCTCTCTCTCAGTCCCTTCCTCCTCTCTCATCCTTTTCTTCTGTGTGCTGCAGCATGTTACATAGAAACGGAAGTCCCAATTCATCCTCTACAAACAACCACTATTCTGTTACAACACAGCGAATGCTTGCCTTCTTTATAGCAAGCTTGTGAGCAAGTGGCGAGATTACAACTAATGCCGCCGTCCAGATTGAGAAGGAGTTTACAAAACGAAGGCTCTTCCTCTGTGTTTCCCCGATTGGCACACGAACAGGACCTCCTGTGCCAATATATATTGCGAGTTCCGTGCTGATTGTCTGTTGGCTGCGTTAGGATTAGGATGCCCCAAGCACTGCAGAGAGAGCTGTTAATCCACATTTGAATTTGCGGTAGGACTAACTCTTTTAAGTAATATGCTGAGTTGGCGTGTTTACAAAAAAAGACCAAGCCTTCAGCCTCAAATGCTGAATTTTGACATCAACATCAGGTCTATTTAATTACTCGTATATTTCCCTCATAGGGCGCTATCCAATCATGGTTGCTGATTGGCAGTCTTTTATTATTTTATGTTTTTCTTGTTGTATACATCATGATCAGGCCCGCTCTCCGCGAAGGCGACGAGCAAGCTGGATATCCTTTGGCATTATTGTTACACGCTTGGCATGTAAAGCGCAAAGGTTGGTGTCCTCAAAAAGGCCAGTTAGATAAGCCTCAGCTGCCTCCTGTAATGCCAAAACGGCAGTCGACTGAAACCTAAGATCTGACATCAAATCCTGCGCAATCTCCCGCACAAGACGCTGAAAGGGAGCTTTTCGGATGATCAAATCCACACTTTTTTGGTAACGGCGGATCTCACGAAGAGCGACAGTTCCTGGGCGGTAGCGGTAGGGCTTGCGGACACCTCCAGCGGTGGGAGCAGATTTGCGTGCTGCCTTGGTGGCGAGTTGTTTGTGAGGAGCTTTGCCTCCGGTGGATATACGGGCGGTTTGCTTGGTTCGAGCCATGAAAATTACTTATTATTGTTCCTAAATTTGTGAGAAGTAGGAATTTGCTTACTCCCCATGGAACTGTGTTGGGATTCCGATGTTATGAGATACCTACCTGGAGTGCTAGGTCACAATCTGAAATTTGAAAGTAACCTAGGTTTTTAGGTTTGTGGTAAGTCCCGAAAACTCAATTTGAACAAAGTTCATACCAGTTCCTGCATCCCCGTACGTACATATCCTGTAAAAGGTAGATTTGAAATTGAAGATTGTGGACTTAGGTTTGATGTAAGTCCCAAAAACTCAATTTGAAAAAAAAGTTCATACCAATTCCGTCCAAGGTAGATTTGAAATTGAAGTTAATCGTGGACTCAGGTTTGATGGTACTGAGTCCCAAAAACTCAATTTAAAAAAAGTTCACACCACTTCCGCCGTACATCTTGTAAAAGGTAGCAGACCCCAGAATCAAAACAAAGGTTGAGAACCCTACCTTAGGACTACTATATTGGATAATATGCTTGCTTTGATTTGGGGTTGGCCGATCCGAGCTTGGCTCATAAATCAGATTTGCTTTATTCTCCAAGATAGTATGCCAGGCTCGAAGAAGACATCAGTTGCTGCATCGGCTGCTCCCCGTTCGAAAAGGGTGAAGAAGAATGTGAATTATTCCCCCATCAAAGCAAAATTTCCATCTGCAGCCTCGGGTGGAATCATCGATAGTTTGCAGACAGCAGTGGTTGACATTGTCATTAGTATTGTTTCGTCACCAACCCGCAAAAATCAGGGGGCCTACATCAAACCTCTCACGGACGCTTGGCGCAATGGCGATGATTCTGCCTCTGGGTGGTACATTGATTGCATATTGCCCCGTCGTGATCAACTCAGGCCTTTGGACGACGAACCTATGAAGAGTATCCCTGAGATGCCATACCCCTGGAACTGTATCATTACACTGCGACAGAATCCCGAAGAGGAGCCATGCGAGATTGGTCAGAAGATTGCTAGCTCTTTCTCTTCGTTCTCTTCGTCTGATTTTGAAATGAAGAGCTTCAAGTTCAGAGGCGATGTCTCGGGGGACCCTCCTATGCCTCTCAATTATTACCTACTCGACAAGGACTGCATTATGTACATCAAGAAGATTTACTTCGGCACTAGCAAGGAAGATATCTTGCAAGATGAAGAGTTGTTAATCGAGTTTTTCGGAAGCGAGGTGGAGGGGAAGCGCGTCATCTCGCAGGTGAGTGACGTCGAATGGAATGGGAAGATGTGGTTTGACTGAGCTTATTGGTGAGCATCTCACTGACATGGGGAAATAAAAATTCATTTATGATGGGATATGTGCGTCTCAGGGCACTGGGTTATAGATAAATACTTCTTAGATATTGTTGTTATTGTTATAAAAGTATATTTATAATATGGACGAAATTGACGAAGCTGTCCTGTTGGAAGACAGCGACTTGTAGTCGTGGAGGAAGCGTGTTAAATCTTATTATAAAATATATATATAATACTATATATTATATATCATATGAAGCCCTCATCAAGAAGTAGCAAATATTCGAAGGGAAATGATGATGATGAGACGTGCAGTTAGGAAGTTGATGACACTGATGAAGACGAACAAGGGAAGACACCTCAAGAGTATAGTCTCTAACATGGAAAGCGAAGGGATGACACCGACAAAGTCATTTGCTCATCTTGTTCACAACAAATGTTCGGATATGACCGACGGGGCAGCAGTTGAAGAAGCATCGCAAGCAAGCAGTAGAGGGGCTGAACACAGGCGTCATCCTGGTCGTACAATTTCAGATTTCGCATCCTCTATATAATATATATAATCATATTTAGAGTTTTATTGTATAGAGTGAACTAGAGAGCCTTGGAGATGATCGTGCGAGAGTTCTCCAAACTTCAAGCTCGCAAGACAATAGTCATTAAGCGTGAATCAAACAGGGTTAGATGGCCATTCAAAAGAGTAGTTTGTGAATGATTGAAGTCATAGAATGACCAAGGCAATTCAAATAATGTAATCCCACAATGACTATGATTGTTCTGAGTTATCAAAGCAGGTGATCGACTTCAGCGATGGGTAGTTCTCAAGCTAATGGAGCAAGGGAAGTGATCCGAATTTCGCTCATGTCTTTGGTCATTACTAGGGGCACGATCATGATAGCTGTACTCGTTGTGTGGCACGTCAGTCCTACTTCCAGAGTGATTGCGTTTGTACCCAACTGCAGCTCTGCGAGCTCTGTCTGAATAAGAGCGTTGAATTCTTTCTTGTGTGTGCTCGTCATGTGGTTCAGTGATACGGTAATGAGGTTGACGAAATGCAGTTGCGTACATGGGAACATCATAGCCCCTGTTTGATTGTGCTGGCATGTAATCATAATCATAGTGATGGCGGCGGCCATTATGTGCACCTGCCGAGTTATTCGCATGAGATCCAAAACCAGCATCAACATAACGAGGAAACGTGGCCTCGGTCGGAGGGGTCTGTAGATAGGGTGGTGTCAATCTACCATAATTCCATTGCTGTAACTGTTGATCCTGTTCGTACCTTGCTCGAGGAGAAAGATGTGGGAGATATGGGGGCTTTCGATCTTCATCACTGGCAAGTAATGAGGACTCATCACCAGATCCTCTAGACGAAGCAGAAGCAGCAACTCCAGCAGCAGCAGCAGCAGGACTAACATGGTGGGGTTGGATTGGATCACCCGGCACAAAAGTGGCCATCTGCCTTGGGAGGTAATTCGCCAGATCCTGACCTCCCGCTCCCGGTGGTTGTTCTCCAGAAAGGCCAGGTTCAAACGATCTTTGCTGTAACTGTTGATCCTGTTCGTACCTTGCTCGAGGAGGAAGATGTTGGAGATATGGGGGCTTTCGACCTTCATCACTGGCAAGTAATGAGGACTCATCACCAGATCCTCTAGACGAAGCAGAAGCAGCAACTCCAGCAGCAGCAGCAGCAGGACTAACATGGTGGGGTTGGATTGGATCACCCGGCACAAAAGTGGCCATATGCCTTGGGAGGTAATTCGCCAGATCCTGACCTCCCGCTCCCGGTGGTTGTTCTCCAGAAAGGCCAGGTTCAAACGATCTTTGCTGTAACTGTTGATCCTGTTCGTACCTTGCTCGAGGAGGAAGATGTTGGAGATATGGGGGCTTTCGACCTTCATCACTGGCACGTAAAGAGGACTCATCACCAGATCGAGACGAAGCCAAACCCAGCGCATCGAGCAGAAAAGTGGCTGTTTCCTGCAATGGGAGGCATTCTGCAGAAGGGCCAGGTTCAAACAATAGACCAGCACGACCTTCACCACCAGCAGCAGCAGCAGCAGCAGGAAAAGAATCAGCTTTCACTGCTTCCAACTTGCACAAGAAATCCCCGAGGAGTGCTGTAGTGGCCTTTTTCAATTCAGCGAAATTAATGTCGTTTTCATTGGCAAAGTCTAGCTCCCCTTTTGTTATTCCTTGACGAGCCACTTTAGTTTCTTGACTATCTGAGGCAACTTGTTGATCCTCTCTTGTTGGATGAGCCACTTCAGAAGCTGTTGGGGGGCTTGTTGGAGGAGCCATGTCAGCAGCTGTCCCTTGAGAATCCAAGGAAATTGAGGGATCAAGCTCGGAAATATAAGTTTCGAAAGTCTTGTCCCAAATGTTGACGATGCACAATTCTTGATCCATTGATGGAGGCAGCCATGTCAATTTATGCTCGACAAGAGTTTGCCCATAAGTATTGGTGAACTGATGATGAGTCTCGATCCATGCGGCGGCGTCTATTGTCGGGACGAGCGCTCGAAGCTTTCCGGGGAACGCTGTAACATCCTGAGATCCGTCCAGTGGACCTCCACCATTCATAAGATAAGTGCTTTTCCAGATACCAACAAATGTTTTCCGGTATATGCGTATGATGTCAGCCAACATCTTCAGATAATCGTCTGCCCTTTCTTCACGTTTGCGTCGTTCTGGAACATAACGTTTGATGGGAAAATGAAAGTACTCTGGGATCTCCCTTTTGCCTCCACTCAAATAGTCAATGAGTTCTTCAGGCAAGTTGGAGACCTTTCGAAGTTTATTTTTATCCAGTCGCCCAAAGGTCTCCAGTTCGATCTCAACTCCACGATTTACTTTTTGTTCTTCTTCAGGATTAAGACGACGTTGATTGAGAAAGTCTCGCATCTCCAACGAGCACCGAAACTCAAGGGTTTGAAGAAAAAAGGGTGCCATGCTACCATACAATTTTTCAGATCACCAGCTTTTATTTTTGTATGGACTTGTTGATTTCCTGCAGTGTAAGTTTACTCCTCTAAGTAGATATATTTATGAAACCCCTTTCACCTGCATTGCTCGGCGTCTTTCCAATCCGGCGGCTAAACACTCTACTGTTCGTTTGCTTTCAGTTTGCAAGTACCTATTTTGTGCGACGCTTAACTTTTTTTCTCGTGGGAGTTTTGACTCCGTTATTTTTTTAAAACGCGCGTCAGTTCTTCCTCTGTGTTTTGATCTGCCCGCCGTTTGTGTTTATGTGGGTAGCAAAAGTGCTAAGCGTCGCACAATTAAGCAACCTCCTCCAACTTGAAGTTTTTGAAGTCGAGTCAATTGTGTGTGGCTTCGGATAAAAACCCAGTACCGTTTCATATCATACTACTTCCTACGTACATGCGGTACTCACCGGCCATCAACCATCCATAATGGACCCAGACCATGGTGAAAAATGGCTTCCTACGACCCTCAATAACACAGTAACTAGAAGGATTTAGAACTTCCTTGCAGTGGTAATCGTCATCCCTTGGCCATTAGGATCTCATCGATACCTTACTTGCCACCATAATCATGATACTGAAAAAAAACTTGCAAGCTGAAAGCAAACGAACAGTATCTATGTGGGGGTGTCATGTTTGCTTGAGCTGAGCTTCAAGTACCCCTTCTCATCAATCGTGTGTGGGGCTACATAAGCTGACACCTTGACACCGTTTCTCGCCGATAAAGGGAATCGGTACTCAGTTGACAAGCCGATCTTGATTAGGCCTCACCTGAGAACTGAAGAGAACACCAACGGCAGCGCACACACAGCAAGTAGCCCCTTCAAGAGAGGGCACACCTGACGTACTTAAATTTCTGATATGCAGCATAAAAAATCAGAGCCTACCAAATAATTGTAGCATTAGATAGATCTTGAACAGTCACTTGTTCCACATATTAACTGGTGATGTCCAGAGTGCGTTACTACATTAATTGAATTTACCATATCCATCCATGACGAATAATGAATTCGATGACCCCCTCCTGAAGAGGCTTATCTGCCCCATCTGCCTTGATGTGTTCAATGACGCTGTGCATCTGGATAAATGCGGACACGAGTTTTGCAATTCTTGCTTAGAGCTATGGTTATCGAAGAGCCTAAGCTGCCCTATCTGTAGGAAAGTCGCAAAGATTGATGACATACGTCCTTGTAATCTGTATCGACTTGTTCTAGGTATTGACAAATGCCGCATGCAATTAGAGGCTGCGGATGCCTCATTGATAAATACAGATGAAGAAGGGACAAGTGGGTTGTCAAGGCGTCTGATTAATCTAAAGGAAACGATTACGTTGATATCAAATGGTTCACTCTTCGCGAAGATAGTCTCCGACACAGGAGTCACTGAAAGTATGACACACCCTGGCTCTGGGGAGTTTTGAGGGGGCAGAAGAAGGATTACAATAGAATTGAGACAAAACAACCCTATAGACATAAACAACCTTGTAGACAAAATCAATTTCGCTTGGATTATAGATATGCATACATACAGGTAGTATATATACTTGCTTTATTCAAACACATCAAGGCTATGTATTACCCTGAGTCTACACTACATTTACATCTTCAAGACGTCCTCGTCTCCTCGCCCTGTCAAAATCAATTTGTTGGAGACCTCTCATTCGGTCGAGAAAGGCCATGTAGTCTCGTGATGGTGGTTTGATATCACGGAGCTTAAGTCTTCGGAACAAATATAGGCCTGTTAGAGTCCGAACCCGAGAAAGAATAACGTATATCCAGTTAGTGGACCTGTTCCAGGAGCAGACAATGACATTGTCTTTCGTCAGACCTTGGAGTTTGTGGCCTGTAATGGCGTCGCTTGCATTCACCGGAAGTTGAGTCACACCACACGCCATCGGTATTGTCTCTTTCGTCATGTCATGGGGGGTTACGTGCGCTGTGGCAGTGACCTTTTTGGGCTTGAGTTTGAAATATCTTGGCGAATCACCTTTTCTGGGATAGTGTTCGAACTCGGCAAATTCCACGTCCGATGCGCAGACAGTCCAGACCTTTCTTCCGTCCCACACTTCGCACCCATAGCTAATTGGGTTGTCTCTCAATTTCACCCGAACTAGTCGAGCCTGGGTTCCGTTACCCGTTCCTTGTTCCTTCAGATTATCGTTTGAATTGCACATGAAATATGCGCCAATATAACAACAAAGATGCGGACTTATCAATTTCTTTCCCTGTCTCACGTCTGTATCTCCGAGTTCAATTATTCTCTGGCGCAGCGTACCAACTTTTGCATCCGACGAAGTTAGTGATTCTATGAGGCCTTTTATAATGATAGTGTGATGGGGGGGATCGTCGTCGTCGCCAGCTTGTGGGTGTGTTTGCCTAAGATGCTCTTGAAATATGGCCGCTGTTATTGCATTTCTTTGCTTATTGGTCTCACAAGCGTAGCAGGTATCGCCATCGAATTGCTTGGGTAATTTAATACCATCGTCACCAACGTATCTCTTGTTGATTTTATCCACGTCATCCTGTGTCATTTCACCTCTACACAATCTCTGCAGAATGCGTCCATATGCTTCATCGTCTTTAAATCGGTGGAGACCATCCAGGATGATGGCGCAGTTGATGTTGTTCTCAAAATGTCTCGAGGATGTGGGGTGCCATAACTTTTGCGATGCTTTCATTTGAATAGGCTCGTTTTGTTGAAAGTCTCCAGCAAATATGATGCTATACCCTCCAAATGGTTGGCGATTATTACCAATCCTCTGCAAAGTCCTGTCAAGCTTCAAAAGCTCGTCATCTTTCAGGAATGACACCTCGTCGATTATGAGGATGCGGACACCCTCAAACGCCTTCTCCTCGTCAGCGCTCAGGTGTGGAGTGCTGCCCTGTTTGGCGATGTAGGTTGCCTTCACTGTGGTGACCCCCCCAAACGCAGCAGCAGCTGATCCAGTGTAGGCCGTAAACAGAAATGTATTATCCGCCCACATGATAGACGTAGCCTTGCAAAATTCGTAGCAAAACTTCTGTGCAATCTTGATTGCGGTGCTTTTACCTGCTCCGGCAAATCCCGTCACAAACATGAGCAGCTGCTCTCTTCCTCCCCTCTCTCGTAATTCCTGCTTCAATGCCTCGATGTCATTCATGGTATCTTTCCCGATTGCGGTCCATAGTCCCCCTAGTAACGTTGAGCCGTCTTCGTCTTGCGTCAATAAACCAAGCAAGAATGAACAGGCAATCACTTCGTACATGATGTATTGTTTCTCGTCGAGGCGTTTCTTTTCATCCCGCAGGACAGCACGAGCAACACCTTCGAGTGTAGGAACTGAAACCTGTTGAGGTTTGTCCTCCCCGGCACATCCTTGCTCATGCGGCGAATCCGGAACAGGAATGTTCATATTGCAGTCGGATTCATCTGTGGAGTAAACATCATCGTAATTCCCTCCACCCAGGAGTGAACCCTTGATCAGCTGTATGATAGTGGGGTATGATCCCCTCTCTGTCTCCTCGGACTTTCGATCATTTGATACTGTGGGGGTAGCGGTGCTGGTAGTGGTAGATGCACCAATATCATTCCCAGAGATAGCAGTATTATTGGTCGAGCTGGAGATGATTGATTCATCTGGCGACGACGATGCAAGACGGGCTTCCACGAGACGGGTATGGGTAATGTTGGTCGGATCAAGGAGCCTTTTGTGAGTGTAGGCGCGGACAAAATTCTCGTATTCTTCTCCCTCCTCCCCATTTTCGTATTGTGCACAGTAAAAGGCGATATCTTTTACTAGATTGTCATTCTGCTCCTCCGAGTCATCCCGTGCATCCCTTTCAGCGTATTTCTCTGGGAAAGGTGCAAGATCCGAAATTACGTCTGTAGCGCGGCCTTGACATTGTTCCATACTCATTCTGTCCTCGTTGTTCTGTAAAATATCAAATCCTTTAACCCAGAAAGCGGGCCCAGTTTCATTGCCGTCCTCATTCAGATACAAATACTGTTTCGATAACAAGCTTTTGTCGTCTTTGATGTCAATAGCACTCGGCGGTAGCAGGAACTCCGTCTCGCATTTTTCTTTATAAGAAAGACGGCCCATCTGCCTATAGTACTCGATGCGGAACGCATTGAATCTGTTCCAGTAACTATTCCCTTCGGTCCGTTCCCCCTTCAAAACGTCTAATCCATTTTCCCCACGAAAGGGGCAGAACATCAAAAGAGCCATCTTTGCATAATTCTCTCGTTTCTTTTTCACCTCTTCGCTTGGTGCATCGTCGTTGACGCGAAGTTCTTCGATGCGGCACAGGCTACCATCGGGTAGCGACACGTTTGGGATCCTGACACGTTTCAGCTTGCTCAGATAAGCGAAGTTCACGCCAGGGTGACCTTTTTCAAATGCCATTTGTTTTGTTTCGGCTCCGGCATCATTGGACAGACCATCCTTTTTGTACCCCTTTGCGTAATACATTGATTGCTGGTAAAAGCAGAGAGCTTCCAAGTCTCTGGGCCGATAAATGTAGTCATTGGCAGATATGTCCTTCCATTGTGTCACCTCATTGCGACCCTCCTTGCATATCCGAACTATGGCGCTGACCTCATCGCTTCCATTCTCCAAAACTTCTGCTAACTGACCCACGAGCAACTCCGCAAAGTCATGAGAGAAATGAAATCTCGATCCTTTATTAGACGCAAGGTTGTGGCTCATCGGAGCACTAATTACATTCCGCGACGTCGCCGCGTTGATTCCCGATAAAACTCGAGACAGGCCCTCAACCCAAGTATTTGTTTCCTTTTCTTCTTCTTTGGTCCCCTCCCCTGACTGTTCGCGTTCTTCTCTCTCACGTTGTGCCCTGACTAATCGCCTGATGACACTCTTAGCAACAACATCCCTCGGTTCTCTGTCATCAGACTGCGTATTTTTGCAGTTGTAAAGTGTCTGGTACCAAGTTTGCCCCGAATCGCCGATCGCAATGTTTGTGTTGCAAGTGAATATATGGGACAGCACTCGATTGTAAACGTTCATAAATTGGCACCCCTGAGGACGCTGAATTTCGACAACGAACCTGTTTTCTCTGCACGTACCACCATCCAACGTGTGCCGCATCACCTCAATCGGCGTATTCCCATCATACACCCGTGTCCCTTTGTTCTTTGCCACTTCCTTGGCCAGGTTATTCACGACAGCAGCATCCTTGGACAAGTCGTGCAAGGTAGCCGTGTTAGTCTCATCAGCTGCGTCTTCGATCGATTTAGCCACGGCAGCAACTTCCTGGATGAGATTCTCGACATCGAAAGAACTTCTAGAATTGGCCTCGGACAGGCGCTCGACTGATCTTTTTAATCTTTCATCGATTTCCTCTTCTGACCAATGACACTGCCCCCATTCATCAAGTTCTTCTTCTTCCGCCCTCTTTTCTTGCCACAAAAGAATCAGATCTTTCATCACGTCGGTTACAAGAATATCAAGCTCATTCCCAGAAGTCGCCAGAAAGGGAAACAGGAAACGGCACTCACACCCTTTCTTAAAACAAGAAGAAGCATGTTTCGTTGCATGTTGATTAAATCGTTCGTTCAAAAGGATATACCTCGATATCGAATCAGGATCCGAGCCATTGACATCTGGCACATCATACATGGTACGATAAGCGGCAATGTCCAGCCTTTCACTGGAAAGCGGATAATTTAATGAGTTCGCGGAGGATCCTTGCTGAAGGTTCTTCAGCACCTCTGTGGTAACATCGGTGGTGGCCTCGCATTTGCCACACGATTTGCATTGCATCACGCGTCCTTTTATATTTTTGCAACCTTCCTCGTGCCTAGCTTCTCTGAGTATGCTGGGACAGCAATTCTGGAAGATTTCATTCACAGGCCCCTTCTTGTCGTCTGTTCCACGACATGTGTGCGTAACCTCGACTTCAAAATCACATTGACGAGCGCACATTATCTTGTTCACGTATGCGATATAGCTAGCTCTTGCGAGTTCTCTTGTATTCTTATCTTTGGCAAACAGCAGGCGTCTCAATTGGCCAAAGTGCTTTATCCACACAAGCCAGTGGGAATGGAGTGACCCCCTTCCTTGCTCCTCGTCGGCTCTGCAATAAGCCTCCATCACTCCAAACAACATCCTTTTCCCCCTCTGCTTCTGCGGTTCCCAGCCAAACAAGCACTCTAAAGCTATCTGCATCGCACCCTGAAACTCTAGAGAACAGGCTCCAGGATATTTTCGTCGGATTCTTCGCCGTAACGTCAGATCAGCTAAGCATTCTGCATCGGACGAGTCCAGTGGAGGCATTGACGTCTATGTTGGAGACACGCCCAAAGGAAAAAGAGAAAGATGAGTGTTTACCCTAATAACATCAATCTGCCACTACAAGTTACATTACAAAGCAGAGGACTTACTCCTTCGCCATTGGCATCCGCATATGGGTATAGTCGCACTCTGAAGCTACACTCATCGTCAATCGTTATTGTTACAAAGAGAGAGTGCATCCCGAAGAAGTCCTGAAGGGCAAAGCACTTCCGCCGAGCGCTCTTTGCAGCTTCTTCATTCATGCCCAAATGGCGGCAAGATGCGCTCACAGCCTTGAGAAACTTGCTGGCTGTACTAGTACTTTTCTTGTTGGCATGCTCCTCGTTGATTGCTTCTTCAATTTCCTCGATGGTCATTTTGCCGATTTCATCACCAACTGCTTCACCATGCTCGTTAACCAGTGGCCTACATTTCATCACGGCGCTCTTAAACGATAATATCCGCCCAAGTAAAAAGTTTGCGACAAGCACGAATTCACTTTCCATGAACTGAGGCAGGGACAACTTTAGATAATGCCGAATTATTTCCTCATCAGAAATCTTATTCCGGCGTTCTAGAGTTGGCCCTCCACTTCCAAATGGGAATACAGTAGGAAACACACTCTCCAACTTCATTACATCCAAATGACTGGCATAATTGCCCCCGTGTATAGCAAGCGTTGGCGCCGAGTGATCTTTCAGAATGGCCATCACAAGTTCCCTACTCGTTTTGTACACACTTGTGTCTGTTGTTGGTTCCCCTCCACCAGAAAAGTAAAATGTAGCACCTTCTTCCTTATTCTCTTTTGCGGGGTCCCCAGGTATATCCGTGTTTGAATCGGAATCAGGGTCTTCTACCAACTCAATATTTACAGCTGAACTTTCATCCTCTATTACCAAGTCCCTGAATGCGGGGTGGTGTTCCTTGAACCAGTGAAGCAAGCCAAAATAAAGCCTTGTGTCCAGCTCTGCCTTCTTTCGAACAATGTCTTTTTGGGTTGGTGTCATCCTCCCATTCAAAACCACATAAATATTTGACGCAACACCTGATTGGTGTAGACAATTTAATGCACCTGCAACCTTCGCCTGATCTGTCTCAAAGAACTGAAAATTTCCGATCAGGCTCTGATGCCTGCCTCCTCGGTAAGAGAATATATAAGCGTAAGGACGAGTGGGAGAAATGGCAGCAGCCATAACACTCGTCACTAAGCTCACCGTCTGATTAGGAATGGGCTTTCCGTGCTCGTCGTGGACTTCTTTTGTCGTCTTCAAGCTTTTCATCTCTCCATCTTGTTCAAACGCGATGGTTGTAGGTATGGTTCCGATCAAGAAGCCATTGGCAATCGAGTGTTTTGGAGGGGATTCGCTCTTGGTCCTTAGGGAGGCTTTACAGCTTGAACAGATCATGAATTCACTAGCATCATCTTTACCGAAGCGCCTCGAGAGGAGCATGCCTTCCATACCACTAATTTCGTACTGTTGTTTGAGCTCTTGGTCAATTTCCTGTCCTCCATGATAATATTCTTGGTACGCCTCTACTCCAAGTCGGTCTTTGTGCTCTAGAAGTTCTTCCTTCGTGATCCAACACAGCTCCTCCGTTCCAATAATGAATTCATCACACACACTGCACCCAATGGCTCGGTGGCAGCCATCGCAATTGCAGCTGTCACCATTTTTTGTATTTGTACGTAACAGCAGCTCTCGTGCCTTGTTTGCACCATCCAAGTTCACTTCGATGTAAGGCACTTCACCATTGATGAAGATGTCGTCATCCTCGCAATAGGCATAATGTTCGACCTTGTTGGCTTCGGTTGCTTCGTTCCTCCTCTTTCGCCTTTCATTATCGTCCTGCTGCCGCCGTTTCTTCTGCTGGGGAGTCTCGTTTTTCCGTTCCTCACGTTTTCGCGAGGCATCTGCGTGGAGTTGAGCTGCGCGTCGCTGGGGTGTCCCTGCTCTCCGCCGCTTTTTCGTATCAGCTGCCCTGTTGCTCCTCAGCTCATCGTCACACGCCCTTATTAGATTCCGCCGTCTATTCTCTTGTTGCCTTGCGGATTCGTCAGGAGGAGGCGGTATGTATGTGACATCATTCTCACAACAGAGCTTCTTCAGCTTCTCTTCAGCTTTAATTCGACTTCGATTTTTTTTAATCCTAGCGTTTCGATTTTTTCGTATCCTCCCACACTCCTCTACCATGCTCTTCCGTCTCACAGCCTGCTGCTGCTCCGATTCATGCTTCGGGGGTGTTAAATATGCTACACCACACGACGTGCATTGCCTCTCCAATTCACTCTCCTTCCCAGTCCATTTGCGAGTGCGATGAGGGTCATATACTACACGAGAAGCAGCTGCTGCGGCGCCTAATCCAACAACAGCAACTGCGGCGGGTGCTTGAAAGGAACTCCCTACTGACTTACTATTCGGCGCAGTGACGAGCGTAGGGAGACTCAGGATGATTAACATTTGAAGAAGCCTCGATGACATCATGCCACGTGAATTCTTCAGGCAAACTCCTCTTGATGATGGGAGCGGCAATGAGTGTTTATGTTTTGCACCATCATAACAATCATCAGTGCAGATGTCCTTGAGGTGTGCTTGTGCTTGTTTCAAAGAAGGAAATTGCCAATATAAACACCAACCAGCAGAAATAGCACCAGCAATGATGGCACCTATTCTCGACGCAACAACATCTTTGAAAGTTGCTGCAAGAACATTCAGCACCGACAATTCGCCGCAAGGTACAGATCGATCATTTGGCTCTGCGACATAGAGGGGATGGCCCAAAAGGATCAATAAACAAAGAATCCTTTTCCAGGGGGTATTGGATGGATTCCTTGATCGAGTTCTATGATTTCTGCTGCGGCTGCTTTCCGTTTCTGATCTCACATCGCACATGACTTGTTGTATGGCGAAAGAGATAGAGATAGTTCTCGCGAGGAGGAGGAATAGGCGCCATTGCAATTGCATACGCCTGAACTGCATGATCTTCTTGCGCCAGAAACAGCGGGAATAATATCCTGTGCAGGCGAGAGTGTACTGCGTCCAGAAAACAGATATCGCAACACTATACCTCGCGAGGATGATGGCATTCGCCACATAACCAACTGCAGCAGCCCTTAGAGAGCAACCGACCAATTCAAGGAAATCGGCGATGGAGTAGCTGTTCCGATTGGATCGCAAAGCATTGTTCTTGGAGAAAGTTAGTGCCATGTCCCTCCACTTGTTTCTTTTCAGTCCAGGCCAGCGCTTTTTGATGCGCTTTGGTGGGCGCTGGGTAGCTCTTTTGGGGAGCATTGTTGTTATATGGAGTGAAACTGCCGCAGCCACAATTTCGTAAAGCAGTCTTTTGAATACCACCAAGGATGAGTTGCTTCTGATATCTCTTTTCTTGGCATCAATCTTGTAACTCGTCTCTGTCCTAGGGCAAACAGGAAGACGAACATCAGCAGACAAGGGTTCATTGCGGAACCCTGAATCGATGACAGCGCACATCGTGTCAGAAGGTATTATAGTAGCCACATTTGTGTGTGTGTTTGATGTCTCTACGTTGACGCGAATGCGATTTTCATTGGCATTGGAATCAAACGGAGATGGACACACACAACAGAGTATTGCTAGTAACAAAAGATTAAGTCTTGTCATAATAGTAATAGTACTATGCTGAACCTGAAATAGCAATCACGAGGAGAGAATGTTTCAAATGATTTTATGGACACACTTGCATCCAGATTTGAGAGGATGAGCCTAATATCACTTAGATTCGTGTGGTCACCACGTATCAGCTAAAGTTGAATTGGGGGGCCTCTGAGATATTGACACTTGGGCTGGGGTTGCACGATTTGGAATTGAAGTTATTGTGGACTTAGGTTTGACTTAAAGTCCTAAAAACTCAATTTGAAAAAAGTTGATGTACCACTTGTAAAAAGGTAGCAGAACCCAGAATCAAAACAAAAACAAAGGGTGAGAACCCTACCTCGTACTTAAGTAGGCTTCTCATTTTGTCCGAGATAAGCTGAATTGGGGGGGGTAAAGGGGGGGGGTGGAACCCCCCCCTTCCGGTGCCCTTTCCTCCTTCTTCCTAACGTACTTATGTAGCTAACTCGTAACTCGAGCCTGGTTTGTACGCATATTTTTTAAGCGAGGTAGGGTTCTCACATTTTGTCCGAGATAAGCTGAATTGGGGGGGGGGTAAAGGGGGGGTGGAACCCCCCCTTCCTGTGCCCTTTCCTCCTTCTTCCTACATAACGTATGTAGCTAACTCGTAACTCGAGCCTGGTTTGTACGCATATTTTTTTAAGTTGCTTGTTTGTACTCTATTTTTTAAGCTGCTTATTTCTAATTCATGGACGTAGGAATTAGTAGTCGATTTTAAAAAAGCGCAACTCTTCCGCCCACGGACAGATTCTGTTTTTCCGAGTAGCTCTAGCCATACTAAGTAAGTATAACTTACCTACATGTACGCTAACGCTTTACATGGTTAGTAGAGTTAGTCTTTACTTTTTAGCTCTCCCTTAGTATGTCCGGTCGAACA